>OZ030394.1:35570619-35715619 GCA_964023965.1 Melinopterus prodromus | reverse complement strand
ACTTTCCTTTGGTCTGCCTTTCTTATTTAAATATGTGGATGACATTATATGTGCTGTCCCTTATGACAAAGTGGAAGAAATTTTAACAATTTTTAATAACTTCAATTCCCACTTACAATTCACTGTTGAAAGAGAGGTAGACTGTGGGGTCCCATTTCAAGACACTATGGTGATACGTGAACCAATATCCAACAAGATCATTTTAGACTGGTACATGAAACCCACTGCCTCAGGCAGATACATCAATTTTCACTCCAGCCATTCCATAAACCAGAAAATTAACACGGTGCTGGCGATGAGGAACAGGGTAGTTCGTATTGGCGATATCTCCTTCACAGATAAGAACCTTAGGAAGTTGAGTCTTATGTTTTGCAATAATGGATACCCAAAATCTTTAATTCATAAACTCTTGTATAACACCCCCTTTCATGAGTATGCCACGGATGACGGTTGTAGTGCGTCCCTTGTAAGATGC
Organism: Melinopterus prodromus; assembly: GCA_964023965.1. Lineage (NCBI taxonomy): Eukaryota > Metazoa > Arthropoda > Insecta > Coleoptera > Scarabaeidae > Melinopterus > Melinopterus prodromus. The sequence continues at coordinate 35,715,144 of OZ030394.1, read as the reverse complement.
AAGAAACTGACGCTGATTAGCAATCTGTCCGTCAAGTTAGTCAATATTTTCAAGAACAACAACTTTCGTGTGGTCTTGAGCAATAAGAAAACCATTGGCGCAATTTTTTCTAACATCAAAGATAAAACCCCTTTGCCATTGCAATCCAATGTTATTTATTGCATTCCCTGTGGGGGTTGTGATTTGAAATATTACGGCCAAACTAGCCAATGGCTCAAGTCACGGTTAGCATTGCATAAGAGTGACAGTAAACTAAAGAAAAAGAACTGCGCTGTTGCTTTGCATGGGGCGGGCAGCAACCATGTCATAAATTGGGAAATAACGGAGGTTATTGCTAGAGAAAATAACTATAGAGCGAGGCTGTCTTTAGAAATGTTTTATATCCAGCGCAATATTGCTGCGTGTTTAAACTTTAAATCAGACACTAGTCAGCTGAGTAGTATTTATTCATTTCTTATCAATAGCAATTTTAAAAATTCACGCGAGTCAGTTCGTATTGGTGTTGGCAACCCTGCAAACTTCGGAGAGATGTAGACTCGCTGCAAATTTCACGTGTGTTGTTCACATTTGTTCGTTGTAAGAGCGGCCGCATGTGCGGTATACACGACGTTTAAATTATTTTTAGTGTGATTGTTTAATGTTGTTTGCCTTGTGATCTCGTTAATATGTTTCGTGTTGGGCCTGCTTCGATTTGCGGATGATTCCTTTGCTTGGCCCTACTTCTCAGAACTCTGGTTGTAAGTTTGTTTATTAATCATTGTTAACTGCCGTTAGAAGTTAGGATTTTTTGTGTGTTTTAGCCTGTTCCTGATGAAGCTTTTATAATAAAGCGAAAATTTGAACTAAGAAAAAAGGAGTTACCTTAATTTCGCCCTAGGACCTAAAATTCCCAAGATTATTCGCTTATACATACATATATTTGGTCGTTGCTACTTTCTTTGGTTTAATAAGATGGGATTCTACAAGAAGATCTTTACGAGGTACGGTGCAGAGGCGTCTCGCACCTTCAAAACCTGGGCTTCTTTAAACACCAAGTTGGCCAATGCAAGGAACAGAAGGATTTTTCTTCTCAGCTGTCGAAGAGACCACATCTGTCCCAGTCATGTCATCCACGGCTCCAAGAATCTCCTACGGCTGCTCACCTGCGGAGATAAGGTACTTACACGCAAGATAGAGTTTTTCAACAACAAGTTAAGAGCAAAAGTTATTAATTTCGAAATTCAGATCACGTTAAAAAATATCAGTGCTCTCGATAACCGTCTACAGGTGGTTATAGAACAAGCCAGAGGGCTTGTGCCTGTGCATGTCTTTGATGATTACTCGAGCAATATGTCAGTTAATTTCAACAAACACTTCACAAAAATAAAAAACAAAAATTTGAAAAACTTCTTGAATTAAAAAGCAAGACAGATCATATTAGGCTTTTTAACGATAATTCGAGTTGGTTTAAAAACTTAACTGACACAGTCATCCCCAAAGACGTTAGTGATTTTCTTTCATTAGGTCCAAAATTTACTTTGAACACAAATCACAATGAGGTTCCTATTTCTGATCTCTTAGCTCAAGTCGAGGATATTGTCCAGGCGCTGCCCTCTGACCACCAAGATATGTACAGGGCGCGGGCTGCCAACGTCATTACGAACACGTACCTTTCAGATGCTTCACATCACTTACATTCACCTTTTGATTTTATCTTAAAAAAAACAGCTTCTTTTCTTAAAAGCAAACCCGAAATACTTATAACCAGGGCGGACAAAGGCAGTGTAACGGTTGCTATCAACAAGGAGAAATACACTAGCGAAGCGTTATCCCTCCTCAATGACGTAGCTATCTATCAGCCTCTCGCTCGTGATCCCACTATAACAATACAAAAAAAGAACAATGAATTGGTCAACACTTTAAGAAGTAAGCTCCTGATAGATGATTGCACTGCCAAGTCGCTCATCAAGTATAATTCGGTTTCGTCTAGGTTTTATGGCTTGCCAAAAATTCATAAACCCAATATCCCCCTCCGCCCAATTGTCTCCTCCATAGGCTCCCCAACTTTTGCTCTCTCCGGTTTCTTAGCAAACATTTTACAATCAACCTTAAACCATGATGAAAAATACAACATCAAGGATAGTTTCACTTTTTGCAGTATGATGGAGAATAGAACTCTCCGTCCTAATTACGTTCTTATATCATTGGATGTGGTCTCCTTGTACACTAACATCCCTTTGGAATTGGTTCTTACAACCATTGAGAGTAGTTGGGGAGTTATTGGCGCCGGCTGCTCTGTTCCTCTTAACTTGTTTTTGGAGTTGGTAAGGTTCACGTATACAAATTGCTATTTTACCTTTCAGGACAGATTCTATAGGCAAATTTTTGGTACTCCTATGGGTTCTCCATTGAGTCCCATATTGGCTCAACTTGTTATGGATTGCCTCTTGGAGGATTGTGTCGGGAGACTTTCCTTTGGTCTGCCTTTCTTATTTAAATATGTGGATGACATTATATGTGCTGTCCCTTATGACAAAGTGGAAGAAATTTTAACAATTTTTAATAACTTCAATTCCCACTTACAATTCACTGTTGAAAGAGAGGTAGACTGTGGGGTCCCATTTCTAGACACTATGGTGATACGTGAACCAATATCCAACAAGATCATTTTAGACTGGTACATGAAACCCACTGCCTCAGGCAGATACATCAATTTTCACTCCAGCCATTCCATAAACCAGAAAATTAACACGGTGCTGGCGATGAGGAACAGGGTAGTTCGTATTGGCGATATCTCCTTCACAGATAAGAACCTTAGGAAGTTGAGTCTTATGTTTTGCAATAATGGATACCCAAAATCTTTAATTCATAAACTCTTGTATAACACCCCCTTTCATGAGTATGCCACGGATGACGGTTGTAGTGCGTCCCTTGTAAGATGCAAGAAACTGACGCTGATTAGCAATCTGTCCGTCAAGTTAGTCAATATTTTCAAGAACGACAACTTTCGTGTGGTCTTGAGCAATAAGAAAACCATTGGCGCAATTTTTTCTAACATCAAAGATAAAACCCCTTTGCCATTGCAATCCAGTGTTATTTATTGCATTCCCTGTGGGGGTTGTGATTTGAAATATTACGGCCAAACTAGCCAATGGCTCAAGTCACGGTTAGCATTGCATAAGAGTGACAGTAAACTAAAGAAAAAGAACTGCGCTGTTGCTTTGCATGGGGCGGGCAGCAACCATGTCATAAATTGAGAAAAAACGGAGGTTATTGCTAGAGAAAATAACTATAGAGCGAGGCTGTTTTTAGAAATGTTTTATATCCAGCGCAATATTGCTGCGTGTTTAAACTTTAAATCAGACACTAGTCAGCTGAGTAGTATTTATTCATTTCTTATCAATAGCAATTTTAAAAATTCACGCGAGTCAGTTCGTATTGGTGTTGGCAACCCTGCAAACTTCGGAGAGATGTAGACTCGCTGCAAATTTCACGTGTGTTGTTCACATTTGTTCGTTGTAAGAGCGGCCGCATGTGCGGTATACACGACGTTTAAATTATTTTTAGTGTGATTGTTTAATGTTGTTTGCCTTGTGATCTCGTTAATATGTTTCGTGTTGGGCCTGCTTCGATTTGCGGATGATTCCTTTGCTTGGCCCTACTTCTCAGAACTCTGGTTGTAAGTTTGTTTATTAATCATTGTTAACTGCCGTTAGAGTTAGGATTTTTTGTGTATTTTAGCCTGTTCCTGATGAAGCTTTTATAATCAAGCGAAAATTTGAACTAAGAAAAAAGGAGTTACCTTAATTTCGCCCTAGGACCTAAAATTCCCAAGATTATTCGCTTATACTTCCTCATACCTTATATTGTGGTCTTCCTTGTGTACTAACGGATAAGACCCCTACCATGCCACAGGCAAATGTAGTATACAGGTTACAGTGTGCAGATTGGCAAAAGTTCTACGTCGGACAAACATCTCAACTGTTAAAAAACAGATTAGCAGGACACCGAAGCGATTGTGCAAGAAACCCTGATAGATGCATGCTAGCTTCACATGTACACAAGGAAGACCACAAGATAAGGTATGAGGAAGTAAAAATATTAGACATCGAACCAAATTACGCCAAACGTTCCTTTTTTGAAATGTACCACATACACAAAACCCAAGATGTTTTGAACCAAAGATGAGTGCCCTGTACACATATGTATTGGAATTGGATAACAACGACCGCAATCATACCGACAGCTTATACAACGAAGCCATAACGTTTTAACCCAGTCGACTTTTACCGCCTGTTTTTGAATTTCAAAACTGGTGAAGGGGAGCATGACGTCATAGCAGGGTGGACGTTGTTCAGGTTAATCAAGATTAGAAAATTGTGCACATGTGATAAGTTCTACAAAACTAATAGGTTCAAGAAAAATAAATATAAATTTTACGTGTAAATTCAAAGGGGGGTATAAACTTACTTTACTTCCGGTCCATTAGAAAGAGATAGCTATAAGACGATGGTTAGTGTGACAAGGATAGCCGATATCAATGAAGTCATTGTATTTTAGTACACGTCGCGCCACCTGTCGTCCGGTAGCGCAAAGAAGGCGGCGCGCCAACTGGTGGTCAGTTAACGAATCAGAGCCCTAACTTACCGACTACATCTTAATTTTTTTTGCTAAATTAAAAAACTTGGCCATATCTCCTAAACTAAGGTCCGTATCGAAAAACTAATTGAAAAATTACCCCCTAACACAACCACACCCCTGTCCGCTTTGACAACTGCAGACACGATAGTGTTGTGAAAATGTCAAAATGGCACTATAAAGATTTTTTTTTAATTTTTTTGATAAATTTAAAAACTGGCTATATCTCCTAAACTAAGGTCTGTATCGGCAAAACTAATTGAAAAATTACCCCTAATTATATTCACGGGCTTTGGCTCAAACGGTGGAAGTCAGTCAGTGGAGAAATGACAGCAGTGTTAATGAAGTACAGCTTGAGACGCCATCTGTCGGCTGGTAGTGCAAGGTTAGTGTGCTACCTGGTGGTCAGATATCGCGCCACCTGTCGGCCATTTTGTGCGACTTGTTTCAAGAAAAACTGCGCCGTCTGTCGGTCGTTTTGTGTACCATTGATTGGCCATATTGCGAATTGTTGCGCATGCGTGTCATCAGTTGATCGTTTTTTATAATTTAAATTTAATTAAAAAATACCCTTGAATAGACTCGAACATAGCCTCGGGGAGTACGCGCATATGCCAGTTTGGTCACCTACACACAGGTGAACCATCAGAGTAATTTATCAGCAATTGTTTATTTCTGAATGATAAGGAGGTCGGTTATATTTGAAATAAAACATTGCGTTGTTTAAACCAATTAATTTTTTTAACGCTACAAATTTAGTTATATGACGTTTGTTAGACATAAACTTACATTGTCGGCGTAAAATTTGGAAGAAAAAAAATGTGACCAAAACGTTCACATTAATATATTAACTTTTTTATATACCAATGACCTTTATTGAACGCTGGAATCGATTATGCATTGCAAATTAACAAAGTAATAGTACGGAATATATGCCAATGCATCAACCTCGAATGAGACCGGTTTCCTGTTGTACGGGTATATGTGTGTGTTTTGAACGGAGAATTTATATTCGTAGAAACTTGCAAGTACAAATTAATTAAAAAACAGAAAACTAAAATTTTAAAAGATTTGTTTCAAATTCTTGTGGTAATTGATCCTGTTTGTGGTAATTGACTAGGTATTTCGTTTACTGAAAAAAAGTACTTGTTTTAATTTTTTTGTTGTCGGATTAGTTTCTACAACGGACTTACCGGAGTCCATTTTGTTACAGAACTAAACTCAATCATAATTTGCTGGCTAGTTTTTATAGTACGTTTGCGAGGAAAACGGCGACCTCACTTTCTAACGGCCAGCGTAATTGGTAAAACGCGATATACGACTATACGTGCATTGCATCATACGCAATGCAAATTGAGTTTGAATTCCATTCTTTTTTAAATACAAGATATATATATATATATATATCGGAAAACTTAAATTTAAATTATCAAATTATATATATATATATATATACATTGACATGAAATAGGTAGTATAAATATCAAAGTAAAAATCCTTCCATGACTAGTGACTTTAGTGCATGTAGTGTTCAACGCTGGAGAAATAGAAAACAAATCAACATTTCTGTCAAAATGTCTTCAGAAAACATAGTAAAGCCCGTCCTCAAGTTTACCAAAGTTGTTCCTCATGCGTACACCCCTACCAAGGGGTCCATCAAATCAGCAGGATATGATTAAAAAAAATTAATCAAATGAATGTTAATTAAAACTTAATTATCATTCGCTTCTTTAGTTTGATTCTATATTACTGACGAGTTTACGTAATAACCATTTTCCCTTGAATTTATTCATCTATATGAGCTGTTTAGCAATAAACATTAGCGATTCCTAGTTACCAAACTTCCATCTAGCCCCAATAGGTGTCACGACGGGTTTGTTTAATTCGAAAACTCGGATTGCAGGTCCTGAAGTGACAAATAAAACCTATAAATTTCCATCGCCTCTGTAGCTCAACTGGGAGAGCTTTCAACCGGCAATTGGAGGGTTCCTGGTTCAAATCCAGGCGGAGGTGTTTTTTCCAAAAATTATCCTCACCTGGGTTAATTATCATTCGCTTCTTTAGTTTGATTCTATATTACTGACGAGTTTACGTAATAACCATTTTCCCTTGAATATATATATATATATATATATATATATATATATATATATATATATACATTGACATGAAATAGGTAGTATAAATATCAAAGTAAAAATCCTTCCATGACTAGTGACTTTAGTGCATGTAGTGTTCAACGCTGGAGAAATAGAAAAAAAATCAACATTTCTGTCAAAATGTCTTCAGAAAACATAGTAAAGCCCGTCCTCAAGTTTACCAAAGTTGTTCCTCATGCGTACACCCCTACCAAGGGGTCCATCAAATCAGCAGGATATGATTTGAGGAGTATTTACGATTGTGTTGTAGAACCAAACGGTAAGCAAATTATAAATACATACTCAATGCTGATAAGGGCGCAGTCACGGTAGCAGTTGACAAAGACGAATATATAAGTAAAACATTAGAACTTTTAAATGACGCCAATACCTACAAAAGAATCAATAGTGACCCTACCTTCAAGACACAAAGAGAAATAAACTCCTTCTTGAAAAAACTAAAGGACAATAAGGAAATAGACATGCCCTTATACCACAATCTCCATAATACCAGCTCCAATTGTCCCAAACTGTATACGTTGCCAAAAATTCACAAACCGGAGGTACCTTTTAGACCAATTGTTTCCAGCATAAATTCGCCCACGTATTCTATCTCTTCGTTGATTGCTGGGATCCTTTCGGACGCCTACCCCGACAGTAATTATGATGTTCAAGATTCCTTTCAATTTGTGGATCTGTTCCAGAACTTTCAGCTGCCTGAGGGGCATAGGGTGATCTCACTCGATGTAATCTCATTATTTACTAACATACCCTTAGATATTGTTTTTCATGTTTTGGACAGGGACTGGAACTTAATATCAGAACACACATAACTGGGTAGGCAATCGTTCTTTGAACTGATAGATCTCATAACCAACAATAGTTATTTTTCATTTAACGACAAATTTTACTCACAAATTGATGGGATGGCCATGGGCTCCCCTCTTAGTCCGGCCCTTGCAAATATAGTCATGGATTTTTGTTTAGACAACATTATTAAAGTATTACCTTTTGAATTTTCTTTTTTGAAAAAGTATGTCGATGACATAATTTGTGCTTTGCCGGAGCGGGAGGTGTGTTCAGTGGTGGAAGTCTTCAACTCCTTTCATCCAAGTATTCAGTTCTCTGTCGAGGAGGAGCGGGATGGGGGGGTGCCTTTCCTTGACACCAAAGTCATAAGAAACGATGACAATCAAATAACCATAGATTGGTACCGCAAACCATCTAATTCGGGCAGGTTTCTTAATTACTTCTCTAACCATACCATATGTCACAAAGTTAATCTCATAAAAGGGATGAAAAACAGAGTGTCCAGGATCAGCCACCCCTCTTTCTTGCAACAAAACTTAAATCAGCTTTCAGGATTGTTCCTGAACAACGGTTATCCCAAAGCCCTAATTAACAAGATTTTATTTAATACTCAGGAGCGAGTTCCCAACCAGTTACCTCCGGTTTCCCCCGATCTCAGATATTTTAAATTTCCATACATACCTCAGATTGCCTCCAGGATATCCGGCGTTTTTGCGAGCGACAAGGTGAGGTTGGCCTTCTACAATTATCACCCAGTAGGTAAATATTTCACCAAAACTAAGGATAAAACACAGTTACAATACAAGTCCAACATTATTTATTCAATTCCGTGCGGGGTTTGTGAGCAGGTGTATGTGGGACAGACTTCCACTTGGTTAAAACAAAGGCTTACGCTCCATATGAGTGACATTAGAACTAAAAAAAATCGATGTGCATTGGCATCCCATACAATTAACACCAACCATGAAATTGATTTTGACAGGGTGGAAGTCAAACGAACAGTACAGCTTCGTAAAAGCAGGGAATTTCTGGAGATGGTAGAAATTAATAACACGCCTAATAACATGAATTTCAGGTCAGATGTGAATGGTCTCAGTGAGGGTTACGCTTATATTTTGAGTTTGGGACGTTCCAACAATGGTGAAATTGCTTTATAACGCGCCTTCAGCTAATAAAGTATTTTTTGTTTAGTGTTTTATGTCAGGTTCATTTGTGTTTTATATTTCGACTTCAAAAATTGTATCAGTTCTTTTTCTGTTGTTATGTTGGTCTTGGAGACACATTTTGTGGTTCGGGGCAGCCTGCTACTCGCTTCAGCGTCGGCACTGGTTTTGGCGCGCTTTATACACACAGGCTATTGACATCGCCAGGTGTCCTGAAAGTGACAGTGAATTTTACTCGCGATAAATTCGTGGCAGACAGTCCCGAAACCAACTCCAATGACTGCTTTGGATATCACTTATGTTTGCTAAATCACCAACTTGCTTTCTTCTCAATAACGTACAAATTGTAAGTAGACTTAATTATTTTAAAGCTTGTTTCTAATTGTTGTGTTTCTTCAGATGACCCTGAAGAAGCGTGTATCCACACGCGAAAATTTGGTGATATAATAAAGAACGTACTAATTATTTAAAACGTTTACTATTGCTGGATTCCCCAATAATTACACCAATTTATATATATATATATATATATAATCAAACTAAAGAAGCGAATGATAATTAACCCAGGTGAGGATAATTTTTGGAAAAAACACCTCCGCCTGGATTTGAACCAGGAACCCTCCAATTGCCGGTTGAAAGCTCTCCCAGTTGAGCTACAGAGGCGATGGAAATTTATAGGTTTTATTTGTCACTTCAGGACCTGCAATCCGAGTTTTCGAATTAAACAAACCCGTCGTGACACCTATTGGGGCTAGATGGAAGTTTGGTAACTAGGAATCGCTAATGTTTATTGCTAAACAGCTTATATAGATGAATAAATTCAAGGGAAAATGGTTATTACCTAAACTCGTCAGTAATATAGAATCAAACTAAAGAAGCGAATGATAATTAAAATTAATTAAATGAATGTAAATTAAAATTTAATTATCATTCGCTTCTTTAGTTTGATTCTATATTACTGACGAGTTTACGTAATAACCATTTTCCCTTGAATTTATTCATCTATATGAGCTGTTTAGCAATAAACATTAGCGATTCCTAGTTACCAAACTTCCATCTAGCCCCAATAGGTGTCACGACGGGTTTGTTTAATTCGAAAACTCGGATTGCAGGTCCTGAAGTGACAAATAAAACCTATAAATTTCCATCGCCTCTGTAGCTCAACTGGGAGAGCTTTCAACCGGCAATTGGAGGGTTCCTGGTTCAAATCCAGGCGGAGGTGTTTTTTCCAAAAATTATCCTCACCTGGGTTAATTATCATTCGCTTCTTTAGTTTGATTCTATATTACTGACGAGTTTACGTAATAACCATTTTCCCTTGAATATATATATATATATATATATATATATATATATATATATATATATATATATATATATATATATATATATATATATATATATATATATATATATATATATATATATATATATACATTGACATGAAATAGGTAGTATAAATATCAAAGTAAAAATCCTTCCATGACTAGTGACTTTAGTGCATGTAGTGTTCAACGCTGGAGAAATAGAAAAAAAATCAACATTTCTGTCAAAATGTCTTCAGAAAACATAGTAAAGCCCGTCCTCAAGTTTACCAAAGTTGTTCCTCATGCGTACACCCCTACCAAGGGGTCCATCAAATCAGCAGGATATGATTTGAGGAGTATTTACGATTGTGTTGTAGAACCAAACGGTAAGCAAATCATAAATACCGGAATCAAAATTGAATTACCCGACGGATGCTATGGAAGAATTGCCCCAAGGTCCGGCTTGGCGGTTAAGAATTTTATCAACGTAGGAGGTAAGATAATAAGCAAAACGATTTGATTCGTATAACTGACATAACAATCATTTATAGCGGGAGTAATTGATGAAGATTATCGAGGAGTTATTAAAGTGGTCCTTTTTAATCACTCCTCGATATCTTTTGATGTAAAGAAAGGTGATCGCATCGCTCAACTTATTTGTGAGCGTATATTCTATCCAGAAATTGAAGAAGTAACGGTAAGAATAATTGTATCTAGCACCTAACCTAAACGAAAGCAATTTTGTTTGAATTTAGGAGCTTGATGTAACCGCTCGAGGTGATGGTAGTTTTGGATCTACGGACATCAATTAGTGTCACATCTTAATTAAAAATATATACATATATATTAGGGTGAACAGGTTAACAATTTTTCTTGGCAGAACATTTTTTTGTGATAATTAAAGTTTCGAGCTTTCTCGTTGAAGTCGTTGACATAAAAAAACTGTATCAAACGGAATTTAAACCATTACAAAAAGTATGTAATAATAATAGCAGTTATAATGGATAGTTAATATATTCAGTTAATCAGAATTTACAAAATAAGAGACTTTAACATGGTTGTATGTTGACAGCACCATCTAACGATTAATAGTTTAGGAAGCGATATATGCAAGTTGAGTACATTTGTTTCATTAACAGTGTAATGAATTTTTTTACTAGTTTAATACACACGTTTTATACAGAACGTTACAAAACTTTTTCATACTTTTTGAAAGAAACATGAATAGAATGTAAGTTTTAATTACTTTAATTTGTTATAAATAACTTATTGCATGAAGCGATATATTAAATCTGGTTTAAAATTTCGGTGTCAAGTTGAGTAAATTTGCATGGTTAGCAGTTTTATGAATATTTGCTAGTATAATACACACACATTTTATATAGAACGTTACAAAACAAGTTTTATATACCGTTCATACAGCAACAATATCGAACGAACCGCATATTTTTTTGAAAGAAAGGAGGAACAGAAAATGTAAGTTTTTATTACATTAATTTGTTAAATTATATAACTTATTTTATTTTTTTAGGCATATTTCAAAAACAATTATTTTAGTATTGTTGTACATTATATTGAAAATTAATGTACAACCTTCGATTGCCTATCATAATGATGATTATGATGATTATGATCGCTGCACAAACGAAAAAATTAATAGAAAATTACAAGAAACCGATGATTTAAAACAGGACTCCAGTGCAGCTAAACAACAATGCATAGAGGATCATGAGAAGTGCGAAATAAAAGTGGAACAATTAAAAACCAATGTAACTGTCTATAAGCATAATATATCCATATGCGAAATAAATTTAGAGGCGATGAAAAGCAACATCACACGGATAGAACAAACCAAAATTCCAATTTTAGATACGAAAGTATCCCTCAATGGTACCTTAAATCACTGTAACACCGACAATGATTATATAACAGAACAGTTAAACAAAATGACAAAATATGAAACAAAATTGTTGCGAAGAATTAAGAAATTAGAAAAAAGGTTTGATAACATTTTATTAAAAAGAAATCGATTAAACAATCAAACTATTACAACGAATACTACAATAGTTACAGAAACAAATGCAATTAAATCTTTAAAGTTACAGTATCATCCATGCATTCAAGAGAAAACAGTCGTTTCAGTCAATTATGGTTGTTGTCTTTTGAATATTAAAAAAGATGAATGTAACATCCTAAACAAACCTATTGAAAATAAAAAAATAAATAAAAAAATAAAAAAAAACAAATAAAAAGAAAAAAATTATTTAAATTAGTAGAGACAATGATATAAATAATTTTTTTTATTTTTTACAGTTCTGTTCAGTGATATGATCATTATCGGTTTTACACTAATAGAATTTTATGTTTTGTTTGAATTTTATGCGTTGGTTGATTATTTCATTCACACGTTTACCCCATCGTAAATAATAATAATATTTTTTACTTACTTTTCATATATCTGTTTAGTTTTATTACCATTATCAGCTGTACACTAATATAATTGTAATTTTTTTATTAATTCACTCACACATTTACTCAATCAGTTTTATTGGTATTATCTGTTGTTTTGAATTAAAAAATAGGTAGTTACAATAAAACACAATATATTTTATAAATTTGTGTATATGCTGTAACACAGGTGTTTTATGTTGTTAAGAATTTCGGTTGAATTTTCACATTTTTTTATTTGTTAGGTTTTTTAAACTAAAATACATTTACTACATTTACACGAAATCTGTTAATACAATAATCTTATTTCTTGTATGTAGCGCACTGATGTGTGTATTCAGTTGCCTATATAAAATTAATATTAGCTTACGAATAAATATATATATATATATTGTAAATATATATCTACTAATGTGTTTTTTATTCATTCACCTTCAAATTTACCTGTTGAATTTTATTATGATCAGCTGAAATGTTATTATCCTGTTGTTTTGAATTACAAAATAGGTAGTTACAATAAAACACTATATATTTTATAAAGTTGTGTATATGCTGTAACACAGGTGTTTTATTTTGTTGAGAAAAGAAAATCGTTCTTTACACTATAAACTTTCTGTTGAATTTTCACATTTTTTTTTATTTGTTAGGTTTTTTTTAAACTAAAGTACATATACTACATTTACATGAAATCTGTTAATACAATAATCTTATTTCTTGTATTTAGCGCACTGATGTGTGTATTCAGTTGCCTATATAAAATTAATATTAGCTTACGAATAAATATATATTGTAAATCTATATCTACTAATGTGTTTTTTTTTATTCATTCACCTTCAAATTTACCTGTTGAATTTTATTATTATGATCAGCTGAAATTAAAATTTTTTAAATATAATGTAATTAATAAATTTCAAAACAGTGTCATGTGGTTACACAGGATTACAAATACAAAATGTGTATATGTAAAATACATTTGAGAGTAATGCTAATAATAGTAATAATATCACAACATCACACCATTAGTAAAAGATAACGTTTCACTATTACATAAAAAAGTTAACAACTATGTAAAAATCAACAATTGTGATTGAATTAAGTAAATTGAAGAGTAACGAGTGAAAATTGTTACACAGTCTTTTAGTTATAAAATGCAACATGTGTAAACAACAGATTAATTAATTAAATTACTATACATTAAGTTTACTTTGTTTGTTATGACTCTCTTTTGAGTTTTTATTATTATGACTCTCTATTACTTTTTTTGTATTATTGCGAGTCATAATACAATTATCATTTTGTTTGGTGAGTGTTTCCTTTCTAGTTACACAATCGTCGTATTTCAAAACTAAATTTTCAAATTTGAGAGATTTCTTGTTTAATAAAAGTTTGTTAGAAAGTGTTTGATTTTGATAATGATCTTTTTCTATGCGTGTATTGTTTAACTCCCGCTTAAGATCTTTTATTTTGCTTACCAATTCACGTCTGTTATTCCTCAATTTATTAATTTGCGCAGTCTTATTGTCGTTATCTCTTTCACAATTATTTATTTTCACATTTAACTCTTTCACATCTGCTAATAGAAAGACCTTATTCTTCTGCAGTTGTGTCATGTTGGATGTTACCCTTTTTAAACTAGCTTGGCATATTCCTAAATTATATTTTAATGTGTTAAGTTCATTTAAAATATCTTCTTTTGTATCCTCACAAGAATTGATTTCAGTGAAACAGTTGTTGGCATCTTCCATCGCTTTGTTATCGATTTCAACAAATTCCTCTGTTAACTTTTTTAATTTATCTTGACAATCTGCCGTAGCAGTCGCCAACGTGTAAAATAAAAAAATACACACGGTCAACATTTTTACAATATCCCTAAAAAAATCATAACATTAATCATAATAATGGATAAGTAATTAAAACTTACATTTTTTTACAATTTTTTTCTTGAAAATAATTGGAAATAATGCTGCTTGGTTAGCTGATATAATTTTCTCTAAAAAATAATGTTGCTCGGATCTGTATAGTCTATAAAGTGAAATATTTTTATAAAAAACTGTTAGTCGTGTAAATTTCGGTGTCAAGTTTAAAGTGTCAAGTAATTTGTTTGATTCAGCAGTTTAGGCTGTTTCCGCGAATGAATGAACTATGTAATTGTTGATTAACACAATACAGAACCAATCAGCATTATTTTCAAGAAAAAATTTGTGTATGTCCATGTTGTTAAATATATATTTTTTAATATTTGTCTGTTAGAGCTTTTTGCTCTGTCGAATGATTAAACAGTATACATCAGAAGAATTTGATAATTATATTTACTGCATAATTATGATTTTGATATTTACACAAACAGTATTTTATGTTTCCTGTAAAAATTGTGTTCTTTGGATATGTACAAATTTCAAATTAGCCCGACGATATGATGTAAAAATAATGTGGTGAATGGCAAGAAATGGCGAGTAAACTGCTACCTAAGCAAAGATGCCAGTCGAAAGGTATTTAATTAGGCTTATATTACTAATTAACATTGGGTGGGTGAACCAGTACCCTCACACCATATTTGAATGACTTTTTTGTCTTAATTATACAGGATATTTCATAATAACTTGGTGTGCCTATCCCTGTTTGACAGCAAGTGGTTGGTAAACCATCTTGAAGCCATAAAATGTAAGAAATATGACACTATTTTCATCAAAAATCCCGGTAGTATTTTAAAAAATAAAGTTTGTTTTCTCAAAACTTAAAACATACCACTTCAGACATTACTGTTAGACGATTTCTTTTTCGAAAACAAAAGGCCTTCAGTACTCAATCAAAATATCTGAATGAGTTTGTTCTCAATCATAGATGAATATATACACGCATAGAAAAAGATCATTATCAAAATCAAACACTTTCTAACAAACTTTTATTAAACAAGAAATCTCTCAAATTTGAAAATTTAGTTTTGAAATACGACGATTGTGTAACTAGAAAGGAAACACTCACCAAACAAAATGATAATTGTATTATGACTCGCAATAATACAAAAAAAGTAATAGAGAGTCATAATAATAAAAACTCAAAAGAGAGTCATAACAAACAAAGTAAACTTAATGTATAGTAATTTAATTAATTAATCTGTTGTTTACACATGTTGCATTTTATAACTAAAAGACTGTGTAACAATTTTCACTCGTTACTCTTCAATTTACTTAATTCAATCACAATTGTTGATTTTTACATAGTTGTTAACTTTTTTATGTAATAGTGAAACGTTATCTTTTACTAATGGTGTGATGTTGTGATATTATTACTATTATTAGCATTACTCTCAAATGTATTTTACATATACACATTTTGTATTTGTAATCCTGTGTAACCACATGACACTGTTTTGAAATTTATTAATTACATTATATTTAAAAAATTTTAATTTCAGCTGATCATAATAATAAAATTCAACAGGTAAATTTGAAGGTGAATGAATAAAAAAAAACACATTAGTAGATATAGATTTACAATATATATTTATTCGTAAGCTAATATTAATTTTATATAGGCAACTGAATACACACATCAGTGCGCTAAATACAAGAAATAAGATTATTGTATTAACAGATTTCATGTAAATGTAGTAAATGTATTTTAGTTTAAAAAAACCTAACAAATAAAAAAAAATGTGAAAATTCAACAGAAAGTTTATAGTGTAAAGAACGATTTTCTTTTCTCAACAAAATAAAACACCTGTGTTACAGCATATACACAACTTTATAAAATATATAGTGTTTTATTGTAACTACCTATTTTGTAATTCAAAACAACAGGATAATAACATTTCAGCTGATCATAATAAAATTCAACAGGTAAATTTGAAGGTGAATGAATAAAAAACACATTAGTAGATATATATATTTACAATATATATATATATATATTTATTCGTAAGCTAATATTAATTTTATATAGGCAACTGAATACACACATCAGTGCGCTACATACAAGAAATAAGATTATTGTATTAACAGATTTCGTGTAAATGTAGTAAATGTATTTTAGTTAGTACAAATAAAAAAATGTGAAAATTCAACAGAAATTCTTAACAACATAAAACACCTGTGTTACAGCATATACACAAATTTATAAATTTCAACTCTCCAATAATGATCACAAGCATCAACCTTAAATTCGCAAACCAAGCCACACACGGCATAAGATACTTCAATCGTCAACTTACAATTCATAAAGAACGTAAACCTTCAATTCACCAATAATGATTAGAAACGTAACCTTACTATTCTTAAACAAGTAACTTTCAATTTTGCATTATGAAATTACAAAAGAAAAGATTTCCTATTTCCAATTTATAATATGCCACCTTCATATTTCTAAATATCAAATACGAGCGTAAGCTCTTCAAACTCGCCAATTACAGTACTCTTAGCAAAAGTACTTTCAATTTTTAAACAACAAATGATAAGGAGATTCCTGTTTTAACTTAAGAAATGAATAACTTTAAATCAGAAATTATACCGATTTTTCGTATTCTCAATGTTTTACCGCTAAAACACTTTTTAAAGGCTACAGTAGTTACCTACACTTATTATGGAAAACAATCAATCGTTAAATTATAAATCACAAACCATTGAGGCATTCCACTATTTCAACTATGATCTATTAATTATCAATCACAAACCGTAAAAACATTACTAATGTTAAAACACTCTCTCCAACACATCTCACAAATCGTAAAAACATTGGTTTTGATCTTACTCCGTCTCGGCACTGGTACCAACAATGCATACGTTTCCAATGTTAAAACACTCTCTCCAACACGTCTCTAAGTGGCGTATAACAAGCATCAGCAAAAACTTTTACAAACCACTCGACCCATTCTGACATGTGTGGCAATTTTGAAAACTCATCTGGCATCCATGAACTTCAGTTAGTATGCAATTCTCTCGATATAAACAAATAAAAACAACACATTAAGATCATATTGAAAATTGATAATAGTGTTATCGATCGTAAATTAAACAAACAAAAGTCGTAATCAAGTTGAACGAAACACAATGATACCAGAACAATACTACTACAAGTGCGTCGTATCGTTGGCATCCACTGTCTAAAACCGGCGCCGCCGAGACTATGCAAGGAACATTCGACAGCGTCGAACGCTCGGTACATGAAATAATAATCAATAGTAGCAAAACACTCCACCAGTTAGTCAGGTACATGGATTTAGTGGTTCTCCGGCATCTGCGATGACTCAGGGCTCGAGGTCGCTCTATAATAGGTTTGCAATTTGCAATTATGCACACCTGTACTTGCATGATTTTCCTTTCAATGCAGTGCAACAATTATCCCAAAAAGTTATGACCCAACAAATTACAAAATCTCTTTTAACAATCACTATTAATGTGCAACTCTCTTGGTATCAACACAAAGATAACAACAATTAAATTCATATCGAAAATAGACAATAGTTTTGCATACTGCAATTAAGCAGACCCGTACTTACATGATTTTCCATTCAATGCAGTACAAATAATTATTCTCAACAAGGTATGACTCACCAAAATTAAACGATCTCTTTTAAGCATCACTAATACCTTGAAAACAACCAATTTTGATCCCAAGTACCATAATCTCCATAATATGATCTCAAGTACTTCCGTCAGGCAGCGAGGGTTAACATTTTCAGCTGTTTCTTTGTTCTTGGATTTTGCACGCGAATTAGATCCCTCTTCTGATATTATAACTCTCAATTTTGAATAACGAATACACAACTGTTTCAACCAATATAGTGAAACCAAATAGAAATATGCAATAACTGCAGTAACGAATATAACGAGTGGATAGCGGTACGATTGCACCCATCACGATGGAAAGCCATCACTCGACTGGTCTCCGTGTCGTCCGGCAACGCGTTCCCCACTCTGGTACGCTAGCGTCCCCCACTCTGGGTAGCTGGTGTGTACCCCTCTACTTTATTCGGTGACAAATATATATATATATATATATATATATATATATATATATATATACAGTTTACTGTGATCAAGGTGGAGTACACCACCGAAACGTCCTCAAATGTATTGTATTATTTTAACTTTTTAATGTGTTAAAGTGACTAAGCCAGCAACCCCAATTAATACACGGTGTTAAACAATCGTGCTGTGTTTTATTTTAATATAAAGTGACTTGGCTAATAATAAACATTTAAATAAAATATATATATATATATATATATATATATATATATATATATATATATATATATATATATATATATATATATATATACATCCTGCTATACATACGGCGTCCTTCAATTGACCGATTCCATTACATGTGGTGCCCGGTTTCGATATGGCGCCCGTATACGGGCGCCATATCGCCAAACTGTGCTAAATGTGATCGTAAGCGTGAACATGAACCATAGGCAAATTTTTGGAGGACGCCATAAATATGAATATGTGGAGCAAATTCGTATACTTTAGTTCCGTGCTTGACCGTCGCCGCGGCTGGCGCTGCAACGTGTATACTGACGGCGTATACCTTCATATCAAGCCATCGATGATACGACCCCCAGTTGATTTGGCATCATCGGTAACTGGTGTCTAAACCGGTTTTGTTTGTTTCACCCTCATTTGTACGGTGTTGAGATGGAATAGTATCGACCGTACACGGTGTTTTCGACTGACCTCAGCGTTCGTTTAATGCAATGTATCAACATAGTGCGGTTGCCGGTTAGGTGGTATATTTAGGTGGTAAATTAAACTGTTCGATTTTATTTAAATGTTAAATTAATTTTTTCTAGAACACAGCACCATTATTGCGAAGCAAAAAACGCACTATTGAAAAAATATCTCCGCTGCCATGTGCTTGCGATCGGATACTGAAAGTTTGAGTTAATATCTTCAGTTTTTTATTAAATGTAGGTTGTAATAACTCAACCAAATTAAGTAATACTACCATAGGTGCGACTGATATCAGCGAGTTATTTTTCTTTAATTGTCGCTTTCATGTATTGCGTATTTCATGTTACACTCATGTTTTGTATCATTTTGGTATAATGTTAATTGCTTGGTAGTTTGTTAACTTGTTTAGCCGTTTTAATTTTGTTAAATTGTTGTAAATATTGGCAATTTATGACTACTATCGGTTGCAAAAGCATTGCGCCCTGTGTTTGAATGCTTATAACTCAGCAATGACTAAACAAAAAACATGCGTTTAACCCCCCTTTTATTTCCATATATCATGAAGACCATTTGAAGCCGTTCGCACAGTATTTATATGCGTTTTATTGCGATTTTTAAATCGATCACCGTTTGCGACAATTAAGAACCAGTTATCCACTGATTAGCCGGAGTTTAATCTATGTTGTATTTTTGTTCTTTTTTTGGTATTTTTAAAATAGCAGACGTATTCTTATTAATTTTTGGGAAAATGTATTATTTTAATAGTTTTCATATTATTTCTTATGAAAACATTGGTTAATCACGATAATGTTCATAGATATTGCTGTTTTTTTTTCTATGTAACAACTTTTTATCAGTTTGCTAGATGACGTACCAACGTCAACAATATTTTAACTGTATTTCCTAATTAAATTTTAAATAAGAAAGTGTTAATCAGTACCGATATATAACCGGTAAGGACCACAACACAAATTAATAAGTTTTACCATATTTAAAAACCGTGCAGTTTAAATTTTATAACAATAGTAAAAATACTTTAATTATTGTATTTTCTACAATTAAACAGTACAAATTTGTCCGTTGCGATAAATAAAAAATCTGTACGTATTTCGTAGCAGGTTTCGTGTCATGAAATGAACTTTTATTGCTTATTGATGGATATAAAACAATCGAAAGCACGTTTCATAGAAACCCTCCATTCTTTAAGTTTTTTTACGACTTAAGATGCTAATGTGTATTTTGACAAATCGCAATTTATTACACATCTTTCAACTTGTCTATTGTGCAGTTAAAGCTTTTGTCTGAAATAGTAAAAAATGATGTCCAATCTTGACTACTTCAACTGTTATGACACCAATTGACGTGTACTTACGTACGTATATAAATAATTACCTGAAGATTTATATACCTACTGGTATACATATGATAATATTATGAGCTGCCTTGGGTGGCAATTTGGAATATTTTTTCATTTAAAAATTGTTATGTTTTCATAAACATATGTACATTCATATAAAACAATAACTATTAATGTAATATAATTACCAAAAACAGCTAATCGGCTGTTGTTTTTCGCTCGCTAATGGTCCCCTTAACTAACAACTCAATTGTGATGCTATTCCAATATACGTATTAAGTAAAATAAGACGATTCTTTTCGTCCTTATCGGTACTAAGATATTTGTTTTTTTAATAACATTGTTTGCCCCTTTATAGAAATTTACTAATGCATAAAATCCAATCTATAGACTGGTTGTTAAGTTAACTTACATTAGGGGCAAAGTTTGAATTTTTTTGGCCAGCTGGGAAAAAAGTCGAAATGACGAGCGTATCTTTAAATTTGATAAAATTGGGTACATTTTTTCAGTTG
Organism: Melinopterus prodromus; assembly: GCA_964023965.1. Lineage (NCBI taxonomy): Eukaryota > Metazoa > Arthropoda > Insecta > Coleoptera > Scarabaeidae > Melinopterus > Melinopterus prodromus. The sequence continues at coordinate 35,694,115 of OZ030394.1, read as the reverse complement.
TCTCGTGCTCTTGTAGCCCGCAGGCAAATTATTTTGAAAGTTATGTTATGTAGAAATTATTTGGAAGAAGAACAAACTTTATTTCAAATTTGTTTGTTAGTTGCTTTAGGGTTACGACTTATGACCTTTCAAAACCAGGGTTCAATACTTTTTCGACCGATAGTAAAAGTTGCGACTGTTATTTGGTATGTTTGATCCGCTTTTAATGTATTGCTATCACGTTGATGCCTTTTGTAATTTTAATACCTTAGGCAGTCTACTTTTAGTGACAAAATAATTGAATGAATAACATGGTCAGCTAATTGACACTGGAGCCCCGACAACCAAAAAAGTATCGTTTTTCGGTTTAATAATTTTAATGATAACGGTTTCCGAAATCTATCGGTTTTTAGAATATCGCAAAAACTCTTCTTTAATCCCCTATTCAAAAAAACCTGTGAGATAATCAGGACAGTAGTTTTACATATAAAAAATAACAGCACTAATAATTACTATTTTGTATGTGAAAGCTAATAACATAAAGTAACAAATGATGAAATATTTATCGTAGGATACGAAATTTTGTAGATTACCGACCGAAGATGATGTCTCGTAGAGTAGTAGAGCTCCCAATCCCGGATTATAATGATCCCGGGATTAAAGGTTCTGTAATCCGGGGATTCCGAGATTCACGGAAACAAAACTTGCCGGACCAAAACGCCTGGAATGCCAAAAGTTAGCAAATCCAGTCAGTAAATACACTACACCTAAAATATACTTGATTGGACAATATCTTTTACCCCGAAACATGATCAACGTTTTCAAATTTTACTTATTTTAAGTAGAAAACCAAAACTGGCTGTTTAAAAGGTGTTAAAGTGCGCGTATTGACATCAATAATAAACAAAATTTAAACTCTAATAGATAATAACTTGCTCTTCTATCTTAAATTAGTACAAACATTTTACGTTTTCCGTAAAATGTTTAAAGAATTGTCACCGCAAAAGAATTTTATTTAAATTTTCATATTAACGACAATAAATATTTTGATGATTTTTTATTTTCTTCTTTAAGACAAAATTGGAAAACTTTAGAATTCATTCGTCATGGCTGCTTATTATGCAAATAGACAACATGCTTGCATTTTAAATAAAACAATCATTGCTTACAAAAAAAATACGTATAATGACTTTTATACCCGTTAACGCGTCTTAAAGTAAAGTCCTACTTATTGTTAAAAATTGATGAAACATTTAGTGCAACTTCTTACAACTTCTTAAAATATTTTTCTACTTTGCGTTCGTTATAAGTTCATAACAAAACCGCTTTCGGTGTCGTTATGAAAACACTAGAGCACAAACTTTCAGTAACTTTTAGTTTTCCAAGATTGATGAAATTGACGTCAAGTGTCAGGTAAGGCTGACATCTGAATCGCTATTGGCTCGCCTCAATCGTATTTGTGAATTTTACTACAACTACCAACTGTTGAAGAAAAAAATTACACTACATTGTAAGATGACAACCGCAATTTTTGACATTTATGTAAAATTAATATCGCAAAGTAGAAAAAATCGTATATAACACTCGTTTTATAAGACACATTGGCGCACTCGTTCCATTTGGGCACTCCTCGCTACGCTCGTCGTGCCCAAAACAACTCGTGCGCCAATTTTTGTCTTATAAAACTTGTATTATAATATACTATAAATATCCAATTCCTTGTCATGAATAAAATGAATATTACTTGTATGTCTTTCGATTTGGTTAAATATAGTTCAAAAGCCAATATACATTTTATCTAAGTGCACTTTTTGACAAAACTTGTTACTAAAAAAGCGAAAAATTCGATAAATGTGCAATAAAAATTTTTAAAAATGACAATACTACCGCTATGACAGCTCATTACAAACTCGATGTGTTTTGAACCATGACAGAGAAACGTACCTAAATATTTTGTTTTTTAGTTTAAAGTAAAATCCTTAAACTGGAAGTAACTTTCAAATTCGAACAAGAAATAACATCGTTCGTTCGATTGGAGTGAACCATCGAAAGATTAATAACAATGATTAATAGCAAATTATTTTTGGTACAATTTGGGTTGCATTTTACAGTTAAATATATTCATTGGTATCTTTATTTTATACTTATTTTAATTTTTTGTTCGCTGCTTTTTATACCTATCTGGTATTTACTAATTTTATATTCTGTAGTACATCATTGAATACAGGAAAGTAACAGCCACTAATTTTATTTGTGTATTATGTTTATGTTTTTGTTTCTGTTTTACGTACAGCCTAGGTAACTAAACGGACTTAACCAAGCTGAACAGGTTTATTCTTGCCTCCATATTCAAGTATATCTACTTCTTGCAATATCTGCTCCTCCTATCATAGCAACATGTTGGTGTAAATGAACAACTTATGCTTGATAATTTATCTAATCAGAAAGGGTACTGTTATAAATTGAAGTTTCATTCAGTGCCCACATTTTACCAATAAAAAAATAAGAGAATAATTTAGATTGAACTTTTTCGTGATCCCGGTATTTTGATTTATAATCCCGGGATCCCGAACAAATTCAATATTTAACGGGATACCGGGATTGGAATAATGCCTAGGCATCGAAACACGTCTCGATAAAATTAAAAACTGTGTAAAGAACAAGAGATCTTGTTTTCTTTCAACAATAATAATTAGTTATCAAAATAATGTTTCAAAACATCATTAGGTAACACTCCCCGTGTTCGTAATCTACATATTACAAAATGTGTTTATATATTTTTTACCAAAAAGCAATGTGTTACAAGTATCTTATTGGTTTTCAACGAGATCGAATTCACGACAAATTTCTACTCGAAGTCGACGGGAGACAAGCGCGTCGCAGGTCATGAACCGTTTGACCTTGTACCAGTCTCATTAAAACCGTTTAGACATACTATTTATGCGGCAACACTGTCGGCTGTTGCATACATTGCGGCTTGAAAGTAACATACACTGTGGACGCCATATACGCGGCGCAATGAAGTGAACCTATACACGGACGGAGTCCAGATAATCGGCGATTTGAAAGGACGCCACATGCATTGCAAAATGAAAGTATGTGATTAAAAATCAAGAAACAAATGTGGTTACCTACCACTGAAAGTCATAGGAAACAGTATATTTGAACGAAAATATTGTATACACGCCTCCTTCTGGTAGACGCCATAAGTATGTTTTATGAAAGGACGCCACATGTATAGCAGGATGTATATATATATATATATATATATATATATGCGGAGATGTGGAATATCATAAAGACTGAAACAAATGAACACAAAGTGCAAAATATTCAACTACCACCTAGAGACACACTAAACAGTTTCTTTGTCAATGTTGGCAATCCAACACCACAGAAGCATCAAGAGAAAAACACAATACCCAGACATGCAATAAGTTTATTCCTAACTCCTGTTACTCCACAAGAAGTGCACCAAATTATCTGCACCTTGAAAACTAAAGACAGTGTTGATGTCAACCATCTTACCACCAGGATCCTGCAATGTGGTTCCCGCTTCATCGCTGAACCCATTGCAGATATAATAAACACTTGCTTTGGAGAGGGCACGGTGCCGGACTTGATGAAGGCTGCAAAAGTAACGCCTGTCTACAAAAAAGGAGACCCAGCTGACTGCTCAAACTACAGACCGATATCGGTGTTGCCAGTAATTTCCAAGGTGTTTGAGGCAGCGGTGTTGGCTAGACTTGTATCCTTCCTGGATCAGCAAAGGATCCTCAGTGCCCAGCAGTTCGGTTTTCGAAGAGGATCTAGCACGATAGATGCTGTCAGGTCGTTGCTGGATTATGTATGGAGTGCCGCCGAGGAGGGGGAGGATGTTCAGGCTGTCATGTGTGACCTCTCCAAGGCATTCGACTGTCTGCAACATGACATACTTCTTGAGAAGTTGGAGCGGTATGGGATCCGGGGAAAACCACTCGACCTTATGCAGTCCTACTTCCGGAACAGAAGCCAGGCTGTTTTTGCTGCGGGAGGGCTGGGACAGTTCTTGCAAACCACAAACGGAGTTGCTCAAGGAAGTTTGTTGGGACCCTTGACCTTTTGTCTCTATATAAATGACCTTCCCAGATGTGTGGATGAGCGGATGGTACTATTTGCAGATGACACTACACTGCTATCCAGAGATCACGATCTTCATACCTTAAGACAGAAGTCAGCGGTCACATTGAGCACAGCGGTTTCATGATTTTCTCAAAATGCCCTGAAGCTAAACACGACAAAGACAAGCACACTGCACTTTACCACTAAAAGAAATACCACCATCGAAAAAAAATCAGCAAAGCTTCTTGGGATCACTCTTGATACGCGACTAACATGGTTAAACCACATAGAAGATCTGTCAAGCAAACTAGCTACTGCCATCTACACTATACGACGTATCAGGCAAATAGTTGGCCTCGAAGCTGCATTGCTCACATACCACGCAATGTTCCATAGTAGGCTGGCCTACGGTTTAAGATTATGGGGAGAATCACATCATGCCGGAAAAATAAGTATACTTCAGAAAAGAGCAATAAGGGCTCTTGAACAAGTCAACCAGTATACCCACTGCAAGCCACTGTTCGCCAAATACAAAATCAACACACTAGTAGGCACATACATCTTCCAGCAAGTAATGGTAGCAAGAGCAGAGCTTCCTCACCACCACCAAAGAATCGAAGACACCAAAATTGAGCTAAGGACTGCACACCACGCTACGGTGCCATTTCACCGCACATCCACCACGACAGCCCAGCATCGACATCTACAACTGTTAAATGCACTGCCGCCAAATTGGTTCCACAAAACAAAAACAATGTTTAGAAAGGACTTGCGGGACTTATTAGTGCAAAACAGTTTTTATTCTGTTCAAGAATTCCTGCAGCATATGCGACACCTCCACTAAACCCACAATTCTGATTTTGTCTTGACGTTATTGCCATACGGATTACATATTTTGTGTCTCCTGTATTTTGTATATATAAATAAAGTATTCTCTATTCTCTCTCTCTCTCTCTCTCTCTCTCTCTATATATATATATATATATATATATATATATATATATATGATTGCTAATTCACCGACTTTCTTTTCTTCTCGATATCGTTCTAATTCTAAGTAGACTTAATGATTTTAAAGCTTGTGTTAATTGTTGTGTTTCTTCAGATGACCCTGAAGAAGCGTGTATCCACACGCGAAAATTTGGTAAAGAATAAAGAACGCACTAATTAATTGAAACGTTTTACTATTGCTGGATTCCCCAACAAAGTACTACCATTTATATATATATATATATATATATATATATATATATATATATATATATATATATATAGATGGAAAACAGGTTTATCGACGGTAAGATATTCAAGGAGAAAGGAAGTTTGTCGGTTGTTTCTTCGTATGACGGAATTGCCCGACAAACTTCCTTTCTCCTTATATATATATATATATATATATATATATATATATATATATAATTGATAACTTCTCGACCTTGCCGTAACTAATCAAACAAATCTTGGGAAAAAGGTCAGTGCAAATGAAGCTACTCCATCGTTTTTTACTTCAATATATTTCGCCAAACAATGTTGGCATCTTCAGGAAGAAACTGAAACAATTAGTGTTACGTGTGACGATAAGACAACGGAGAGCTCGTTTGACTTACAACTAGAGTATAATTTCAGCACTTGATGTGCATGAGTTGTTATTATGACTGCAATACTCGTCTCGGAACCACGTAACACAGACACAGGTAGGGACATACGGATCTCAAACTAAAACAAAACCGAAGACACATATGTAAGTACACCCAAGGTCATGAAATAAATATAAACACATACCACCAAAGCAACGACACAACAGTAAAGCCAGCTATCAGTCTATCAGCTGTTATCTTATGGACTAATGCACGGAAACTCAACCGGACAATAATAACTAGTGTTCCGTGTGACGATAAGACAACGGAGAGCTCGTTTGATTCACAACCAGAGTATAATTTCAGCACTTGATGTGCATCAGTTGTTAATATGACTGCAATACTCGTCTTGGAACAACGCAACACAGACACAGGTAGGGACACATGGACCTCAAACTAAAACAAAATCGAAAGACACACATGTAAGTACAATCATGCTCAGGAAACAAATATAAACACATACCACCAAAGCAACGACACAACAGTAAAGGCAGTTATCCGTCTATCAGCTGTTATCTTAGTATTAATGCACGGAAACTCAACTGGACAATAATAAATCGGGAACGTTCTAACTGTAACCTCACACAAAACTTTTTTTTAGGTTATATGGACAGCAGATGGCGCGACGCATGCCGGAGTCAGGACTGCCAACACAAGACACACACACACGGACCAGCCAACCCAAAAACACATAGCCATGGTTGCCAACACAAGAATAATTTCGACCAGGGACATCTTAAAACAACATAACTTATACACATGGCGAATTTCATCGGGTGATTTACAATACAATACATGTTTAATCAACACAACGGTTTTTAAGTTTTGATTAGATGATAAATATAGCTGTACATACAACTAATAGTGTTTGTATGTTTTAAAATTTACACTGTTGTTGCCGCTTATGTGATACATTTCCTTGAAAAGCCGCCTTCTTCTATTCCGATCCCCGTCCAGAATTTTTACGTTCACAAAGTCAAACTGATGGTCCCGGTCATTTGAGTGAGTGGCCAGGGCACACAAACGTTTGTTTATTTTTGCGTCACTCCTATGTTGTGTGACTCGATTCTTGAGCCACTGAGTTGTCTGTCCAACATAACAGCCATCACAACCTAGACACGGAACACTGTAAATGATGTTAGAACGATAATGGTCCGGTGTAGCATCCTTCAACCGTCCAAAGAGTCTGCTGATGGTTAAACCATTGTACTTCACCAATCTTATATTGGTTGACGGTCGAATGAGCCGTATAACGGCGTCTGTCAGATCTCCCAGATGCAGTAGCTTTGTAAATATGTTCACAGGTAGCTCAACATCTCCCTCTGCTTGCGGTCCAATCGCTCTGATGGTATCACCATATAACAGTCTCCTTACAAGGTGATCCGGATACCCATTGTTCTTAAAAATCCATGATAGCTTCTGCAGATTTTTTGCCCTCCATTCTGGGTCGCTTATTCTCTCGACTCGATTTCTCATGCCAATTACAGTGTTAATCTTCTGTTTTAAGCTATGGTTGGAATGGTAGTTCAGGTATCGACCGGACGCCATGCGTTTTTGGTACCAATCAAGTTTAATTCTTTGATCAGGTGCTCTCACCACCCTCGTGTCCAAAAATGGTACCGATCGATCCGTCTCCTTCTCAATCGTAAATTGAAGTTTGCTATGGTACCCATTGAAAGCTTGCACAGTAACATCTACCAACGCCTCTGGTATTCCACAGATGAGATCATCAACAAACTTGTAAATGAATGGAAATTGGTAAGGCAGAGTATTCCTAACCGAGTCGAGAAGATCATCCATGACCAGTGTAGCCAGGATTGGGCTGATTGGACTGCCCATCGGGACACCTCGGTATATATATACCACTATATATATATATATATATGGAAAAAAGGTTTATCGACGGTAAGATATTCCTTATGGTCTCCATTTGAGTGTTTTTTCCATTGAGTGTCCATCTTACTCCTTGGCTATACCGTACTGATGAGGACTAATAGTCCGAAACACGTGTCTACGGTTGCATCTTCGTATGACGGAATTGCCCGACAAACTTCCTTTCTCCTTATATATATATATATATATATATATATATATATATATATATATATATATTGATATATTGATATATAATTCTTCAATCGAAAATAATAGTGGTAAAATATTAGTTGGGTCGATCGATCATTTCGTTGTAATAAAACTCATTTATTATTGCAATATTTCGACACTTTATTGTGTCTTCGACAGGCAAAACTACAAATTCATACAAGCACATGTTAAACTACAATAGCACAATATTAAAGAATTACTTACATTTAAGTTAACTGAGGCTAGAAAATTCAGAGTCAACAGCACCATTCCGTTAAATGTACGGTTAACATGTATAAAATCTCTGGTACATCACACTACAATACAACATTTTAAAATTCAGGTCAATGAAACACATAACGACGACAACGTAGTGTTAACCTCTAAGACGACCGAGGGGAGGAAACGACCACATCAAGCCAGAAAATATTTTTTTATATATAACAATTTCACACGTCAAACATGCGCCTTTAACACTAGCGCCAAAAGTTCAAGTAAATTTAAAAGAAAATCAAGCACGTAACACTTCAATTCCTCACAGCCTTCTTTTGTTTATCGATATCAATAATAAGCGAATATATGTTGCTAAGGCCATCTAAATCATTTCGAAAATTGATAGTGTCATCCGTACAATTTATGTGGTACATCTCTAAGAACAGTCTGTTGCCATGGTTGTTATCTGAGTCTAAAATTTTAATATTGTCAAAATCAAAGCTATGTTCATTCTCTATTGAATGTAGCGCCAAAGCACATCTTGTTTTTTTTTGTACGACAATCGCTCTTATGTAATGACACACGGTTTTTCAACCACCGAGAGGTCACCCCCACGTATTTGGCCTCACAATCTCCACAACTGTGTTGCTGTGTTACTGTGTTGGTTGTGGAGATTGTGAGGCCAAATACGTGGGGGTGACCTCTCGGTGGTTGAAAAACCGTGTGTCATTACATAAGAGCGATTGTCGTACAAAAAAAAACAAGATGTGCTTTGGCGCTACATTCAATAGAGAATGAACATAGCTTTGATTTTGACAATATTAAAATTTTAGACTCAGATAACAACCATGGCAACAGACTGTTCTTAGAGATGTACCACATAAATTGTACGGATGACACTATCAATTTTCGAAATGATTTAGATGGCCTTAGCAACATATATTCGCTTATTATTGATATCGATAAACAAAAGAAGGCTGTGAGGAATTGAAGTGTTACGTGCTTGATTTTCTTTTAAATTTACTTGAACTTTTGGCGCTAGTGTTAAAGGCGCATGTTTGACGTGTGAAATTGTTATATATAAAAAAATATTTTCTGGCTTGATGTGGTCGTTTCCTCCCCTCGGTCGTCTTAGAGGTTAACACTACTTTGTCGTCGTTATGTGTTTCATTGACCTGAATTTTAAAATGTTGTATTGTAGTGTGATGTACCAGAGATTTTATACATGTTAACCGTACATTTAACGGAATGGTGCTGTTGACTCTGAATTTTCTAGCCTCAGTTAACTTAAATGTAAGTAATTCTTTAAAATTGTGCTATTGTAGTTTAACATGTGCTTGTATGAATTTTTAGTTTTGCCTGTCGAAGACACAATAAAGTGTCGAAATATTGCAATAATAAATGAGTTTTATTACAACGAAATGATCGATCGACCCAACTAATATTTTACCACTATATATATATATATATATATATATATATATATATATATATAGATGGAAAAGGTTTATCGACGGTAAGATATTCAAGGAAAAAGGTTATTTATCGGGCAATTCCGTCATTCGAAGAAGCAACCGTAGACACGTGTTTCGGACTATTAGTCCTCATCAGTACGGTATAGCCAAGGAGCAAGATGGACACTCAATGGAAAAAACACTCAAATGGAGACCATAAGGGGGGTGCCCAATGTCACCAATTTGGTGCTTCAGTCACAACATCTTCAGGATTCGAAGACAAGATGTGACGTCGCGCCGGAGGTGACGGACACCCCAGGCCCACCATAGCCCATGGAGGTATAGATGGAAAAGGTTTATCGACGGTAAGATATTCAAGGAAAAAGGTTATTTATCGGGCAATTCCGTCATTCGAAGAAGCAACCGTACACACGTGTTTCGGACTATTAGTCCTCATCAGTACGGTATAGCCAAGGAGCAAGATGGACACTCAATGGAAAAAACACTCAAATGGAGACCATAAGGGGGGTGCCCAATGTCACCAATTTGGTGCTTCAGTCACAACATCTTCAGGATTCGAAGACAAGATGTGACGTCGCGCCGGAGGTGACGGACACCCCAGGCCCACCATAGCCCATGGAGGTATAGATGGAAAAGGTTTATCGACGGTAAGATATTCAAGGAAAAAGGTTATTTATCGGGCGTCACCTCCGGCGCGACGTCACATCTTGTCTTCGAATCCTGAAGATGTTGTGACTGAAGCACCAAATTGGTGACATTGGGCACCCCCTTATGGTCTCCATTTGAGTGTTTTTTCCATTGAGTGTCCATCTTGCTCCTTGGCTATACCGTACTGATGAGGACTAATAGTCCGAAACACGTGTCTACGGTTGCTTCTTCGAATGACGGAATTGCCCGATAAATAACCTTTTTCCTTGAATATCTTACCGTCGATAAACCTTTTCCATCTATACCTCCATGGGCTATGGTGGGCCTGGGGTGTCCGTCACCTCCGGCGCGACGTCACATCTTGTCTTCGAATCCTGAAGATGTTGTGACTGAAGCACCAAATTGGTGACATTGGGCACCCCCCTTATGGTCTCCATTTGAGTGTTTTTTCCATTGAGTGTCCATCTTGCTCCTTGGCTATACCGTACTGATGAGGACTAATAGTCCGAAACACGTGTCTACGGTTGCTTCTTCGAATGACGGAATTGCCCGATAAATAACCTTTTTCCTTATATATATATTATATATTATTTTTTTTATATTTATTTGTATATATACCGGGTGATTCAAATTCGAGCCTCACCATGGGGATCTCGCTTATAAGTGGAGATAGAGCCTATGTTTAAATTTGGCAAAGTTTCGTATTTTTGTGCTAATCAATTATCTGAAAAGAAATTTAAGCTATCATTTTTCATTTTGAAGATATCAACAAAAAACTGAAATTTTAAGATATCGTTTTTAATTTTTTATTCGAAACCAAATGTAGCTAGACATTTGAAACAAAACCATTCTACAGGTACTTTTTCACAAGGAATACAGTGTCATTTTTTATTTTGAAATAACATCAAAGATGGCGGCGTAACCATGGCCAACTTTTGTTTTTCTTATGGGCGCCATATTGAATTTTGGCATTTTCCGATGCTCGTATTTTTTCTCATTTCCGCAATGTATAGCATGTTACCATTCTTTTTTTAAATAATGGTGTAATAATCAAAAAACCTGCAGGTACCCAACTGGAGCTTGGTTACAGACCGCCGGAGTCGTTGCCAAGCAACCCCAGCAAAATGGACTTGGATCAAGCGGCGCCCTCAGCGTTAGGTTTGCCATTTAACCAAATAAACATTCATTAATTATGGTTGATTGTGGATGTAAAATGCCGTTTACCAATAACGAAAAGCGTGATATAATAAGGGTTTATCATTGTTCTCTTAGAAATGTCCCATTGTACAATATTCCTAACATCGGACGGAAATTTAGCGGACCATGGATTGTTTAGTAAACCCCGCAATTCTTATAATCCTCATGGAAATGTCCAAACTAATCAAAGAGGTATTTTAGAAATGGTAAACGTTAAATTGCATTGATTTGCAATGCTTCAACTACTGGTTTTTACATAAATGACGAATCTTGGATTTCTAAGCGGGAATTAGCCCTTAATTTGTAATTGCCGCAAACACGTATTTGCAGACCACGACCAAAGATATTGAAACCGTACAAACCCCACACAAGTCAAACTTTGCAATTGTACGAAATTATTTAAATCAACAATTTCCAAATCGCTGGATTGGTAATGGTGGAGTGGTGGATCTCCTGGTTTAAGTCCTCTGGATTATTTTCTTTGGGGAACTGTGAACGACAAAATTTATCACGATACTCGCAGAAATATCGACGATCTGCGGGATCGAATAACAAATGCGGTCAATGCTATTCCGGGAAGAACAGTTAGAAGAGCATGACAACATGTGGAAAAGCGGGCACGCTTTTACGCCTTCAAGAAAATAGCGGCCAATTTCAACATTTACTTAAAAAATTTATGTTGTATAAACTTGCTTCTTTTAAAATCTGAATGTTTTAAATCCAAAGCACTCTTGGTCAGTCAGGCGCCGGCGGTCTGTAACCAAGCTGCAGTTGGTTACTTGATAAGCACGATAAGCACAAACAACAAGAAATACATTTCGAAAATGAGAAAAGACACGACTATCGGAAAATGTCAAAATTCAATTAAACTCTTAATTATATCACGCTTTTCGTTATTGGTAAACGGCATTTTACATCCACAATCAACCACAATTAAGGTTAATTTGGTTAAATGGCAAACCTAACGCTGAGGGCGCCGCTTGATCCAAGTGCATTTTGTTGGTGTTGCTTGGCAACGACTCCGGTGGTCTGTAACCAAGCTCCAGTTGGGTACCTGAAGGTTTTTGATTATTACACCATTATTAAAAAAAGAATGGTAACACGTTATACATTGCGGAAATGAGAAAAAACACGAGCATCGGTAAATGCCAAAATTCAATATGGCGCCCATAAGAAAAATAAAAGTTGGCCATGGTTACGCCGCCATCTTTGATGTTATTTTAAATTAAAAAATGACACGGCATTCCTTGTTAAAAAGTACCTGTAGAATGTTTTTGTTTCAAATGTCTAGCTACATTTGGCTTTGAATACAAAATTAAAAACGATATCTTAATATTTCAGTTTTTTGTGGATATCTTCAAAATGAAAAATGATAGCTTAAATTCTTTTCAGATAATTGATTAGCACAAAAATACGAAACTTTGCCAAATTTAAACATAGGCTCTATCTCCAGTAATAAGCGAGATCCCCATGGTGAGGATCAAAATTCAATCACCCGGTATATATATAATAAAATTATAAACCCCTAACCACAACAAGTATTTTAGAAACCTAAATACGTATTTCAGCAACTATGTTGCCATCTTCAGTAGAACCTAAAAAAAGAAAAAGAGAGATTAGCACTTCATAGTATCTTTACTGGATATTGTCCAAGCAAATCACTAGTGGAATAAAAGGTTTATAATTTTATTATTAAGTTCGCCACAGTCTCCAAAATATTGTTATCGGTATATATATATTTGTATATATGTGTTTTTGATTTTGCTAGTGTTGGCCATATGTTCATATTTTACTTTATTTATTTATAATTGTGCTCTATTGTGATAAAAATAAAAAAATAATATTGGCGTTGGCTGTCTGGTGTTTTTGACTTTGTTACTGTTGCCGAAGAACGCCCACTCTTTTCCCGATCTCGCCAGAAAACTGATACCGTCGCGTCCTATGTAACTGCAGCCATGAACAGGGTAACACGTGTTAATATATTCGTCCAATTTTTTCACATGTCTTATATCCGTTTGCCACGTGCTAAACATGCCATTCATAGGATATACACTTATTAACTAATATTGGCTGTGTGTTTATTATTATTATTATTATTATTATTATTCTTTTGTGTACATTTGTTATTTTGTCTTTTTATCCTGTGCAGATTCTGGCTGATTAGAACGCCATGTCGAAACCGGTACCAGAGCATATACGAATAAATTCTTGCAAAGCTTAAGAGGTTTTTACTTCTTAATTTATATAATATAAAAGACAGTTTCAGTAATTCAAAGAATATTCCAAAAAAGAGCAACGAAATTACCGTTTATTAAAACCGAATTATTGTTCAATGAATTTTCCTTCCATTATTTCTTATAATAATGGATATATTTGCTTGGACAGGTAAAATATCACTGTATGCTCCCTTGGTCACTACAGATGGCAACTAAGCATGAGGAAGGTTACTTTGTGATGATGTATTTAAGAATAATCAATTAAACTAAACCTGATTATCATACTGTAAATAGTGCAATTTTGTGCGCCCCTTCGGCACGCTTGACCTACTTTGCAGTTTGCACCCACCCACCGTTTTACTGATTTTTCTTTTCTTAAAACGTTCTCAATTTTGATATCCCAAAGGGACCTACTGATTATAACGTAGTTTTTTTTTTATTTTCGTTTCACCCTTCAAAAATCTATGGGCGCAAAAGCCAGCTCCGGAAGGTTGCCAGATTTGCGATTATCTTATTGTTACGCTATAAGAGACAGATTCTGAAACTTCTAGCCCTATTCTCTATGGTGTAAAAACATCCGTTGCTGGCTCTTGGAATACAAGGTGTGTCTGACGTTTTTAAATTGAAGTAATGTCATCTTACGTGGGTACATCCAAATGCAAAACATATACTAGCTGGTAATTAAATAACGGATAAAATGGATAAATTCGGTAATATTTGCGAACTAAATTTTGAATAAGTTACATAATAAAAATGGGTGCGATTTAAGCCTGCATTATTTAAATAAATATGTGCATTAAAATAAACGTACATATTTTAAATAAAAAATTTCATATTGTGCCCTAGAATGGATAACTTGTGCATTCAAATAATACATATTGAGCATTCAATAAATATGGATATGTTACATCAAAAATGTTATAATGAACAATATTTTATTCATATTGTGCTCTAAAATGGAAAACTTCTGGATTAAAATAATAAATATTACTAGATCTACTGCGCATCAAAATTAACGCTGATCTAATTTTGACAATTCGTATGTTAATGACTGTACTTTAAAGAATATGCGACCTTACTAATTAATTCAAATGGCTTACGCTACATATTATATAAAATAAAAATTCCAATCTTTTTCGGCTTATGACGTCATCGACACATTTTTTAATTGCAATCCCGTACTGATATTGATTGATCTGTTACTTGTGTGAAAGATATTTTCGAGAAAAAGACAGTTAAACATTAGGGTTGTATTGATAACTTATTTGTTTATGGAATGCGCAAATGCGTTTACAATTTACGAATTTGCGCTGAATACGAATCTAATATTGAAACTTGGATATCACGTTAGATTATTGCGTTTTTTATATTTCTTCCGGAGGCGTTCGCATTTTACTTACAGATTTGATCTAAAATATGCTTCAACATTTATGACCAAACTCTTAGGATTCAGGTAAATCTTGATTTAGGCAGAAAAGTCACCAATGCGATAAGCGACTAGCGATACGCTGCTACTATGTTTCTATAAGGCTCGTACGCACACGGCTAGTAGTTTAGTACAGTAGCTGGTAATTTAGTGATTTTCCGTGTGCGGACATGAAAATTTAGTCGAGTGGATCGTAAAACGATTTAGGCAAGAAGATAGGCTCGTACGCACACGGCTAGTCGTTTTGTACAGTAGCGAGTAATTTAGTGAATTTCCGTGCGCGGACATGAAAATTGAGTCGAGTGGTTTTTTTTCTTCCTTTTAAAAAGGGCGAGGGGGCCCAGGAAGAACCCACCTCCACCCCGCTGCCTGGTATCGCCGTGAGGCATTCAGCAGTGCAGCGGCATCTTCCTTCATTAACGCAACAACATTTGAATATAAAAAAGATCTGGGCCCCTTCGCTCTTATGCTCTAGTGACTTTAATTCTTTAAAAAACAAATACAATCAAACAAACAGCCGGAGCTGACACCTTTACCGGTTTACATTAATTACCCTTAAAAGTAAACATATAAACTACCTACTTAACTACCCTACACTTACACCTACAAGTGTCCATGCACTTTACCCTAACTACAGGCGTCCTCGCGCACTCACTGGGACACATCCTAACCTAATTTTCCGAAGCAGCGGTTGTTTCTCCTGCGGCTTCTCCCCAGACTTCGGTGTATTCGGAAGTCCGTGGTCCAGTATTTCCAGGACCCTTATCTCTAATGCTGCGGCTTTCCGGGAGCATTCCCGCGCCGGTTTTCCGGTCGCTCTCATTCCTGTTTCATTCTCTTTCAGTCTGTCCCATAGACCGTCCCTGTTCCTTATAACTAAGGAGCGGGAGGTTCTCTTTCACCTCGTCGCCTGTCTTCGTCATCCTTTCGTCGGAGTATCGTTCCTATGGCACGGGTAATCTGTTCCCACGCTTCCGAGCTTTGCAGCATTCTCCGTACCATTCTTCCCGCACTCAGGTCATCCCCGCATGGGCACTCCCTCCTATAGACCTCCCAGCGGGGACATTCAAATAGCGTGTGCTCTGGGGTGTCTTCTTCTTCTCCACAATCTCTGCATGCTGGGCCGTCCCTCCTCTTAAATTTGTAGAGGTAGGCCCCAAAGCAACCGTGCCCAGTTAGGGCTTGGGTGAGCTCGTAGGTCACGTCTCCGTGCTTCCTACTCGTCCACTCATCCAGGTCCGGTATCAGTCGGTGCGTCCACCGACCGTTCTTGTCCTCATCCCACTCTTTCTGCCAGGCTTGCATCGTACGTCGTCGATGTTCTTGTCTGGAGGTGCCATCCTGTCCGCGTCCGTCGTATATCCTCCTCCTTTCGTCTGCTTTCAGGTGCACCGGCACCATTGACGCTACCGCCAAAGCAGCGCCCGTCGACACTGTTCTGTATGCCGACGTGACACCGACCGCGGCTCTTCGCTGTACTCGCAAGAGCTTTTGTTTCCGGTTTTCTAGCTGCATGTCGTCAGCCCAGACGGGCGCTGCATATAGCATAACTGATTCCGCGACCGACGCCAATACTCTTCTCTTAGCCGCCGACGGTCCATCCATTCTAGGCATAAGTCTTAGCAGGGCCCCGGTGGTTCTCTCCGCTCTGGCTGCCACCTCCTCGACGTGCCTTCGGTACCTGCGGTTTCTTTCGATCCTCACCCCCAGGTACTTAACGCTGTCTCCTGGTTGAATTCTCCTGTTTCCTACCGTCAGCGTCACCGGTTGACATTTCCTCTTTCCGGTGAGCAGCACCGCTTCTGTCTTATCGGCCGCAAGTTCAAGGTTTCTCTCCTCCATCCACTCGGTTATTCTGTGGATGGCGAGATTTGCGTTCGCCTCCAGCTCTGCGCACGTGGTTGCTGTGACAACCAGCGCGAGGTCGTCCGCGTATGCCACCAGCTTGACCCCGCGCAGCCTCAGCCGCAACACCCCGTCATAGAGGACATTCCAAAGCGTTGGGCCCAGGACAGACCCCTGAGGGGCGCCGCTGCTAACTCTGAATCGGTCCTCTTCGCCATTGTTATCCCTGAGGATCAGCCATCTATCCCGCAGGTAAGTCCGGATCATGTCCAATAGGTATGGGCTCACACTTCTACGTTGCAGTTCTGCGATGAGATGCTTCCACGGCACGGTGTTAAAGGCGTTCTTTACGTCAAGAGCAACCAGCATGCAGAACTTTTTTGTCCTCCGCGTTCCCTGATTTGCCCTCTGCCATTTCCATAACACTTCTCACCGCATCGACCGTTGACCTTCCTTCTCGAAAACCAAACTGATTGTCCGCTAGGGGCGCTTTTTCTTCCAGTTCCGCCTTTAGCCTGTCCACGAGCAGGTGTTCCATCAACTTGCTAACTGTGTTCAGGAGGCAGATGGGCCTATATTTTGGTGACTCTCCTTCAGTGGCTGCTTTCTTGGCCAACAGTACGAGATTCGCCGTCTTCCATTGAGCAGGGTAGTTTCCGGACCTGAGGACATCGTTAAGTACGTCCTTCACATACTCCCCCGCCACCGTCACCATCTCCCTCACTGCTTCCGGTGGAATACCGTCGGGTCCCGGTGCTTTCTTTGGTGCGACTTTTCCCGCTGCTCTTCGTACTTCCTCTATCGAGAAAGCGGGGGCTTCTTCGTGCGGCGCGATAGCATCTTCCTCAGCAAGCGCATACTCCGGGAACAGGGTCTCCGCCACTTTTTTCATCTCCGCCAACGTCAGGTTTGGAGGTGGTAACCTGGCTCGTAGCCTTTTGGTTACGATCTTGTAACCCTGTCCCCAAACGTTGGCCTCCACCTCTTGAAGCACCGCCGCCCATTGCCCCTCCTTCGACTTGGAGATCGCTTTCTTAAGTGCTCTTCTAGCCTCACCGTATGCGAGGGAGAGGATCGCTCTTCTGGCCTCGTCTCCTCTCGTCCTCTGGACTGCTCTTCTGGCGCTGTTACTCTCCCTCCGCAATTCCGCAATCTCCTGCGTCCACCAGTAGACTGCTCTTCGCCCATTTCCTCCGTTTTTGGGCATTGCTTCTTCGCAGGCTTTGGAGAGAGCCTCTTCGCATGCTTCCACATTGGCCAACCCTCCTGGTGTCTCCATTGCGTCCTCGAAGGCGTCTCTAAACTTTGCGCGGTCCAGTTTTTTGACATTATACCGCCGTGGCATTTCGTTGCGCCCATCTGTTTTCCTGGCGACCAGGTCCCTCAGTGAATACTCAATGTACATGTGGTCGCTGAGAGTTTCCTCTTCGACTACCCTCCATCTGTCGATCTTCCTGGCTACCCTGTCAGTGGCGAACGAAACGTCGATCACCGATCCTCCTCCTCCCCTTCTTCTGAAGGTGTTTGAGTCTCCCTCATTCAGCGGCACAAGGCCGCCTCTCGCTGCCCATTCGCCCAGCGCCTCTCCTTTCCTGCAGGTTGTGGTTGATCCCCACTCCTGAGACTTAGCATTGAAGTCGCCTGCGACGAGACACTTTCCTTCCGATCGTTGGAGGATTCCTTCCAACCTGTCAACGAGATCCTGGAACTGTCTCAGCTCCATTGCCGGGGAGGCGTAACAACTAATCATTGTTACACCACCCACGACCATCCAGGCAAACCCATCTCCCGATTCCTGTCTGGTAACGTGGACTTTGCGGCCTCTCACTCCAATGGCAGCTTTCCTGTCACGGTCCATCAGCCATCCCAGGTTCGCGGTCATGGTCTTGTTAGGCTCCGAGACCAGCATGACGTCGATCTTCTTCCTTGCTGCCGTGGCTATCAGTAGCTCTTGGGCAGCCCGCCCTTTTCCTAGGTTTATTTGTAGGATGGAGGTGGCCATGGAGTCATGTAGCGCCTCTCGCAATCCCTAATCGACTGTAACCTCATTATCCGGGCCGTTCTTAAGTACGACCCGACGCGTTCCAGGTCCTTGATCGCCTCGTTCTCGTACACCCCCATTCCTCTCAGGAAATCGAGATACACATATCTCAGTTCTTTCCCGCACGGCATGCCCTCCGACTGTATTTTGATCTCGGATGAGAGTTTGCTCTCGCCTCCAACTATTTCTCCGTCATCGGTAAGTTCGAAGTAGCCCAGGTGGTTTCGGACTAAGTCGAACAGTGTTCTCTCTCTCAGCCTCTGTGTGGCGTACCTGGTGCTCTGTCTCGTTAATCGCACCATTGGAGGGACCGCGGAGTACCATCCTGGCTTACTTTCGGTTCTGTCTTCCTTGGGCCTTCCTGCTTCCGCTACTTTCGCCCGCAGTGTGTCCTGCTCAGTTGTCTCTTCCTCTCTTACCACCCCGGTATCTTTGGGTGGCTTCGGTTTCAAGACTTCTATCCTCCCGCACGCGTACTGAATGCACGCGCGTGTCTCCGAACGGATGATACCGCCACTGATGAATGCTTTACCGGTCCGCATCTTCTCGATGTGGATCTGCATCCTCTTTCGGTCTCTTGTGGCTTTCGACGGCGGTTTCTTCGTCTTTCTTGGGTTATCCGATGGACCCGATGTTGCCTGGTAGGAGTTAGGCATTATGGACTGAGCTTTTCTCCTTATGGATCCCTTCTAGTGCTTTGGCGTACGTTGGGCATCTGAGGCTGTTCGCCCTGTGCCCATCCTTTTTGCACACTGGGCAATGAGTTCCTTGCTTTTTGCAGTCTTTAGCAAAGTGCCCTTCATCACCGCACTTCCTGCACAGGTTTGTCCTGTTCGGGCCTTCGCATTTGGCGACTAGGTGGCCGGTCTCCCAGCACCTAAAACAAGCCGCCATCTGTTGCCGCTCCCGTACTTGCCTTTCGGCCCATCCCACTTTAAGAGTTCTTCTTCGTTGGAGCGCTCTCGCTGCATCTTCAGAAGCCTCCAGCACTGCGGTTTTTGTTCCATGGTGCGCCTCGTTCAGAGATTTCACTGCGACCTCTGAGCTAAGATCTCCCAGTGCTTCTCGAATGGCGACTGCAATTTCCTCCTTGGTGTTGGTTGCCTCCAGTTCTTTAAGCAGCAGGGTTTTCGTCTTGCCAGCTACTCTAGCCTCGAAACCAGACGCTTTGCTGATCTGGTCCTGTAGGACTGATGCACTCTCCTTGTCTTTGACCGTTATCATCAAGTCTCCAGTCTTCGTTTTTCTGACGCCCTTGATATTCAGGTTTGTCTTATTGACTCCCACCTGTTGTTTGACTCGCGCTAGGGTCTCCGCGTAGGATGCGCTATCAGTCTTTATTATGACAGCTCCATCCCTTCTTTTTGGCAATAGTGGGAACTGCCTTTCCCTTGCGGGGGGGTTGGGGTTTGTTATCCTTTGCTTTGTCCCGCTGGCGTTCTTTGCGGCGGCTTCCGCATACTTCTTCTTCTCTTGTGGACTTCCTTTTCTTACGTAGAGGACAACCCTCTTCCCAAAAATGTCCCATAGTCGTTCCCTCTGTTCTCCCGCGGTTTCTCCTTCCGGGTCATTTATCGCCACATTCTTTTCTTCCCCGATACTGGCCTTCAGCTCTTTTAGCATGTCTGCCATTGGTAGGGCTCCCTCTCCTCTCTGTGCGACAAAAATTCGCCTCTTCTTTTCGACGACCTTCCCTCCGGACTTTATTGTGATTGCTCGTACAATCTCTGTTACGCCGACCATGTTGCACTCAGCATCTTCAAACTCAGGGTAGGTTCGCAGGAGTCTGTTCTTTATTCCTGCCTCTTGATCCCCCCCCCCCCAGCACTATCACTACATCGTGGTCTTGCGGTGCGTTAAGGGGGTTTCCCTCTACCTTCTGTAGACGTTCTTCCTTTCGTGGCATTTCACCCTCCTCTTTGTACCCGCCGCATCTACAGGTACATTCTCTGCGCGTCACTTTCGTGTGCGGGCTTCTGGTGTCGTGTTGAATCTTTTCGATTTCCTCACCAACCGCAGCCATCATTTTCTCCATTTCCTGAGATATCTTTTCCATCTCTTCTTTTGTACTGGTTTCGCTTTTACCAGTGTCTCTGGGGCCCTTCACCTTCTGGTTGAGTTTTCTCCAGACTTCCTCCAGCTTCTCTTCCTTCTCTTCCTCCTTCTTCTTGTCGCCCTCTTTTCTTTTCCTCTTGAGGTCAAATCTGCCTCCCACGTCTTGCCATGCTGACATGGCTCCCTCAGGCAGGTCCTCTGTTGGTTCCGGCGTTGTCTGTCCAGACTTGGCTCTTTGAGGTACTAACGCCAACTTTCCTTCTTCCGACCCGGCTATTTTTATCGCTGGGAGCGATCCCAGTCTCTGTCTTCCTTCTGGGGGTGGAGACCTTACCAGAGCTGACCTTCTGACCGATATGTCTTGCTCCTGGTTCATCCTTCCTCCTGTGTGTTCGCGTCTTTTGTCACCTTGTCGGACGATGTATCTAGTCCGGGTAGTAGCAACTTCTGCTTTTGCTCCTTGGCTCTGGTTCTCCACCCTTCGATGCTGAAGCCTCTTTGTGGCACATCCTTCTTCTCCTGCATTTCACTCATCCTGAGGTAGTTCAGACGAACACGCCCCGGATAAGGCAAAATTCGCAGCTTTTTTTAGAAAAAAAAAATTTTATTTTATTTTTTTTTTCTTCTATGTCCCGAAAAGTTCGAAATCCGTAAGAAATCGCGAAATAACACTCGCGCCGCGCTACCCCGTCATGTGGGGTGTCAAACCGACGAGCACGCCGCGGCGAACACACTCCGGTCACTCTCACCCTGAAAACCCGCACCCCGACACAATTCACCCTCACCCGCGAAAAACGACAGAGTCCACCTACCTTGGGCGAAAAAATCTCCGCGGATCCGGTTGAAACCGGTGTCACGTTAACGGTCTTCACACTAGGAATCTATTATGCCCACTCTCCAGTCTCTGGGAACAACCCCTACAACGTCCAAGATGAAAAACCGAGGGCCACACCCTGTTTCCGGTGTGCTTCCAACTCCCTTATTTGTTGGCGGATTCTCACAAAATCAGCGTCCGGCCGTCAGGTCCAATTAGCGTTGTACACTCATCTCACCAAAAGTTCCCTGAGTGCCCTAACACCCCCGCAAAGTCGGAAAAAGTCCCCGAATACGTACCAACGCATTATTTCAAAAACTCCACCCGCGTTAAGACCTCGAAAAAACCCAAGAATCCAAAAAAGGTTTTAACACTTTTTGTTGCCCTCGTAGGGATGCTGCTCTATCCCAAATTTCAGAATTTTTGAGACTGTTTCTCCACTTTTTCACTTCTTTGCTGGTATTTTACCCACTGGTGCCACGCGCTGTACGTCCGTTAGCGGTCACATACTACGTAGTCAATGAGTCGAGTGGTTCGTAAAACGATTTAGGCAAGAAGATAGAAATTATTCTATTTTACGGGCAAGTAGGTCTCCCCACTACGTACCACTAAACAACTATGCAGCTGCAGAGGTGCGGACATGTTTGTTTTTGTCGAGTTTATTAGTACTGTAGGACCTGTTGTGGTGTATAGCACGGCCCACGGTGGTCCTAATTGCACATTTAACACGAATAAATTCATAATTTGGAAAATCCTTGACCGATTATTCCCAAATTTGGACACAGTATGCATTTTTAGGAGTGAATTACCTGTGGCTATACTTCATTTTGATATCTCAACCACTTCCGGAGATATTACTGTCAAAGTATTAAATGATATAACAAAATCGGTGTCAAACGAAAGCTGTTTGCGAATGTTTTCATCGGATTATATTACCTATATCGTTGCAACCTGTCCAAAATTAAACTTAAATATAATACCGTTTTTAAAATGTTGGTTAAGGGGTAATGCCACTCTAGCGCAAGAAAAATGAGACCATTTTGTATGTTTATTTTTGACAATATTATGAATGAATTGCAAAATCTGTTTAAAGTCCTTTATTGTTCATACCTTGAAGTATATTCACAAAAATAAAAACCAAAAAATAAATAAAAAATAGTAGCTTTAGAACACAGCAAAGAAAATCTCTTCTAGCGGACAGCGTTCCACGGCCGGACAGATTTCTCCCGCAATTTTTTAATTAGCCCTAAAAACAAAAAAACGTTCGACTCTATATAAGATTATCTCGGGAAGTACGTATGGATTTTAAAAAATACCGCTTTGTTTTAAAATGGCGCACGTTTGAATTAAAATTTTCAATTTTAGGTACAAGATTAGGTACAAAAGGGTTTATAAAATAAAAAGTTTACAACTTATCGCAAAATCCGTACGTACTTCTCAAGATAATGTTATTCGAAAGTGACGTCTAAAATTTTAAGTAATTAATAAAAAGCACATGAAGTTATGTTTCCGGCCAGTATAAAAAATGCGGTTTTGAATAAACAGCTTAGAAGTTTTGTGTTCATTGTTCTATAGAATTGATTTACTTACCTTTAGTCGGCGATGCCTGCACCATATAATTGTTCTTCTAGATTAATATTTTCCTCCTCTTGTTCCTTTCTGGTTGATTTTGAAGACATACGAGCCTCTTTTGCAGCATGTCACCGATCGCTCCGAAAACATGATGCGCCGTGCGTTAGCCTCCGTGCAGAAGTTATAGCAGTTCGACCCGATAGTCATGCCTAATACGTGCATAAGCTTCATTATGCTCGATAATCCATCATTGAAAACACATACGGCTATATTTGCAGCAATATCGACAATTACTTTTCCACTTGAATATGATTTCGGAGCCATCGACCATACCGTTACATTAAAACTTTCGTTGCAGTTTTGGGTAAAGCCGCCTAAGCAACGACTAAGGAGATCTTCTCTGCTTAGTTCCTCGTATATAGGGTGGATGGCATCAAAAATTTGTTTTGAAAGAGCTGCCTTATGCGTATATTTGTTCAATGAACTGGTGGCGTTTGCTTTCTGCCAAGAACACCACGATTTTTCGCCAGATGTGCAATTCTGGTGCTGCGGATTTTCATCGGTCGAGAGCTTATGGTGCAGGGTCGCCCAGATCTCTTTCTTCATTCTGTCAAGTGAATCATGATTAAGCCAGAATGTATCTCTTCTGAGCGTTGAAACATTTCAATTACTGCATCCACTTCCATTTTTCCGGAGGACCCGTCGCGATTCGCTTGACATTCTTATGCATGTGTCTCTATCCATTCTGCGTACTCTTCAGTGTCCCTTTTTTTATTCCAAAATTCACAAGCTTTGCAGTATTTAGATTTTACGGAAATATCAACGACTTTTCTAGTATACCAACCGATAAGCGAGTTATATGCCCATTAGCATTAATGATATATTATAGCAAACAGATTATTGGTGTAGGTTTAACATTGTATTTACAATTATATTCATGGTCCGCTTTTGGTAAATAAGTTACAACGTTCCAAAAGTTCATCATAATTGTTTGAGCGATATATTTAATGTGGTTGAATTACTTGTTTGCTTGTTATGGTCGATTAGCCAAATAGTATAATAAACCAACTATATTTGATCTTCCGATTGGCTAATCGATTTGCTCAAACACTGAGATACCAAAATAGTACTGTTTCGACTATCGTAATTACAGTAAGCAGTATCTAGATATCCTTAGGGATAAAAGCTGTAGTAGAAGAATATTGTGGCATCATTCAGTATTGTAGTTAGACTTTAAACGGTTGGTTTGCTCGTGGTAGTGGAACTTATGTTCTACTACCACGGGCCACAAGTGGACCAAACAATTATTGAAACAATAAAAGTTCTTTACCGAATCTGTCGTCTTTTTTATTTCGAATACTTAATTAGCGACACCAATCCATACAGAGAAGAAAAGCCGCTTTTTCTCCATGTTCCATCACCCGAGACAGTGACACCCATTATTTTCACTATTTTCAGTAGACATAGCCTTCTCATCCTGCGCTGCTTTCTGCATGCTTTGTTGGCAAACGGCTCCTGTTCCAAAAGAAATAGTGCGAACAACTTTATCGTAAAAGGAGTGAAAAATGGGACGTGGAAGATCCATGAATGCGCAAAACTTTTCGATTCTATTTACACCTATTCCTAAGAACCTCATGGCAAGGATAATTCTGCGATTAATTTAATACCCTTTTTCAACAAATGGGCAACTCGGAATAAGCACTTGTTCACAATTCTCGCAAGAAATTACGATTTTAAATCCTAAGCTACGCTTGCCAGTTTCGGTAAATTTCACATTTGATTTGCACGTTCTACAGACTACAACTTCCAAAATAGCAGAAAAGACTGCAATAAAGTTCAAAAGACGGTAACTAAATGTGTCATCCACTTCAAGGTTGTGATATACTTCAGCCGACTTTAGCTTTTTGCAGATGTGGATGCGTTATCACTATTATCAGGCAGTGGCGAGTCCAGTTCAAAACGATTCAACGGTCGCCTCTTTGATATATTGGTTCTCTTTGAAAATCCGCTACTCCCTTTCCACCTCTTTCGATCACTATACTATACACATCTCCGGGTGTGTCACTCATTACTCCTGCTCTCTTTTACCAACTAATCACGAACTAGAAACGCATTTAGCAGACAGTAAAGCGTTGTGTGGTCAGAATCACTTCGACCAACGTACTGAGGATATATTCAGAAAACGTTTGTATTTTATAACATAATATTATATTTCTCACCACAGAATTAATTCTGGGAAATAAGATAAGGGCGTTTAAGTGTCTAGACTGTAAACTCTAGCGCTATACTACAAAAATCGGTTAGACCAGTTTTTGCATATTCGGTCGGCTAGGCACTTATTATAGCAATATTGTTAATCAAATAAGCATTTAAATTTTGTTTTGCAATATAAAACATAATGTATCTTATCTCTAAGACTCATAGACATCATTTAGCAACAAAAAAAAATTTTGGTTTTACTAAAATTCTAAGAGAATGCAGATATTTAGTTTATTAAGAGTTAACATTTGAATGTGAAATAAACAGTGTTGTTCAACATATCATCACACACTTTCCTTTAATTGAATATCTGGCGCTTCGAGAAAATTATTCGAATCCGCCTCCAGTTTTTCTTTTTGATACATTTTCTTTGCAAACTTAATTCCGATATGATCG
This sequence comes from Melinopterus prodromus, assembly GCA_964023965.1. Classification (NCBI taxonomy): domain Eukaryota; kingdom Metazoa; phylum Arthropoda; class Insecta; order Coleoptera; family Scarabaeidae; genus Melinopterus; species Melinopterus prodromus. The sequence continues at coordinate 35,668,156 of OZ030394.1, read as the reverse complement.
GATCTGATCGGTCGAAGCGTGCTAGGCATTAACTACTTTATCCTAGGTCAAACTAGTTTAACCTGTTATGTAAACGCATACTTCAGGGCAAACTGGTATGAAATCAGTTTGGCCTAAACTGATTTCGATTAACGGTTTAGTACTGTACTATAATATGCGTTTTCTACAGAGGATGTTTTCGGACGCGCGTATTTTTGGAAGGCGTGTCTTATAGTCGCACGAGTTTTCTGAAGAGCGTTTTCTGACAAGCGTGTGTTTTTGGATAAAAGGGCTAAAATTACATCAAAAAACACCCGCATCAGAAAACGAGTTTAAAAAACACGCGCTTCATTATACTTCAGAAAAAAAAACGAGCGTCAGAAAACACCCGCATCAGAAAGCGCGCATAAAAAACACGGCTGTCAGAAAACGTGCGTCGGAAAGCGAACGTTTAATAAAACGCGATTGTCAGAAAATACGCGACGCATAAAACGCGCGTAAAAAATACGCGCTACATTATACTTCAGAAAAACACGAGCGTCAGAAAACACCCGCATCAGAAAACGCGCTTCAAATGCACAGCTGGTAAAAACGCGCGTAAAAAAACGCGCGTCGGAAAACGAACGTTTCATAACACACGCATGTCAGAAAACGCGACTAAAAAACACGCGCGCTTTATACTTCAGAAAAAAACGAGCGTCAGAAAACACGCGCGACAAAAACACGCGCTTCAGATAACTCGCGAGTCATAACACGCGCACATCATGAAACATGACCTTCAAAAAACACTGTACTTCAAAACGCGCGCGTCAGAAACCACGCTCTACAGAAAACGTGCGTAAAAATTATGGTACAGTTCAAAACCGTTAATTAAAATCAGTTTGGCCTAGACCACACCAGTTTGACTTGAAGTATGCCTTTACATACCACGTTAAACTAGTTTGGCTTAGGATAAACTACTTATGCTTACCGCTCTTCGGCCGAACTAGTTTGGCCTAGGTAAAACTAGTGCTGCCTGAAACCCGGTTTTACCGGTTACATTTGAACCGGTAATGACTGTAACATGATTTGTAATCATGTTTTATATTGCACTGCGGATAATCGCGCGTCTACGTTGTAGTTATATCCCGGACGACCTTCACCGCACAACTGTACTACACCGTTTAGTAGTAAGTGAATACTTGTTACTGTACTAAACTACTAGCCCTGTACGTACGAGCCTTAAGAAACATAGAGCCTCGTTACATGACAGTCTCTATGTTTCTATAGAAACATATAGGAACATATCGAAGAAACATATCGCGTGTCGCAACTCGCTAATCGCAGATCGGACAGTTTTCAGCCTAAGGTTTCGTATGAAGCCATTTTGTGGTTGCTAGAACAATGGGTTTAGGTGGTATAAATTTGTAAAAATTACCAAAATCGCGTGTTTTATTTATTTACCTCACTTTTTCGATAATTTTTACGCGCTTACTATATGTGCCCTACAGGTTGCAGAACTTAATGCACATTATATTATTTGTAGGGCGCAGTATAACTTTCTCATGGTACAATTTAGATTATTGAATGCGCTTATATTTTCCAATGCTGAGTTATTTAAACCATTGGAATAGTTATTTAACAAAGAAGTATATTAAAAAGAGTGATTAACGATGGAGACTGTTTAACGCGCGAGCGCAGCGAGCGCGTTAAATGTCGAGATCATGCCGTCGATCGCATTCTTCTAGCGTCGTCTACATAGATTTTTCTTCGCCGATGTCTTTTTAGGATATATGGCAATGTATGTAACTTGACACTGACAGCTATACAGGGCGGTATGTTTTGATTGGAAGGTTCAGATAATAATTAACTTTATTCTTGTAAAGCCACAATATTACAATAGATGTTAGAATATTGCCATGACAATACACATATACATAAATATCCCTCTTGCCTCACCTCGGGGTCGGGTAGTCCGTCCTCGGGCTAATGGTATGAAGGGTTTTTGTGTTTCTTATCCGTGTTATAGCCTGTCGTCCAGCAGTAGTTGTTTTATCTTTGATTTAAACATTTGTGGGAGAGGTTCTTAATATGTTCCGTGAGTTTATTGTATATATGTACAGTCCCCGTGAATATTGATTGTGTATTTGACTTTCTTCCATATCTTTCGGTTCTTATATGCTTATGTGTTCGTGTTTTGTAGGTATAGAAGACATCACTGAATTTGAGTTTAATGTTTGTTTTTATTTTGTTCTTCTTGACTTTGTGTAGTAATACTACGTTGCTTAGTGTGATCATTTTTGCTATGCAGACCTGGGACGCTATTCTCGTCATCTTTTTGAAGCGAATGCGTGACTTTGCGAATGGAGTAGGGATGTCACCGGTTGCCCTCTGGTTCGTATCTAGGTTGTTGCTAAGAACAATAACGCACGCGCCACGCCCATACTTTTCAATCAAACGTATGGGAACGTATGGGCGTGGCGCGTGTGTTATTGTTCTTAGCAACAAACAAACTTGCTCATAGATACGGGCAACCGGTGATATCCCTACTTAATTCGTAAAGTCACGCATTCGCTTCAAAAAGATGACGAGAATAGGGTCCCTGGTTCGTGGACTTGTATAATTCTTTAGTCAGGGAGTATTTGTTCAGTGAGTACAAGGTTTTCAACAGCTTGTTCTGTTGGGTTTTAAATTGTTGTAGATTTTTGTTTGTTGTGTCTGACTATATGTGTAAAATGTAATTCGTCTGTGCTGTATATACCGCGTGGTATATCGGGTGATTCAATTTCGAGGTTTACCATGGAGATCTCGCTTATTAGTGGAGATAGAGCCTATGTTTAAATTTGGTAAAGTTTCGTATTTTTGGGTTGGTCAATTATCTGAAAAGAAATTTAAGCTATCATTTTTAATTTTGAAGGTCTGCGCAAAAAACTGAAAGAATAGATTTCGTTTTTAATTTTTTGTTCAAAACCAAATGTTTTTGAAACAAAAACATTCTATAGCTACTTTAGGAATGCAGTTTCATTTGTTAATTTGAAATAACATCAAAGATGGCGGCGTAACCATGGCCAACTTTTGTATTTCTTATGAGCGCCTTGTTGAATTTTGGCATTTTCCGATAGTCGTGTCTTTTATCATTTCCGCAATGTATAACGCGTTAGCATTATTTTATAAAACAATGGTGTAATAATCAAAAACCTTCCGGTACCCAACCGGAGCTGGAGCTTGCTTACAGACCGTAGGACTCGTTGCCAAGCAACGTCAACATAATGCACTTCGATCAAGCAGCGCGCGCAGCGTTGCGTTTGCCATTTATCCAAATATTTGGTTGATTATGGATGTGACATGCCGACAACGAAAATCGTTATATGATAAGGGTTTAATATTGTTCTCATAGAAATGCTCCATCGTACAATATTCCTAACATTGGACAGAAATTTAGTGGAGTATGGATTGTTTAGTAAACCCCGCAATTCTTATAATCGTCATATAGTTTGGTCGGATAAGTCGAAATTTACAAATTTTAGAATGTTTAATCGGAACTATGAGCATTATGGAGTGACAGAAAATCCTAGGCACACTTGAGGAACGTGGCCACTGCAACGATTTGGAATTAATGTTTAGATGGAGATGTACCAGAACCATTTATATTAGGCCATTCATGTTTCAGGAAAACTTGAATGGAGAACGATATTTAAATCTTCTGCGCATCGAAGTGACAGACTATTATGACGATGTAGTGTTGGACCAAAGGAGAATAACGTGGTGGCAGCAAGATGGAGCATCGCCTCACAATGTGGCAATTCTAGGAAATTAATTTGGATCAACAATTTCCAAATCGCTAGATTGGTAATGGTGGAGTGGTGGTATGTCCTGCTAGATCCCCTCATTTAAGTCCTCTGAACTATTTTGTATGGGGAACTGTGAACGAAGAAATTTATCACGAAACTCGCAAAAATATTGAGGAACTGCGTTCAATGTTGTTCCGGGAAGAACAGTTAGAAAAGTACAAATGTAGAAAGGTAGAATGCAGAAAGGTGGGCACGGTTTTATGCCTTCAAGAAAATGGCTCCCTATTTGCACATTCCTTAAAAAATAAGCTTTTGTTGTATAAACTTGCTTCTTTTACAATCTGAATATTGTTAATCCATAGCACTGTTGGGCTGTCCGGCAGTCTGTAACTAAGATCCAGTTGGGTACCTGATGGAACGCGTCGGGTCGTACCTAAGAACGGCCCGGATAATGAAGTTACAGTCGATTAGGGATTGCGAGGGGCGCTACATGACTCCATGGCCACCTTCATCCTACAAATAAACCTAGGAAAAGGGCGGGCTGCTCAAGAGCTACTGATAGCCACGGCAGCAAGGAAGAAGATCGACGTCATGCTGGTCTCGGAGCCTAACAAGGCCATGACCGCGAAGCTGGGATGGCTGATGGACCGTGACAGGAAAGCTGCCATTGGAGTGAGAGGCCGCAAAGTACACGTTACCAGACAAAGATCGGGAGATGGGTTTGCCTGGATGGTCGTGGGTGGCGTAACAATGATTAGTTGTTACGCCTCCCCGGCAATGGAGCTAAGACAGTTCCAGGATCTCCTTGACAGGTTGGAAGGAATCCTCCAACAATCGGAAGGAAAGTGTCTTGTCGCAGGCGACTTCAAAGTCTCAGGAGTGGGGATCGACCACAACCTGCCGGAAAGGAGAGGCGCTGGGCGAATGGGCAGCGAGAGGCGGACTTGTGCCGCTGAATGAGGGAGACTCAAACACCTTCAGAAGAAGGGGAGGAGGCGGATCGGTGATCGACGTTTCGTTCGCCACTGACAGGGTAGCCAGGAAGATGAACGGATGGAGGGTAGTCGAAGAGGAAGCTCTCAGCGACCACATGTACATTGAGTATTCACAGAGGGACCTGATCGCCGGGAAAACAGATGTGCACAACGAAATCCCACGGCGGTATAACGTCAAAAAACTGGACCGCGCAAAGTTTAGAGACGCCTTCGAGGACGCAATGGAGACGCCAGGAGGGTTGGCCAATGTGGAAGCATGCGAAGAGGCCCTCTCCAAAGCCTGTGAAAAAGCAATGCCCAAAAACGGAGGAAACGGGCGAAGAGCAGTCTACTGGTGGACGCAGGAGATTGCGGAATTGCGGAGGGAGAGTAACAGCGCCAGAAGAGCAGTCCAGAGGACGAGAGGAGACGAGGCCAGAAGGGCGATCCTCTCCCTCGCATACGGTGAGGCCAGAAGAGCACTTACGAAAGCGATATCCAAGTCGAACGAGGGGCAATGGGCGGCGGGACTTCAAGAGGTGGAGTCCAACGTTTGGGGGGAGGGTTACAAGATCGTAACCAAAAGGCTACGAACCAGGTTACCAGCTCCAAACCTAACGTTGGCGGAGATGAAAAAAGTGGCGGAGACCCTGTTCCCGGAGTATGCGCTTGCTGAGGAAGATGCTATCGAGCCGCACGAAGAAGCCCCTGCTTTCTCGATAGAGGAAGTACGAAGAGCAGCGGGCAGAGTCGCACAAAAGAAATCACCAGGACCCGACGGTATTCCACCGGAAGCAGTGAGGGAGATGGTGACGGTGGCGGGGGGGTATGTGAAGGACGTACTGAACGATGTCCTCAAGTGCGGAAACTACCCTGCTCAATGGAATACGGCGAATCTCGTACTGTTGGCCGAGACAGCAGCCACTGAAGGAGAGTCACCAAAATATAGGCCCATCTACCGCCTGGACACAATTAGCAAGCTGATGGAGCACCTGCTCGTGGACAGGCTAAAGGCGGAACTGGAAGAAAAAGCGCCCCTAGCGGACAATCAGTTTGGTTTCCGAGAAGGAAGGTTAACGGTCGATGCGGTGAGAAGTGTTTCGGAAATGGCAGAGAGGGCGAATCAGGGAACGCGGAGGACAAAAAAGTTCTGCATGCTGGTTGCTCTTGACGTAAAGAACGCCTTTAACACCGTGCCGTGGAAGCATCTCATCACAGAACTGCAACGTAGAAGTGTGAGCCCATACCTGTTGGACATGATCCGGAGTTACCTGCGGGATAGATGGGTGATCCTCAGGGATAACAATGGCGAAGAGGACCGATGGAGAGTTAGCAGCGGCGTCCCTCAGGCGTCCGTCCTGGGCCCAACGCTTTGGAATGTCCTCTATGACGGGGTGTTGCGGCTCAGGCTGCGCGGGGTCAAGCTGGTGGCATACGCGGACGATCTCGCGTTGGTGGTCACAGCAACCACGTGCGCAGAGCTGGAGGCGAACGCAAATCTTGCCATCCACAGAATAACCGAATGGATGGAGGAAAGAAACCTTGAACTTGCGGCCGATTAGACAGAAGCGGTGCTGCTCACCGGAAAGAGTAAATGCCAACCGGTGACGCTGACGGTAGGAAACAGGAGAATCCAACCAGGAGACAGCGTTAAGTACCTGGGGGTGACGATCGAAAAAACCGCAGGTACCGATGGCACGTCGAGGAGGTAACAGCCAGAGCGGAGAGAACCACCGGGGCTGCTAAGACTTATGCCTAGAATGGATGGACCGTCGGCGGCTAAGAGAAGAGTATTGGCGTCGGTCGCGGAATCAGTGATGCAATATGCAGCGCCCGTCTGGGCTGACGACATGCAGCTGGAAAACCCGAAACAAACCCGGTCGGTGTCACGTGGGCATACAGAACAGTGTCAACGGGCGCTGCTTTGGCGGTAGCGTCAATGGTGCCGGTGCACCTGAAAGCAGGAGGATATACGATGGACGCGGACAGCATGGCACCTCCAGACAAGAACATCGACGACGTACGATGCAAGCCTGGCAGAAAGAATGGGACGAGGAGAAGAACGGTCGGTGGACGCACCGAAAGATATCGGACCTGGATGAGAGGACGAGTAGGAAGAACGGAGGCGTGCTTCCTCTACCGGCCTACCTCCGGCCTACCTCTACAAATTTAAGAGGAGGGACGGCCCAGAACGCAGAGATTGTGAAGACGAAGAAGACCGCTGGGAGGTCTATACAGGGGGTGCGCACGCAAGCTTTGTCAAACTATCACCATCGGCGCTGCTAGAAAAAATTTAACGCGGTTAACGCGATGATAACGCGCAGGTTCACGCCCGCGCTGATAACCCTATAATATAGTGTCAGTGTCATCAATGTCACACGTTGTTTACATATCGGCGTTTGTGTGCCGATTTTCTTTATTGTACTAGCGGGTTTCTAATTATTGTAAAGACAATGGTTGTGTATTATTGTGTGCTGACTTGTCCAACTACTTGCAAAACGCATAGTATGTTCATTGTTCAGCTTTCCTACTGATCGACAGGTAATTCCAAGTTGTTTCTTAAATATTAACCTTAAATTGTACCTTAAGTTAAAGTAAACCTTAAGTACAACTAATATACAAATAATCAATTTATAGCAGATAAATAATAATATAAATTTAGTAATATACAAATGTCTGAGGTCTATAGTATTTTTAAAATTTTCAAGGACATTGTGAAGATCAGGAAGAGTTACCTGGTCAGTTTCAGATATTTTTCGGACTAACAGATGTTACCATTTAATAAGAACAGGTCCAATTTAAAAAAAATGAGTTTCCTGACTTGTATGTGAATGGTAAGTTCAATAAAATAAATTATTGATGTAAAATTTATTAAATATCTGCAGCAGGTTCCGATCGTCGTGAAAAATATGTACTAGGTGATGTAACTAACACACCCAAACAGATAACTGTGGGATCCAAAAGTGTTCAGGAGATAACTGTGGGGTCTGAGAGCATTGAACAGATAGCTGCCGGGTCCACCGTGAACACCGTTGTGGAGGTTGGAGAAGAATTAGCAAGATGGGACCATCATATTGCTAAGGACTTGCATGCGAGGACCAAGCTGTTCGAACATTCTTCTAACACCGAATGCATAACTGGAGCGATAGCATATGCAACAACTGCAAACTATTTACATGCTAAATTGAACAAAGTTACATACAATTTTGTGATGGGCCAGCTGAACCACCAGAAGCTCCGGAGTAGAGGACGTCGCTTCGATTTAGACGATTTTATAATATTATTATCGGTTATTATAGTTATTCTTGTAATATAAGGCATTTAATTTAATGTATGGTTTTCTTTCTTATACCTGAATTCAGCTCATTTTGTTCGATATTTGCCATAACAGACACATTTCTATACTTTGCTCTAATAGGTTCAATTTATTTGTTTCGCCTAGCAAAACTACAGAAATGTGCAAGTTAGTGCAAAATCGAACAAACGGTCCTTGAGCTTATTATTAATTTAATATCAATTTTTAAATAATGGCGGGAAAGATTCAATTGGGAGAGCAGCGCCTTTGGCGATAGTTTGACAAACTAAACTACACCTTTCAGAGTCGCCTATCTAGTTACATGTATATATATATATCTTTAATCTATGGGTCTATAGGAGTGAGTGCCCATGCGGGGATGACCTGAGTGCGGGAAGAAGTACGGAGAATGCTGCAAAGCTCGGAAGCGTGGGAACAGATTACCCGTACCATAGGAACGATACTCCGACGAACGGACAAGGAAGACAGGCGACAAGGTGGAAGAGAACCTCCCCCTCCTTACTTATAAGGGACAGGGACGGTCTATGGGACAGACTGAAAGGGAAGGAAGCAGGAATGAAAGCGACCGGAAAACCGGCGCGGGAATGCTCCCGGAAAACCGCAGCATGAGAGATAAGGGTCCTGTAAATACCGGACACGGACTTCTGATACACCGGAGTCTGGGGAGAAGTCGCAGGAAAAACAACCGCTGCTTCGGAAAATTAGGTTAGGATGTGTCCCAGTGAGTGCGCGAGGACGCCTGTAGTTAGGGTAACGTGCATGTACACTTAGAAGTGTAGGGTAGTTAAGTAGGTAGTTTATATGTTTACTTTTAAGGATAATTAATGTAAACCGGTAAAGGTGTCAGCTCCGGCTGTTTGATTGTATTTGTTTTTAAAGAATAAAAGTCACTAGAGCATAAGTGCGAAGGGGCCCAGATCTTTTTATATTCAAATGTTGTTGTGTTAATGAAGGAAGATGCCGCTGCACTGCTGAATTCCTCACGGCGATACCAGGCAGCGGGTAGAAGTGGGTTCATGCTGGGCCCATTCGCCCTATTTCTATTAAAAAAAAGTTGGGTACCTGAAAAGCATAAGAAACAACGAGAAAAAGCTGAAAGTCTTTTTCTTTATTATTGCACCATAGTTTTAAAAAATAATGCCAACGTGTTATACATTGCGGAAATCAAAAAAGAAAAACACGACTATCGGAAAATGTCAAAATTCAACATGGCGCCCTTAAGAAAAACAAAAGTTAGCCATGGTTACGCCGCCATCTTTGACGTTATTTCAAATTAAAAAATAACACGGCATTCCTTGTTAAAAGTAGCTGTAGAATGTTTTTATTTCAAATGTCTAGCTACATTTGGTTCTGAATAAAAAATTAAAAACGGTATCTTAACAGTTCAGTTTTTTTGCGGATATCTTCAAAATAAAAAATGTTAGCTTAAATTTATTTTCAGATGATTGATCAACACAAAAATACGAAACTGCCAAATTTAAACATAGGCTCTATCTCCACTAATAAGCGAGATCCCCGTGGTGGGCCTCGAAATTTGAACCACCGGGTATACTCTTTTTGTTTGTTTGTTCAGGAAATGTAGTTTTCTTATTTTAACTATTGTTCTGACGTTCTTCCGTATCACCTCATCGATATGCGAGTCTCATCTTAGTCCCATTTTCATTTCACATATGGTCGATTTGCTAATCAAACGACGTCATTATGTCGTGTGATTGGCTATAACAAATCATGCATTAATAGAAATCGTGCATTAGTGAAGTTGTTTAATAAACCATTTCCGTCGATCGTTTATTTATGAGTCAGTTTAGTGAATAGAAAATCGTTTATTAAAGTACTACATTAATGCACGATTTCTATTAATGCATGATTTGTGATAGCCAATCACAAGACGCAATGACGTCGTTTGATTGGCCAATCGATCATATGTGAAATGAAACCTTCCAATCAAAACATACCGCTAGAACGTCAGTGTCAAATTACATAAATTGTCATATAACCTAAAAAGACATCGGCGAAGAAAAATCTATGTAGACGATGCTAGAAGAATACGATCGACGGAAAAATTTTGTAACCAACTCGAATATTAAACAGCGATTAATGATCTCGACAATTAACGCGCTCGCTTCGCTCGCACGTTAAACAGTCTCGATCATTAATCGCTCTTTTTAATATACTTGTTGGTTAAATAACTATTTCCTATTCACTAAACTGACTCATAAATAAACGACTGAAAATAGACTTTTTTCAATGAACAAGTATTTTTTAAGCTGCTCATTATATATATATATATATATATATATATATATATATATATATATATATATATATATATATATATATATATATATATATATATATATATATATATATATATATATATGAGTGAGGAGTTTTATTATAAAAGGATGATTTGGAAAGTTATTAAATATTGAAGATGTCATACATTTTGGTTCATTGTGATGCTGACTTATTAGAAGTAAAGTCAATCAGAAAAGTAAAAAAGGATATATTATAAATGAAAGAATTCATAAAAAATAGTATTAGTTCTCGACGGACACACATACGAAAAGGTAGTGGCATCCTAAATAAGTTAATTGATAAGTTACCAATCGAACTCCATATCCCTGGATACAATTATTGTGGTCCTGGAACGAAGTTGAAAAAAAGATTAGCTCGAGGTGATAAGGGGGTAAATGTATTAGACGAAGCGTGCAAAAAGCGCGATATTGCATACAGTGCAACGTCAGAATTAAGTAGGAGACACGAAGCCGATAAGGACTTGTACGAAGTTGCAAAAAATCGACTGAAAAGTAAAGATTCCGGATTTGGTGAGAAGCTCGCGGCGGGTACAGTTGCAGCCATGATGAAAGATAAACTACTTTTGGAATGGGAATTAAGCAACGACGTAGTAAAAAGAGAAAACGTAGACAGTCGAAAGATATAAAACGGGGTGGTGCGTTATCCTTTGGTGCTGCAATGAGGGTAGCGCGTCGTGCAAGAGTGATTCAAGTTCCTAAAACTGGGGGCTTTCTTCCTCTATTACAATTATTCGCCGCTTTAGGAGCTCTTGGATCACTTGGAGGCGGTGCAGCCGCCATAGCGAAATCTGCAAATGAAGCAAAAGCAGCTAGGGAGCAAATAAAGGAAGCTGAACGACATAATCGGGCAATAGAATCCAGCGCAATCGGTAAAGGATATTATGTGAATCCATACAAAAAAGGATGCGGCATAGCCGGTGGTGGATTCTATATAAAACCCTATAAGCAAGGTTGTGGAATATTTCTTAGTAACGATTTAAAAAACTAATTAAGTTACCTCACCATCCCTTAAGTAATGTTGAGTTAGAGCAGTATTCCAAAAAATTAAAAGTTCCTAATTTTCGAGGGGTGTACATGCGAAATAAACTTCCGAAAATCATATGGAAAAATGAAAGAGGGATTATTAATATCGATGATCAAGATGGCGAAGGTACACATTGGGTTGCGTATCGAAAGAAAGATGACAACATTGAGTACTTGGATAGTTTTGGAGATTTAAGACCACCGTTGGAGGTGCAACGTTATTTATTATCCGATGGGAGAGGAAATATCATCAGTTATAATTACCAAAGATTTCAGAAAGCAACAGACGTAAATTGCGGTCACTTGAGTTTAGAATTTATCTATAATAATGGTGTGTGACTTGTAGTGTGAGTAGTTTGAGTCGGCATTCGGAAATACGAATACAATCATTTGTTTGATAAATTAGTCATCGACATGGAAAGAAAAGGGAAAATTTCGTGTACTTTCACTTTGACAGGAGCAGAGAGCGAATTGTCATGTAATTTTAGCCCACCAATAATTTTAAGTGACGAGTATGATTACGAATTAGCTCTTATGAATTTTGAAACATTCAATTCATTGGCAAATGTTGAGGAAAGTAACAATTTGATACATTACGAAACTCCCGGGAAACAAGATGATTGGTCAAGTATTGAAATACCTGTGGGAGTGTATGATATAGATGACATAGCAGAATATGTGTGGAAAGCAGGAGAGGAACGGGATGATGGTTTAGAAATAAGAATAATGGGAAATAGTATCACCCAAGAATGCGAAGTCAAGGGTACAGCTAGATTGAATTTTAATATGGAGAGGAGCATAGGCAGTTTGCTTGGATTTAAACAAAGAATTATAAATGCAAAAACCAGTGATACTTCAGATCACTTAATAAACATTCATCGAGTAAATGCTTTGCAAATATATTGCAACATAGTAACAGGGTCTTATACTAATGGCGTTCCAGTACACGTTTTATATCATTTTTTTCCAAATGTTCCATCCGGATATAAAATAATAGAATCTCCGCAGACACCTATATATTTACCTGTTAGTGGAAGATTAATCAGTAGCGTCGTGGTACGCATATTGGATCAAGACGGTAACTTGGTAAATTTTCGCGGGGAAACAATAACCGTTAGAGTTCACTTACGGTCAGTGGAATGAGTGTAGTGTATCAAAGAAACACACGCCGACAGATCGGAAAACAATGGAAAAGTAGAGGGCGGACAGGTACAAACATACTAAAAATGTATAAATATAGTGGGATTAATGTTGAAGGTAGCAGTGGTGAACATAAAGGTGCGCGGCTAACACGCACGAATCGAAAATTTTTATTAAAGCTGGGGTATCAGGTATTAATATAAAAGTTTGAAATGGATTTATTAAACGTTACCGATAGGGCAAAAGTAGACACTTCAATAACTAGATATGAATATCACACACATCAGCCATTTGGATCATCTGGTTACGACAACAATGACGAAATTCGAATAACAGTTCCGGAAGTTGATAATTATACACTTCCATGCGAGAGTTTTTTATATGTGGAAGGCAGTTTGCGTGTAATTGACGCTGGTGGCAAGTTGACAAAAAATGCTAGTAGTACAGCGAAGTTGATCAGTAATCCTGGAGCATTTATGTTCAGCGATTCGTACCAGGCTGCAAGCGTGTACAATGGTGTGCCAGACAATTATAAATGTTTCTCTGTCCCTCGGTTTAGATTTCTGGCTCGCGCAAGGCTGTTGGGTGTGTCGGACTAGCTTCGTGCTGATTGCTGGCTGTTGACTTGTGTGGATGTGCCCGGGGCCTCCCTGGGCGGCTGGGTCTCTTGAGCGCTGTGACAAACTTTCTATGATGGATGTATGTGTATATATCTATGTAATATATATTTTGGTTTCTTTTATTGCGCACCTGCTTCTTAGAGAAATCGCTAGATGGCAGCCCGCACGAGAATTTTTTTTTCTTCTTATTTTTGTATATGTGTATATATATATATATATATATATATCTGCTACATTTTTCTATTGGCGGTAAATGTTCCATATCGCAGTATAGAGTGATTAGAATGAACGGGGGCATTTGCTGAACTGGAGAGAGTATACTTTAATTTTATGATTTTTTTTTCTCTATTATGCTAAACTCTTAAAATGTTTGTTTTTTTTATTTTGTATTAAGTACGACTTGAAAAGATTTTTATTAGATATCATACATATAGTATTATTATAGTTTCTTTTGTTTTATAATCTGTTAATTAATACTTTCGTTTTCTGTAGTCTTAGGTGACGGGGTTGAGTATTAGAGCAGAGCAACTTAGTTTGCACTGAACTTCGCCCTGATCAGTACTATTATTTGTGTTTTCTGATAGTTATGACTAATAAAGCCTTTTTATTATTATTATTATTATTATATGAGGTATTTACTGAATGGAGTGGAAATAAATTCTGTACGGAACGTTGGAGTGACATCATGTATGAAGGGGTATTTTTCGTATACGAGAAATGAATTAGTAAAGTTGACGAACGCGGGTTGGTACGTAAACGAAGGAAATAGTGAGAAGGATGAAAAAGATGACAAATTTAAGAAAAACCCTGGAGTATCAAACGCCTTAGATAAAAGCGGAAATTTTGGAATTAGTATACCGTTGAGAACATGTTTGGGATTTGCAGAAGATTTTAAGAAAATTGTAATGAATGTCAGGCAGGAATTACTATTAATTAGGAATAACAATGACAGTGATGTAATATTACAACCGACAGGGTCAACTGAGAAAGTGAAAATAGTAATCGATAAAATTGTATAGAGAGTTCCACACGTATCAGTCGGGCTGCGGGAGCAGTTGGCTTTGAATAAACTGTCGGATAAGAAACTGGAGGTGCAAATTCCGTTTAGATCATGGGAAATTCACGAATATCCACAATTGCCGAAGTCTGTAAAACAATCATGGAGTGTTAAAACTGCACCCATGTTGGAGACACCGCGGTTTATCATAATCGGTTTTCAAACTGGTCGAAAAGGAAATGTAACAAAAAACATGGCCTTTTTTGATAACATAAATTTAAGTAATATAACTGTTTTTCTAAACGGTGAACGTTTCCCATATGATAACTTAAACTTAGATTTTGAAAGTAATAATTTTGGGTTTGCGTACGACATGTATGTGAGATTTGAAAATGCTTATTATTACCAAGAAAGTGAACCATTATTTTCACCAGAAGAGTTTTAAAAAAATGCGCCCTTAATAGGAATTGATTGTACACATCAATCTGAAGCTGTACATAGAACCGGAGTTGAAATCAAAATTGAGTATACAACAAAAACCGAAGTACCTGATAATACAACAGCCTACTGACTAATATTACACGATAAGACTTATCAGTATTCACCATTAACTAAAACAGTGAGACAACTCATGTAAAACCATTTAATGCAACAGGGAACATTTTAGTATCTTTCATGTCGCCATAAGTGTTGGGTGTAGTGTTGTACTACATCATGAAGCAATTCATAATAGTAGATATTCAAGGATTTACCATAGGTGATGGTGAATTTGTTCCAAAAGAATTAGCCACATATAATAGCAACCATTGCATTACACATCACGTTTTTAAATCGAACTGTAGTTTCTCTTCATTGTCACCAAAATATAGGAATACTGCGAATTGGTTAATGAATTTTCATCATTGCATAGATTGGAATGTTGGATTTATACCTTCACAACATTTTGATGAAATTTTATTATAGTTATGCAATTCTGCAAGAGTAGTATACGTAAAAGGACACCAAAAAGCTGAGTTTTTGAGGAAAATTATTCGGAAAGTCCCTTTGTTGGAACTTGAAGACAGTCAAGGAAAGGTGCAAATAGCAAGACCGTTGTGTGCTTTTCATAGAAACGATAAGTGTATTTGTGCTCTTACAAACGTTTTTTTTATTTAAATGCAGTGTGGAATGGTTTAAACGAAGAGCAAACTAGAAAAGAACACAAAAGAAACCCTATATAAGTTTGGAAGCTTCGAAATCTGGAGTCAGACAAAGTCTAGTGGAACAGCGTAATGGAGTTCCTTTGGCGTTCGTTGGTGAAATTACGTTTAACAACAGCCGTAGTAAACAAAGTTGGTGAGGCAATTGCACGATATGAAAGTGATCAATCATTTGAAAGCTTCGAAGAGTATGAACTAGCTTTTATCCCAATTTGCTACATGATGAAAGAAGTGCGACCCATACATTTGAGGAACGTTTGGTTGAAAGTACCTGACAAGTACAGAAAAAATGAACAGTTGCGGAAGAGGTTACCATGTTTCAAGCATTACAATTTGGAGAGCGAGAACACCCACATCGATGGTCCACCTACTGCAATTAGTGATTGTTATCAATGTCGATATTTACCAAATAGTGTAACGGAACTTCAATAAAAAATGTTTAAAATGTGTAAAATTTCGTTTTAATTACAAATACCAATCCCACGGTGATGGAATAGATGTAGTTCAGTAGTTAAGACACAAAAAACTCACCCGAAAATCTCGAACACAAGGCAGGCTTGATGACCGTTAGACCAATAACACATAGAAATTTTATTTCTGTAATGGTCTATAAGATTAAATATATGCAAACTAATTCAAGGTGAGTGAATGTAAAACAGCATCCTGGCCTCATCCTTGACCTCGACTTTGACCTTAACCTTGACCTTGCTGTTGACCTTGGCCTTGACCTCCACCTTGACCTTGGTGTTGACCTTGACCTTGGCGTTGACCTTGACCTCAATCTTGACTTCGACTTTGACCTTGATCTTGACCTTAACCTTGACGTTGGCCTTGGCCTTGACTTTGACCTTGACCTTGGCATTGACCTTGACCTTGACCTCGTTCAAGGCCAAGGTCAACGCCAAGGTCAAGGTCAAAGTCGAGGTCAAGGTCAACGCCAAGGTCAAGGTCGAGGTCAAGGTCAACGCCAAGGTCAAGGTCGAAGTCAAGGCCAAGGTCAACAGCATGGTCAAGGTCAAGGTTGGGGTCAAGGTCAAGGTTCTTAGGCGTGGAAAGAAACGCCAAAGGTGCCCCGCTAAAGGTAAGACGATGCCTAAGGCCATGGTAAAACCGACACTTAAATTTCTCTAAGACATCCGTGCCAAATTGGTTTGTTATGACGTCAGTTGACCTTACATTTGTTGCTTTATAAGCGTTAACTGTGACAACAATAAACATGAGTGAAGAACAAGTGTACAGCCAGGACATCGGAACACCATCAGCAGGCAATGGTCAGAACCAAAGTGTCACCTCCCAAGATATGGAATTTTGTATGGTAATTAGACATTTTTAGTACATTAAATTGTAGTAACATTATTAAATTAAAATAGAATAGCGTGTTGGAAGCACAGCAAGTCACCCTGCATGACGACTGGCGTCCGGAAGATTTAGGTGAAATTGAGTCCGTATTAAAAATAATAGAGACCGAACTAAATCCGCAGGACAAAAACTGTGTCTCTAATCAAGAGGTCTCAACAGATCGCTTGAGTCCGGATATGTTTTCTGGTCATGAAATTACCACTGAAGGGAAAACGTTGAATCATAGGGGCCCCACAGAAAAGGGAAAACGTAAGTGTCGCTCAGAATTGGGGCTATTATTGTGTGATTATAGGAAACAAAGGCGATTGAGTTTATCATTAAAACGGTTGAGTCGCACACAATCTGTTAATGAAATGACTGATGATGATAATGTAGATCATAAACTGCTATCCCAAACACATTTAGAATCGCAATCACAAACGGTTAACTCGCTGAGCCAGAATAGTTCATTTTTATCACACATGGTTTCCCACCTGAGGAACACTGATAATTCCCCGACTAATTCGTCATTACCTAACATCCCCCCCGAAAGTAATAATATTAATATTCTTTCTAATTTTTTAATTACAAAACCTGACAGTTCAATTCAACGTATCATTCCAACATCCCCGATTAATTCATCACTACCTAACATCCCCCCAGAAAATAATAATATTAATCTTCTTTCCAATATTTCAATTAAACAACCTGACATTCCTGAAAATGTTAGCGACACTTCCCTTTCTACTTCTACACTCATTCCAGCCAACCAAGAACATGCAGCTAATGTTGAACTAAGTCATCTGCTTAAAAGTTGTAATAGTCAATATTTTATATTTATATAATAGTCAAAATTTCAAAAGAGCCCAAAATTATTATGACAAATTTCAATGTTTTAATAAAAACTATTTAAAATCATTGAAGGACAAGTATGACTCTGCTAAAAAGCAGTTGGAGCAGTTAGAGCTGCACCTTCATGAATTATTTAAATTAATAAATCGTTCGGAGCAAATAGACGAAGTCATTAATAATTTTGCAACACATAGTTAAATGATATAAAAAATTTTCATACAATTTCAAATTAAGTTAACAAATTAGCTTAGTTCAATGTTATAAATTTCACTCCAACTTAATATTTCTGTCCTAAAGAATTTCAAACATTGGGGCCATGAAGTGGTTAATTTCGGCCAGAAGGTGGACACCTACTATCAAAATGTAAGTATTTAGGTGTAAATGAACGCATAAGTGAATTTATTGTAGTTTAAATTTCAGAACGACTTGTCACCGGAGCGATTGCACTACGTCTTACGGGAGATTAGGAAGTTGGAAAAAACCCTTACATGTCTAGTGAAAGGCAGGACAAACCAACCAGTGGCAGCCGTTTCGCCCATACCCGCACCCAATCAATTCGGGGCAAAACGGACGCCCTTACCACCACTGACGCCCCTAAGAACAGTTGGTAGAGGTCGGGCGGCGCTAATAGCCCAAATTCGAGCCCAAATCCGACCTGCACCTGGACCTACACTTGGACCTGCACCTGAAACTCGACCACCCCGTTGAGGTCAACCTTTAAGGGTTGCATCATGGAACCCCCACAACAAACAACATCATCACAAACATCACCAGATGAAAGTCATTGTAAAATTTGTGAGAAAGGTTACAGCAGCCACTACAGTTGGTCGAGAGCGTTCAGGAGTTGCAAGAGTTGTAAAATGACACCAACATCCAGGTTGGCAGCGATGTACATCGGTACCTTACCCCGAACTGACCCTACCGCAAAGTGGACTTATTATCAAATGATTTACGCTCTTGAAAAAATTAGGGAAATAACATGTACATAAAGGATGCAGTGAGACTACAACGAAGTGAATTAGATATACTACAAAATCAAATGGATCTCCGTTCTGATGAACATTTTGAGGCTAATTGGGAAAAAATGGAGAAATATTGTTTTCGGTTGAAATCAGCTATCGAGATGTGTGACAATTATTTGAATGGTGACATCAAAATAGCAACTTTAATCAGAAAGTTGTGTAGGATAGCAGAGATCCGTGACGATTTATACGAGCTTTTACCTCCATACTTCCAGAGATTACATGCTGAGGGTAACTATGAGATAAATGAACTTGAAAGACAAATCTACATCTAGGTTATAATAAATTAAATTTTGTAAGAAGTTTTCTTTAGTTTACTTTTAACCTTAACCTTAAACAGCCGCTTGCCATGACAAATTTAAACTTACCTATAAAAAACTACGATATATTCTTAGACGATGAACGATTTCAGCGCCACAGTAAACTATTTGGTGGGGAATGTAAACGGGGGTTAATAATTGGAAAGTCTGGTTCTGGAAAATCAAATATTTTATTATCTCTTTTACTTTCACCTAACGGTTTACGATTCTTAAACATATACCTATGTTCAAATTCATTATATCAAAAAAATACGAATTTCTTCGAAATTTACTGAAATCAATACCGGAGTGTGGATACTTTGAGTGCTCTAATATAGAGACATTGGTTACACCATCAAATGTTAAGGAATATAGTGTTATCATATTCGATGATGTATGCTGCTCTGGACAAAACGGCATTAAAGAATATTTTTCTTATGGACGACACAAGAATGTTGATTGTTTTTATTTATGTCAGAGCTATACAACAATTCCTAAACAGTTAGTTAGAGATAATTGCAATCTCCTGGTATTGTTCAAACAAGATTTAACTAATTTAAAACATATCTATGATGACCACCTTGCCTACGACATTACTTTTGATGAACTAAGGCGAATATGTGAAAATTGTTGGCAAAATCCACACGGAGTATTAGTCATAGACTTGGACTGTAGCAAAGATAATGGTCGTTATCGAAAGGGATTTGACGCATACATTCAACTTTAATACAACCTATTTGGGCGGTGCAAGATTTGCAGTGAATCAGAACAAAGAAGTCCACACCTCCACGTCTTAGCGTTAGCGCAGAGGTTCTATATAAGCGGTCTTGTTCTCCAATAAAGTCAGTTCACAATTACCTGCGTACGGGAGGGTTCTTATAAACACAGACAGCCTACAAATATCAGTGCAATGTTTGAGTGTGAAATTTGTAACAAGTCATTTACAAGAAAAGATAATCTCCGTCGACATAAAACAACATCATGTTTAGGCAAAAGAAGGAAGGTAGATGATGTTCGTTCCAGTTACCAATATACCAAATGTGAAGCGTGCAATGAATTTGTAATTAAGCGAAATTATCCAGCACATCAACGCAGCAACGCTCACAAGAACAATGCATTTGTCTTAATGGACGATGGAATTGAACGACTTTCTGGAGCTTTTGGAGATAAATTAATAAGTTACCGAGTTAGTCATACCGAACCCATGATTGATATTAATGAGTTTGCATATGGAATCCGACCGAAATGTGTATCACTCATTCAAAACTTGATAGATTTACATAAAAGCGTTAAAGTTAATTTTGAATGTTTCGGACTATATTACCTCTCCAATAAGGAGGATATGGAAATAAAATCATTCAATACAAAGAACCAAATTCTGTTAGTTAGTACTAATCTATTTGAAATCTTTGATGACTTTATTCAACAAATATCGTCAAAGATGTCTGAATTTCAAGAACGCGATTCGGGTAAGTGGTCTAATGGGTTTAAATCTATTAACAACTAATACAATTTTCCATTTATTTGTAGGATGGACATTAGTTCGAATTTTAAACATGGAAATAAATATCAGCAAGTTCAATCCAATGAGAGCATCAAGTTATATTTACCTTCCCAAACCGATAAAATTCAAGCGTGCAGTCATCAATGTGCAGAATACGGATCAGGCTTGCTTCGCCTGGGGAATCACCTCAGCACTAAAAGTGCCGGAAGGGTTACCACAGCGTGTGACTTCGTATCCGCATTACTTGAAGACATGTTTGGATTTTTCAAATATTGAATTCCCTGTAAAATAATGTGACATTCCCGTTTTCGAGAAACAAAATAACATTTCTGTCAATGTGTCTGAATTCATATTTCGAAATTGATAAAACGGTCCATGATGTTGTACCATATTATTTATGTAAAATTAGAAATGATCGTCATGTGAATATGTTACTAATAACGACCACAATACGGGATTATTTCGCGGTGCTGCACATTCCATTTGTAATATTAATTATAAAATACCAAAATTTGTACCAGTATTTTTTCACAACTTATCCAATTATGATTGTCATATGTTTGTAAAAGATCTTGCTGTAAACGGAGAATCTGTAGATGTAATAGCTCAAAATAAAGAAAAGTACATATCATTCACAAAATTTATTGATGTTGGAAATATTATAGATTTAAGTGTTAAAATAAGGAAGTCATATTTGAAATTAAGGTTTGTCGACTCCTTTCGACTTTTGACTTGTTCGCTTGAGAAATTAGGATCTTTCTTAGATGATTCACAATGTGTAGATGTAAGAAAGTATTTTAAAGATGATCTGAAATTTGCATTGTTACGTAAAAAGGGTGTATTTCCGTACGGATTTGTAGACTCGTTTGATAAATTAAATTTTCCACGTTTGCCATCGCGAGAAAATTTTTATGACTCTTTATCAGATCAAGTATCAGAAACAGATTATGTTCGAACAAAAACAGTTTGATACACGAAGGTATGGTTGTCGAGATGGCAAATAACATGTTATATTGTTTAATTATTTTAGTATCAACATATGTCGTATCGTTACATGCACGAAGCATTAACACCCAACAACTTTGACCATGGACCAACTTTTATTGCCTTTTTTAATTATTACTATGTTTGCGGAGCTGTGAAACTTGACGGTATGTCAATTTGTGTACTTGTTTGAATGTATTTTAATGTTTCCATGTATTGTTGTTGTAGTATGCACTGAAGACGAGCTTAACACTCGAAACTAGTCTGCAAGAAAACAAATAAACATTTCTACATCAGACTCGACTTTCCTTTTTTAACTCATATTTAAAAACAGTTTGGTTCAATTTTAATTGTAAAACGCTAGGGGAATATAGTGATATATATCTAACTTCCGATGTACTTCTTCTGACTGATGTATTTGAGAATTTCAGGAAAATTAGTCTCGAATATTATAAGTTAGATCCATGCCACTATTTTACTACTCCAGGCTTTGGTTGGGATGCACTTCTCAAAATGGTCGGTGTAAAATTGGAATTGTTAACCGACATCGATATGCTGCATTTCTTTAAAAGTGGAGTTCGTGGAGGTTTAAGTATGTGTATAGATATAGTAGTATAGAAAGGAGAGAGCCGGATCCACCTCATTCCACCTCTAGCACCATCTTCTTATTTTAAAATGCGACCGACTAAAACCGAGCGCTATCGAACCGGGGAACGTAAGTGTATGAGTCACACGTCGATGTTAGAGAGAGCACGCACAGGTCCGCGCTCTATCGGTTCCCCTTTAAAAAGCAAACCATTTAAATTTTCGCGCCATAAGTTTTAAAGTGCCGCCACGCACCATTTAAATATTAGGGTAAAAAATTTTAAAATGTCGCCACGCATGCGCAAATCGCCGGTTTAAATTAAATTTATCAGTTTAAAAATTCCGCGCGCTAACGGTGTGTCGGCAGCCATCTTGTGCACCATCTTCTTATTTTAAATGGGTAGCACACCATCTTCTTATTTTAAATGGGTCGGACTTTTATACGATGCCGCCTTCTTGTTTTAAATGGGGGTTGAGTGGTCATGTTTGAGCATCATCTTCTTATTTTAAAATGTCAGCCCCGAGTACCATCTTCTTATTTTAAACTGTTAACTCTTAAACGATACCATCTTCTTGTTTTAAATGGAGTTTTAACAACCATGTTCGAACACCATCTTCTTATTTTAAAATGTCAGCCCCTTTTGTCACTTCCGGTCGACACTTCCGGTCGGCACTTCCGGTCGCCTTTTTTCATTTCCGGTCCAGATTTCCGGTCGGCACTTCCGGTCGCCATTTTTCATTTCCGGTCCAGATTTCCGGTCGGCACTTCCGGTCGCCATTTTTCATTTCCGGTCAAGATTTCCGGTCGGGACTTCCGGTCACCATTTTTCATTTCCGGTCCAGATTTCCGGTCGGGACTTCCGGTCTCCAATTTTCATTTCCGGTCCAGATTTCAGGTCGGCACTTCCGGGCGCCATTTTTCATTTCCGGTCCAGATTTCCGGTCGACACTTCCGGTACAGACCCTGTATAAATTATGCAGACCCTGTATAGATTATACAGACCCTGTATACAGACCCTGTATAATCACAACAGAACCTGTATACAGACCCTGTATAAATTATACAGACCCTGTATACAGACCCTGTATAATCACAACAGAACCTGTATACTGACCCTGTATAAATGATAACAAACCCTGATGAAAAAAAAAAAAAAACAACAACAGATTCATGTTGACAACTATAAATTGGCAATCATATGCGATAACAAATAAATAGCAAATAAATAGTAAATAAAAAGCAAATGAATAACAAATAAATAGCATATAAATAACAAATAAATTGGAAATAAATATCAAATAAATAACAAATAAATAATAAATAAATAGCGAATAAATATATAACAACTAAATAACAAATAACTAGCAAATAAATAACAAATACATAGCATATAAATATCAATTAAATAGCAAATAAATTACATATAACTAATAAATAACCAATAAATAGCTAAATGAGTAACAAATAAATAGCAAATAAATAGTAAATAACAAATAAATTGCCACTAAATAATAAATGAGTAGCAAATAAATAACAAATAAATAGCATATAAATAACAAAAAAAGCCAATAATTAATAAAATAAATAACAAATAAATATCAATTAAAAACAAATAAATAACATAAATAACAAATAAGTAACAAGTAAATACCAAATAAATAACAAGCAAATAACAAATAAATAACATATAAATAAATAATAAATAGCCAATAAATAACTAACTAAATAAATATCAAATAAATAGCAACTAAATAGCATATAAATTACAAATAAATAGTAGATAATAAATAAATAGCATATAAATAGCAAACTAATAACAAATAAACAGCAGATAAATACTAAATAATTAAATAGCATATAAATAACAAATAAATAGCAAATAAATAGTAAATAAAAAGCAAATGAATAATAAATAAATAGCATATAAATAGCAAATAAATTGGAAATAAATATCAAATAAATAACAAATAAATAACAACTAAATAGAAAATAAATAATAAATAAATAATAAATAAATAGCGAATAAATATATAACAACTAAATAACAAATAACTAGCAAATAAATAACAAATAAATAGCATATAAATATCAATTAAATAGCAAATAAATTACATATAACTAATAAATAACCAATAAATAGCTAAATGAGTAACACATAAATAGCAAATAAATAGCAGATAAATACAATAAAATAAATAGCATATAAATAACATATAAATAGCAAATAAATAGTAAATAACAAATAAATTGCCACTAAATAATAAATGAGTAGCAATTAAATAACAAATAACAAAAAAAATAGCCAATAATTAATAAAATAAATAGCAAATAAATATCAATTAAAAAACAAATAAATAACATAAATAACAAATAAATAACAAGCAAATATCAAATAAACAAGCAAATAACAAATAAATAACATATAAATAACTAATAAATAGCCAATAAATAACTAACTAAATAAATATCAAATAAATAGCAACTAAATAGCAAATAAATTACAAATAAATAGCAGATAATAAATAAATAAATAGCATATAAATAGCAAACTAATAACAAATAAACAGCAGATAAATACTAAATAAATAAATAACATATAAATAACAAATAAATAACAAATAAATAACAACTAAATAGAAAATAAATAACAAATAAATAATAAATAAATAGCGAATAAATATATAACAACTAAATAACAAATAACTAGCAAATAAATAACAAATAAATAGCATATAAATATCAATTAAATAGCAAATAAATTACATATAACTAATAAATAACCAATAAATAGCTAAATGAGTAACAAATAAATAGCAAATAAATAACAAATAAATAGCAGATAAATACAATAAAATAAATAGCATATAAATAACATATAAATAGCAAATAAATAGTAAATAGATAACAAATAAATTGCCACTAAATAATAAATGAGTAGCAAATAAATAACAAATAAATAGCATATAAATAACAACAAAAAAATAGCCAATAATTAATAAAATAAATAGCAAATAAATATCAATTAAAAAACAAATAAATAACAAGTAAATACCAAATAAACAACAAGCAAATAACAAATAAATAACATATAAATAACTAATAAATAGCCAATAAATAACTAACTAAATAAATGTCAAATAAATAGCAACTAAATAGCAAATACATTACAAATAAATAGCAGATAATAAATAAATAAATAGCATATAAATAGCAAACTAATAACAAATAAACAGCAGATAAATACAAAATAAATAAATAGCATGTAAATAACAAATAAATAGCAAATAAATAGTAAATAAAAAGCAAATTAATAACAAATAAATAACAAATAAATTGGAAATAAATATCAAATAAATAATAAATAAATAACAAATAAATAACAACTAAATAGAAAATAAATAACAAATAAATAATAAATAAATAGCATATAAATATCAATTAAATAGCAAATAAATTACATATAACTAATAAATAACCAATAAATAGCTAAATGAGTAACAAATAAATAGCAAATAAATAAGAAATAAATAGCAGATAAACACAATAAAATAAATAGCATATAAATAACATATAACTAATAATAACCAATAAATAGCTAAATGAGTAACAAATAAATAGAAAATAAATAACAAATAAACAGCAGATAAATACAATAAAATAAATAGCATATAAATAACATATAAATAGCAAATAAATAGTAAATAAATAACAAATAAATTGCCACTAAATAATAAATGTGTAGCAAATAAATAACATATAAATAGCATATAAATAGCAAAAAAATAGCCAATAATTAATAAAATAAATAGCAAATAAATATCAATTAAAAAACAAATAAATAACATAAATAACAAATAAATAACAAGAAAATACCAAATAAACAACAAGCAAATAACAAATGAATAACATATAAATAACTAATAAATAGCCAATAAATAACTAACTAAATAAATATCAAATAAATAGCAACTAAATAGCAAATAAGTTACAGATAAATAGCAGATAATAAATAAATAAATAGCATATAAATAGCAAACTAATAACAAATAAACAGCAGATAATACTAAATAAATAAATAGCATATAAATAACAAATAAATAGTAAATAAATAGTAAATAAAAAGCAAATGAATAACAAATAAATAGCATATAAATAACAAATAAATTGGAAATAAATATCAAATAAATAACAAATAAATAACAACTAAATAGAAAATAAATAACAAATAAATAATAAATAAATAGCGAATAAATATATAACAACTAAATAACAAATAACTAGCAAATAAATAGCATATAAATATCAATTAAATAGCAAATAAATTACATATAACTAATAAATAACCAATAAATAGCTAAATGAGTATCAAATAAATTGCAAATAAATAACAAATAAATAGCAGATAAATACAATAAAATAAATTGCATATAAATAACATATAAATAGCAAATAAATAGTAAATAAATAACAAATAAATTGCCACTAAATAATAAATGAGTAGCAAATAAATAACAAATAAATAGCATATAAATAACAACAAAAATAGCCATAATTAATAAAATAAATAGCAAATAAATATCAATTAAAAAACAAATAAATAACATAAATAACAAATAAATAACAAGTAAATACCAAATCAACAACAAGCAAATAACAAATAAATAACATATAAATAACTAATAAATAGTCAATAAATAACTAACTAAATAAATATCAAATAAATAGCAACTAAATAGCAAATAAATTACAAATAAATAGCAGATATTAAATAAATAAATAGCATATAAATAAAAAATTCTATGTGTAGGTAAAAACAATAAATAAGAAACATGTTTTTATTAAAATCATAAGCATTTGTTGGGTTGTGTTGGGTCGGGTTCTCCATTGGATGGGTTGAGTTAGAAATTGGTACGCGGAACGCGTTCCGCGCGTTTATGCTATTTATTTGTTATTCATTTGCTTTTTATTTACTATTTATTTGCTATTTATTTGTTATTTATATGCTATTTATTTATTTAGTATTATCTGCTGTTTATTTGTTGTTAGTTTGCTATTTATATGCTATTTATTTATTTAATATCTGCTATTTATTTGTAATTTATTTGCTATTTAGTTGCTATTTATTTGATATTTATTTAAGTAGTTAGTTATTTATTATGTATGTTATTTATTTGTTATTTGCTTGTTGTTTATTTGGTATTTACTTGTTATTTATTTGTTATTTATGTTATTTATTTGTTTTTTAATTGATATTTATTTGCTATTTATTTTATTAATTATGGCTATTTTTGTTGTTATTTATATGCTATTTATTTGTTATTTATTTGCTACTCATTTATTATTTAGTGGCAATTTATTTGTTATTTATTTACTATTTATTTGCTATTTATATGTTATTTATATGCAATTTATTTTATTGTATTTATCTGCTATTTATTTGTTATTTATTTGCAATTTATTTGATACTCATTTAGCTATTTATTGGTTATTTATTAGTTATGTGTAATTTATTTGTTATTTAATGGATATTTATATGCTAATTATTTGCTAGTTATTTGTTATTTAGTTGTTATATATTTATTCGCAATTTATTTATTATTTATTTGTTATTTATTTTCTATTTAGTTGTTATTTATTTGTTATTTATTTGATATTTATTTCCAATTTATTTGTTATTTATATGCTATTTATTTGTTATTCATTTGCTTTTTATTTACTATTTATTTGCTATTTATTTGTTATTTATATGCTATTTATTTATTTAGTATTATCTGCTGTTTATTTGTTATTAGTTTGCTATTTATATGCTAGTTATTTATTTATTATCTGCTATTTATTTGTAAATTATTTGCTATTTAGTTGCTATTTGTTTGATATTTATTTAGTTAGTTATTTATTGGCTATTTATTAGTTATTTATATGTTATATATTTGTTATTTGCTTGTTGTTTATTTGGTATTTACTTGTTATTTATTTGTTATTTATGTTATTTATTTGTTTTTTAATTGATATTTATTTGCTATTTATTTTATTAATTATTGGCTATTTTTTTTGTTTATTATTTATATGCTCTTTATTTGTTATTTATTTGCTACTCATTTA
This sequence comes from Melinopterus prodromus, assembly GCA_964023965.1. Taxonomy (NCBI): domain Eukaryota; kingdom Metazoa; phylum Arthropoda; class Insecta; order Coleoptera; family Scarabaeidae; genus Melinopterus; species Melinopterus prodromus. The sequence goes on along the minus strand of OZ030394.1, from coordinate 35,640,133 downwards.
TTATTTAGTGGCAATTTATTTGTTATTTATTTACTATTTATTTGCTATTTATATGTCATTTATATGCTATTTATGTTATTGTATTTATCTGCTATTTATTTGTTACTCATTTAGCTATTTATTGGTTATTTATTAGTTATACGTAATTTATTTGCTATTTAATTGATATTTATGTGCTATTTATTTGTTATTTATTTGCTAGTTATTTAGTTGTTATATATTTATTCGCTATTTATTTATTATTTATTTGTTATTTATTTTCTATTTAGTTGTTATTTATTTGTTATTTATTTGATATTTATTTCCAATTTATTTGTTATTTATATGCTATTATTTGTTATTCATTTGCTTTTTATTTACTATTTATTTGCTATTTATTTGTTATTTATATGCTATTTATTTATTTAGTATTATCTGCTGTTTATTTGTTATTAGTTTGCTATTTATATGCTAGTTATTTATTTATTATCTGCTATTTATTTGTAATTTATTTGCTATTTAGTTGCTGTTTATTTGATATCTATTTAGTTAGTTATTTATTGGCTATTTATTAGTTATTTATATGTTATTTATTTGTTATTTGCTTGTTGTTTATTTGGTATTTACTTGTTATTTATTTGTTATTTATGTTATTGATTTGTTTTTTTAATTGATATTTATTTGCTATTTATTTTATTAATTATTGGCTATTTTTTTTGTTATTCATATGCTATTTATTTGTTATTTATTTGCTACACATTTATTATTTAGTGGCAATTTATTTGTTATTTATTTACTATTTATTTGCTATTTATATGTTCTTTATATGCTATTTATTTTATTGTATTTATCTGCTATTTATTTGTTATTTACTTGCTATTTATTAGTTACTCATTTAGCTATTTATTGGTTATTTATTAGCTATATGTTATTTATATGCTATTTATTTTATTGTATTTATCTGCTATTTATTTGCTATTTATTTGTTACTCATTTAGCTATTTATTGGTTATTTATTAGTTATATGTAATTTATTTGCTATTTAATTGATATTTATATGCTATTTATTTGTTATTTATTTGCTAGTTATTTGTTATTTAGTTGTTATATATTTATTCGCTATTTATTTATTATTTATTTGTTATTTACTTTCTATTTATTTGTTATTTATTTGATATTTATTTCCAATTTATTTGTTATTTATATGCTATTTATTTGTTATTCATTTGCTTTTTATTTACTATTCATTTGCTATTTATTTGTTATTTATATGCTATTTATTTATTTAGCATTTATCTGCTGTTTATTTGTAATTAGTTTGCTACTTATATGCTAGTTATTTATTTATTATCTGCTATTTATTTGTAATTTATTTGCTATTTAGTTGCTATTTATTTGCTATTTAGTTGCTATTTATTTGATATTTATTTAGTTATTATGTAGTTATTTATTGGCTATTTATTAGTTATTTATATGTTATTTATTTGTTATTTGCTTGTTGTTTATTTGGTATTTACTTGTTATTTATTTGTTATTTATGTTATTTATTTGTTTTTAATTGATATTTATTTGCTATTTATTTTATTAATTATTGGCTATTTGTTTTTGTTTGTTATTTAATTGCTATTTATTTGTTATTTATTTGCTACTCATTTATTATTTAGTGGCAATTTATTTGTTATTTATTTACTATTTATTTGCTATTTATATGATATTTATTTGCTATTTATTTGTTATTTAGTTGATATTTATTTCCAATTTAATTGTTATTTATATGCTATTTATTTGTTATTCATTTGCTTTTTATTTACTATTTATTTGCTATTTATTTGTTATTTATATGCTATTTATTTATTTAGTATTTATCTGCTGTTTATTTGTTATTAGTTTGCTATTTATATGCTATTTATTTATTTATTATCTGCTATTTATCTGTAATTTATTTGCTATTTAGTTGCTATTTATTTGATATTTATTTAGTTAGTTATTTATTGGCTATTTATTAGTTATTTATATGTTATTCATTTGTTATTTGCTTGTTGTTTATTTGGTATTTTCTTGTTATTTATTTGTTATTTATGTTATTTATTTGTTTTTTAATTGATATTTATTTGCTATTTATTTTATTAATTATTGGCTATTTTTTTGCTATTTATATGCTATTTATATGTTATTTATTTGCTACACATTTATTATTTAGTGGCAATTTATTTGTTATTTATTTACTATTTATTTGCTATTTATATGTTATTTATATGCTATTTATTTTATTGTATTTATCTGCTGTTTATTTGTTATTTATTTGCTATTTATTTGTTACTCATTTAGCTATTTATTGGTTATTATTAGTTATATGTTATTTATATGCTATTTATTTTATTGTGTTTATCTGCTATTTATTTGTTATTTATTTGCTATTTATTTGTTACTCATTTAGCTATTTATTGGTTATTTATTAGTTATATGTAACTTATTTGCTATTTAATTGATATTTATATGCTATTTATTTATTATTTATTTGCTAGTTATTTGTTATTTAGTTGTTATATATTCATTCGCTATTTATTTATTATTTATTTGTTATTTATTTTCTATTTAGTTGTTATTTATTTGTTATTTATTTATTATTTATTTGATATTTATTTCCAATTTATTTGTTATTCATTTGCTTTTTATTTACTATTTATTTGCTATTTATTTGTTATTTACATGCTATTTATTTATTTTGTATTTATCTGCTGTTTATTTGTTATTAGTTTGCTATTTATATGCTATTTATTTATTTATTATCTGCTATTTATTTGTAATGTATTTGCTATTTAGTTGCTATTTATTTGATATTTATTTAGTTAGTTATTTATTGGCTATGTATTAGTTATTTATATGTTATTTATTTGTTATTTGCTTGTTGTTTATTTGGTATTTACTTGTTATTTATTTGTTTTTTAATCGATATTTATTTGCTATTTATTTTATTAATTATTGGCTATTTTTTTTGTTGTTATTTATATGCTATTTATTTTATTGTATTTATCTGCTATTTATTTGTTATTTATTTGCTATTTATTTGTTACTCATTTAGCTATATATTGGTTATTTATTAGTTATATGTAATTTATTTGCTATTTAATTGATATTTATATGCTATTTATTTGTTATTTATTTGCTAGTTATTTGTTATTTAGTTGTTATATATTTATTCGCTATTTATTTATTATTTATTTGTTATTTATTTTCTATTTAGTTGTTATGTATTTGTTATTTAGTTGATATTTATTTCCAATTTATTTGTTATTTATTTGCTATTTATTTGTTATTTATATGTTATTTATTTATTTAGTATTTATCTGCTGTTTATTTGTTATTAGTTTGCTATTTATATGCTATTTATTTATTTATTATCTGCTATTTATTTGTAATTTATTTGCTATTTAGTTGCTATTTATTTGATATTTATTTAGTTAGTTATTTATTGGCTATTTATTAGTTATTTATATGTTATTTATTTGTTATTTGCTTGTTGTTTATTTGATATTTGCTTGTTATTTATTTGTTATTTATGTTATTTATTTGTTTTTTAATTGATATTTATTTGCTATTTATTTTATTAATTATTGGCTATTTTTTTTGTTATTTGTTATTTAATTGCTACTCATTTATTATTTAGTGGCAATTTATTTGTTATTTACTATTTATTTGCTATTTATATGTTATTTATATGCTATTTATTTTATTGTATTTATCTGCTATTTATTTGCTATTTATTTGTTACTCATTTAGCTATTTATTGGCTATTTATTAGTTATATGTAATTTATTTGCTATTTAATTGATATTTATATGCTATTTATTTGTTATTTATTTGCTAGTTATTTGTTATTTAGTCGTTATATATTTATTCGCTATTTATTTATTATTTATTTATTATTTATTTTCTATTTAGTTGTTATTTATTTGTTATTTATTTGATATTTATTTCCAATTTATTTGCTATTTATATGCTATTTATTTATTATTCATTTGCTTTTTATTTACTATTTATTTGCTATTTATTTGTTATTTATATGCTGTTTAATTATTTAGTATTTATCTGCTGTTTATTTGTTATTAGTTTGCTATTTATATGCTATTTATTTATTATCTACTATTTATTTGTAATTTATATGCTATTTAGTTGCTATTTATTTGATATTTATTTAGTTAGTTATTTATTGGCTATTTATTAGTTATTTATATGTTATTTATTTGTTATTTGCTTGTTATTTATTTGGTATTTATTTGTTATTTATTTGTTTTTAATTGATATTTATTTGTTATTTATTTTATTAATTATTGGCTTTTTTTGTTATTTATATGCTATTTATTTGTTATTTATTTGCTACTCATTTATTATTTAGTGGCAATTTATTTGTTATTTACTATTTATTTGCTATTTATTTGTTACTCATTTAGCTATTTATTGGTTATTTATTAGTTATATGTAATTTATTTGCTATTTAATTGATATTTATATGCTATGTATTTGTTATTTATTTTCTATTTAGTTGTTATTTATTTGTTATTTATTTGATATTTATTTCCAATTTATTTGTTATTTATATGCTATTTATTTGTTATTCATTTGCTTTTTATTTACTATTTATTTGCTATTTATTTGTTATCGCATATGTTGTTTTTTTTTTTTTTTTTTTTTTCATCAGGGTTTGTTATCATTTATACAGGGTCAGTATACAGGTTCTGTTGTGATTATACACTATACAGGGTCTGTATACAGGGTCTGTATAATTTATACAGGGTCTGTATACAGGTTCTGTTGTGATTATACAGGGTCTGTATACAGGGTCTGTATAATCTATACAGGGTCTGTATAATTTATACAGGGTCTGTACCGGAAGTGTCGACCGGAAATCTGGACCGGAAATGAAAAATGGCGCCCGGAAGTGCCGACCTGAAATCTGGACCGGAAATGAAAATTTGAGACCGGAAGTCCCGACCGGAAATCTGGACCGGAAATGAAAAATGGTGACCGGAAGTCCCGACCGGAAATCTTGACCGGAAATGAAAAATGGCGACCGGAAGTGCCGACCGGAAATCTGGACCGGAAATGAAAAATGGCGACCGGAAGTGCCGACCGGAAATCTGGACCGGAAATGAAAAATGGCGACCGGAAGTGCCGACCGGAAGTGTCGACCGGAAGTGACAAAAGGGGCTGACATTTTAAAATAAGAAGATGGTGTTCGAACATGGTTGTTAAAACCCCATTTAAAACAAGAAGATGGTATCGTTTAAGAGTTAACAGTTTAAAATAAGAAGATGGTACTCGGGGCTGACATTTTAAAATAAGAAGATGATGCTCAAACATGACCACTCAACCCCCATTTAAAACAAGAAGGCGGCATCGTATAAAAGTCCGACCCATTTAAAATAAGAAGATGGTGTGCTACCCATTTAAAATAAGAAGATGGTGCACAAGATGGCTGCCGACACACCGTTAGCGCGCGGGATTTTTAAACTGATAAATTTAATTCAAACCGTCGATTTGCGCATGCGTGGCGACATTTTAAAATTTTTTACCCTAATATTTAAATGGTGCGTGGCGGCACTTTAAAACTTATGGCGCGAAAATTTAAATGGTTTGCTTTTTAAAGGGGGACCGATAGCGCGCGGACCTGTGCGTGCTCTCTCTAACATCGACGTGTGACTCATACACTTACGTTCCCCGGTTCGATAGCGCTCGGTTTTAGACGGGCGCATTTTAAAATAAGAAGATGGTGGAATGAGGTGGATCCGGCTCTCTCCTTTCTATACTACTCACCAAACGAATTGCAGATGCTAACAATCAATTTTTACGACAGTACGATTTGGGCAAACCATCATCCTACATTTTATACTTAGATGCAACAAATTTATATGGACATGCGATGCGTCGTAAGCTACCAACTGGGAAATTTAGATGGGTAAGTAAGCAAGAGATCGATCAACTAAAAACTGATATTTTAAATATTGATGACGAGTCTGAAATTGGTTATGTCTGTGAAGTAGATTTATCATATCCGGAATATCTACATGATCGTCATAACGATTTACCATTCTGTGTCGAGAGTGTTATTCCACCAGATTCCAAGTATCCAAAACTTATTCCAAACTTAACAAACAAAGAAAAATATATTATTCATTACGTAAACTTAAAACAATGTTTGAAGCATGGTCTTATATTAACAAATATGCGTCGAGTACTGCAATTTCAACAATCAAATTGGATGCAAAAATATATAGATTTCAACTCGAATAAACGCGCAGAAGCCAAAAATGAATTTAAAAGAAACCATTATAAGGGGATAAATAATATTGTATTTGGAAAAACCATGGAAAATGTTGATAATGGAGTTGACATTAAATTATTAACACATTGGGAAAAGCGACATAAGAAATTGGGTGTGGAGGCGTTAGTTGCAAAACCTAACTATAAGTCCGCCAAAATTTTCTGTGACAATCTAGCCGCTGTTGAAATGCAAGTTGTTCAAATTAATTATAATAAACCCTTATATGTAGGTTTTAGTATACTTGAACTTTCAAAAACAGTCATCTACAGTTTCTTTTACGATTTCTTAAAAGAACAGTATGGTAACAATGTTACACTCTTGTATACCGATACAGATTCTCTTATTTTACAAATAATAACAAACAACGTCTATCATGATATTAAGGAAAATATGGATAGATTTGACACTTCCAATTATCCCGTAAATAATATTCATGGAATTCCACGTAGTCATCAGATGTTGGGCAAAATGAAAGATGAATATCCTAATCAAATTATTAAATCTTTTGTTGGCACTGGTGCAAAAGCGTATTGTATAGATTTGTTATCAGATACCGTTAAAAAAGCGAACGGTATTAAAAAATACGTTACCGAAAAGCATTTAAGTATTAAGGATTACAAAAGAGTAGTGGAGCAGGGTGGTACAGTATATACAAATATGTATATATTTAGATCAGATTATCATACAATGTATACCGAACTGAAGAATAAAGTTGCACTCTCAGCAAAAGATGATAAGCGATATATAATGCCAGACGGTTGCAACACACTGGCTTGGGGTCATCGATTAATTCAACAACTTGAAATTGACAAGATGAATGATGCTCAACTTCTGGACCAATTATTAACACTAATGATGGAATAAAAACCGAGGATGGAATGTACAAATATTATTTGTTAATTAAAATGTATACATTTATAATAATTTATATATGAATTGTAAAATAAATGAATATGTGATAAATAAAGTAATTTCGGAAAACATGGCTTTATATTACATTAGTTTTAGATATCCAAGAATTATGCTGAGGACTCATCCCTAACCATTTCACAAGTACATTGTTTCCCTTACGACGAATAACTTTTTCCACCAAATAAACATCCGGATGTTTAACATAATGTAATTCTTGTTCGTAGAAACCACCCAAAATATTTTCACCGGTACCATCTTTTAGAAGATACGTCCTGGGGAATGTGTTTTGGATCTTGGAGATGGTAAATACTTCATTGGACCAGTTTGGATTATAGTTCTTATCAAATACATATCTATGCTTGCTTATACGCACATGACTACAACTTTAAATTTAGGTTTCTTAGGATCGACAACTTTAATTGCATTATACAAATTTTTCAATATTGTTGAAGCATTTCGTGTATTGACAGCGCTAGGTTTCATTCCAATTGTTCTGTGTGTAGTATTGTTATATTCTCGAAGAACATTAGGTAGTACATCTAACCAACGATAATTCCCCTGCATACTGAACTCTTTCCACATTTTTTCTTTTAAAGTTCTATTAAAGCGTTCTACTATTGAACTTTTTAGATAGGAATACGTGCTGTAATGGTTAATGTTGTATTTGTCCATGAGATTTTTAAAGTCCCTATTATAAAATTCCTTTCCATTGTCAGTTTGAAGATTCTTTGGTATATTCTGTTTTGCTTCTTCTAAAATGTTCTTCACTGCTCCTGCAACTTCCTTACCAGGTTTGGTTTTTAATGGTAATGCCCAACCGTACTTTGAAAATGTATTAATTACTGTCAGAATATATTTACAATTTTTATTTGTTTTTGCGTATGGGATCATCTCGACCAAATCTGCTTGGAATAAATCGCGTAAGCCTTTTATAACTACTCTTCTTCGTTTGAAGTATCTTCTTGCTGGAGCATGAACTTCATTAATAACATCTCTTAATATTTAGAATTTTTTTAATACTTTTCATTATTGTATTTCAATTAGTAGCTCTATAAGGAATGGTGAATTTGCTACCGCTCCAGGCCATTTAATTTTCCTACATGTAATAACGTCTCCACATTGTAAAATTTTACCTTTGGGTGGAAATATGCGACCATTCACTTCTAACTGAACATTAGTGGTGGTGTTTACATCTTTTATGTTACCAGTGTAAAACTTATTGCGGTACTTCCTTTGAAATCGTTTATTTCCAATAATAAAGTAATCTTGGTGAGTATTGTCCAGAGTACCATCTCCGCTTAATGTAAGGATGATATTTTGACGTAAATGTTTCCGATGTTCTGGTCGTTTTAGTGCTTTGATAACATTATGCCTTTGTACATGTTTTCCAAACCTATCTAACGTTATAGTGGGTATGTGGTCACCAAACTTGCTTAATGACATGTTATGCTCTCAACTGAACAAAGTCATTTAAAAATAAGAATCCGTGCTCTAGTATATGTACAAAATTTTGGCAATTGATTATAAGATTACATTTGCTTCTTTTAATTCTTCAATAATTGAAATGATTTCATTGTTGTGACCTGTATGGCCAGCTTTTTGTGAAGCCATTAACAATCGTAACCTATCAATGAGTTCATTAACGTTATCCCAATATTGATATTCAGTAACTTTTCCCGGTATAAGATGTTTGTCAAGTCCGCCAACGCCACCACCAACTTTCCAATTTTTAGCCCACCATACATTAGGGTTTTGGTTTTGCAATAAAGGTTTAATAATATTAACATATTTAAGTCCCCTATTCGCAGCAATTCCTCTAGAAGGGTCGTAATTAATTTTGTAGGAGTTTGATCGTTGTAGAATGTTCTTATATTCTTTCATATCTTGTTTGGTAAATTTGCCGGGATCCTTTTTGAATAAGAGTTCATATAAGCCAGGAGTTCCTTTGTACGTGAGACCATCGATCATGATATCTCATTCATCAAATAATACCTCACTATTACCTATGCATAAGCCTTGGTCAGTTTCGTATACGCCATATTTAGTATCAAAATCGTTTTCTACGTCAGTTTTCAGTCCAGTTAAGTAACTTCGTGGTAGTGGATGAAATTGCTGCAAAACAGCTTGTACGGCTGATGTATCTAATTGTTCTTCTAGTATTTGTTTGTTCAGATAGTCTACCTTCTACATCACGTTGAGCGGATCGAATCAATTGTGAGGTATTATCTAAATCCTCAAACTGTTCATCAGAAGTTCCTTCTTGTGTAGGGGTTATTACGTCTCCACCAATACCTGAAAAATGGGATTGACTTTTACTGAAATCTTCCAGTGCAGATAAATCCTTGTAAATTGGTTTTCTTTCTGGTGTTGACGTCCGTCTTGTTTTTTTGGTAGATTTAAAACATATCATGACTCATCATCAAGGTCACTAACATTTTCCTTCATTTTAGGTAAACTTTGTAGAAATGATATGCCGTGTAAAAATTTAGTTTTTATAGGCTTAGCAACTAAATTTGAAGAATCTAGTTTGCTAGAAATTTCTTTAAGTGGTCCCGTTCTTGACGACGTTGTGACTCCTCAATGTCTCCTTTCAATGATCGAATTTTTTCACGTACCGCTGCACGTGTTTTCAGTACCTCCTCAGCTAATGATGGATCCATTTCTAAGTTGTGATCGCTCTGGTTGATTGCTGATGATGTACTGATCAAACGTTAAGTACGAAATTCTTTTTTATATCAATTGCAATTAGTAATTACATTAAAAGGAGAATAGTAAACAAATAAGACACAAAATTATTTTTTGTTCACTTTTCATTATAATGTTAACATAAATGGTTAGAAAAAATCATATGAATATTTAAGTGGTTCCCAACATAACACCGGCTTTCCCCACTTTTCGAATTGAACTTTTTCCCCATTTCTCCACAGTCCAATCTGGCAATGACAGTTCATAAAATATTCAATATTATAAATCAAGCTTGTAGTCGAGGATGGTAGGACTACCGTACCAATTCCCAATTTAACAATTAATTGGTTTCCCTTTTTTCTAATATGAGACACTTGTTGTTGTACACCTTCTGGCACATCGCACAGTTGTATCTTCGTCCTTGAAAGTTCAACAAGACATTGTCTTGTTTTTTCACGCTTTGCTCGTAAATCCGTAATTCGCACTGCTTCCTCTTGAAAAAATGGGTCATTTTTTGCTGCGGAAAGAATTAAATTTTCCGAACAGTCAAACGTTCTCATCGTTTCGAAACTCATGCTGCTCATGTCACAATTCATACATACAACACTTCTATTTCCCCATATTTTAATATAACCACATTTACTTTTTTTTATAAAACTTCAAAATTTTAAAAACCTCCTCATTAACATTCACCCATTCTAGAACCTCAGCTTGCGGAGGCTTCCTATAACTACATTTTTCATTAACCTATTTTTTTGTATCATAAAACCTCCAAATTTAAAAACCCTCCAAATTAAAAAAACCTCCAAATTTAAAAAACCTCCAAATTTAAAAAACCTCCAAATTTAAAAAACCTCCTCATCCAGATCCGCCGATTCTAGAACCTCCGCAAGCGGAGGTTCTATCGGCGAATCTACACTACTGGGCTCCGCATGAAAACTGGCTAAAGACCATAGGAAACCATGTTTTTATCCACTTGTCATTCTCATGCCTTCAATTATTTAGTCTGATGTACAATTATATAAATTTATTGCACATTTATGTTTTTAATGCACAAATATTTTTTGCATTGCTTAAATATTTTTTGTATTAGACAAATCTTTTGGTATTGGTCAAATATTTTATCAAATGCTTACAATAAATTCACGTTTTATTTTATTTATTGCGCATATAATTTGTACTGATAAAAATCAAGAAAAACGGCCTTACAGTTACTAGTAAAGACGAATAAATGCTACCTTCTTGAAGATGGAACATCTTGGGATGTTTTTGATATATTGCCCCGTGGTTAATAAAGATATGCACGTTTCAATACCCTGCATAAATATATTGTACGATGATCAAAGATCAAAGTAGTTTTTATTAAGTCGGTTTTTGAGATACCTATCAAAATCTTGAAAACGGAGAAAGTTTGATTTTTGTACTTATGATCACAGTCATACATTGCTGTTTCTAGAATTATATAGTTTGTCTACATCTTCTGTCTGACAATTTCAATACCAGAAATACTTCCTTTTTACTGGTAACATTTTATCTTGTTGTGGCTAATAAAACAATGTAAGCTAAATGTTTTCCTTTTAATATGAAACAAAATTTCTTACCATTTCAATAATTCAATAATAAATAAGTACGTAGGCTTTCACGCCCAGAATCATTTAGAAAATAAAGTGCTTCCGGGTTATGCTTCCGTGTGCCAAGATTGGTTAATGCTAACGTTTCGCGAACCATGTTGCTCGCTTCTTCAAAGCTAATTGAGAATACTGAAGACCTACCAAGAAATTCTCCCTTATATACCTGTATTTACACCTCACTGCGCACATCTGGAGCTATCGCTAGTAGGAATTAGGGCGATTCCGGCGCCCCGCCCCTTTTTCCCCCACCACTTTTTAGGCCACGCCCACCGACCAATCAGGAGCCAGTATTCCCCCACCACTTTTAGGCAACGCCCATCGACCAATCAGAAGGAACTGGCAGCCATTTTGTTTTTTAAGCCTTGACCAATCAGGAGCAGCCATTTTGTTTTTACGGCCAATCAGGAGCAACTGGCACGCCCTCGAGCAACTGGCAGCCATTTTGTTTTTATAGCTTCGGACGGCCATTTTGTTTTAAGCCACGCCCTCGAACAATTAGTATATTAGGGGCAGCCATTTTTGTTTTTTTATAAAGTCAGGCGGCCATTTTGTTTTAAGCAACGCCCTCGAACAATTAGTATATTAGGGCAGCCATTCTAAAAACACAGGAAAATAAAACAACCATCCGAAAATACATGATATTTTATTAAAATCTATATTCAATACACAAGAAAAATTGATCCATTAGAGAAGGCGTTGCTTTTTATAACCATACGGGGTCGAGTCAAAATCGTCTCTAAATATTCTCTTCGCTGAATTCGGTCGGTATCTTTTCGTTTCCTCCTTCGTCATTACTTCATGATATTTATTTCTCCTAATATTTTTTGAAACCATTTCAACCTCTGGAGAGTCACTAATTATCATCTCCCGTATCTTGTCAAAATTAATAAATTTCGATGTTTGATAATTAATCCTAATTCCTTTCACCTTTACAATTGTCTTTAAAGAATCGCTGTTTGTAGAATACACTTCGTAGGCGTAATTTTTGGGGCCACCAGATGCGAACTTCGTTATGTAGCTGTCACTTCCATACATTTCCAATTCATCCGTCATTTCACCAAGAAAGTTTCCTACAGGCACTTCCTCGTCTCCATCTCTAGATACGTATATAACAGAATCGGTGTCATAATACAATACCCTCTCTCCTAACATTTCGAGATAGCTGTATAATTTAATTCTTGCTTGTGAAGTAGTATATGAAGCAAGACAAACGTTTACCGTGCTAAGAGAATCGCATGCTTCCTCTTTATATTCGTAATTGATAATTACCACGTTATCGTTTACTGGTAATACGCCGTTTACAATTATTGATGGATTCGTTAAAAGACTAAAAAAATGTCCCGGGTTGTTAACAATGGCGGTCTTTGGTTGGTTTTCTCGTTGACCAAGCTTCCTCCAAAAGGAGTTAAGAATTAGCTTTGCTAAAGATCGCAAACCAGGATTGCTGGTGATATTATTAAATTCAAGTTTTACGCCTTCCTTATCAAAAAAATTACCAATATATTTATTCCTCTCTTCTTCGGTAACGCATGTGTAAGGCCATCCAGTTGCCCCTTGTTTAATTTTGATAAAGGCATTCATCATTTCTGTGAATAAGCCACCTTTTTTTTAGTAAAGGGTCGTATTGTTCGCATTTATATTTCCATATTTCATCAATTTTCAAAACTTTATAAACCACTTCAATAGCCTTTCTTACTTCATGGATGACCCATGTCCCTGACAATGCCCTATCCTCGTCGTTGTGCTCGCACTCATCGTTATTTAAGCTTTTCCCGCAACTTCTACACAATACAAACATTAGTTTTTCGTTCATCTTGACAGGCAACACCGGATGATACAAATGCTGAGGTGGTAGTATGGTACACTTAATTATCCCGTCTGTGTCGTTCAAATTTAATGCTGAACAGTTCTTATCGCCCACAAATACAGTAGAATGCCCGATTGGAAATTTACCGTATTTGCAAATGTATGGATATAGACTACAAATGTCCACGTATTTAATTTTCTCTCCTGGCTTGCAGTCATAGTAAGTTTTACAATTACCGGTTCGTCCACCTAAGAACGCGTCTCGGGGATTAAGACGAGATGCAGTAACGAGATGATGATTTTCTGTATAATGGCACATGTTAATATATGAAGAAAGCAACTTCCTGAATGTACATTCCCACATTTCAATGACTTCGTAGCCTAATTCTCTAAGACGGGTTGTCTTTGCTATTGTCGATTCTAATCGCGTATTGAGTGTTTCATTTGAATTATCGTGCAGGGGAGTATTACGATTAATTTTCTGACAGACGTCGTGGCCGTGAAAATAGCAACCTTGAAATTGGAACACTTGATTCGTTTCTTTACAGTACCCATCAACTTTAATTCCTCCTAAAATATTCTCTCTCTCTTTTGCTGCATGAATTATATCTATATTACGCTTGTATTCTTCCCATACTAGCCACTGCGTTGCAATTTGTGACTGATTATCTCTCCATCTATACCCTGCTTTTGGAATTAATCCTATCGTATCAGGTTGTAAAAAATTTCTTCTGAACACCCGATTGCAAGTAGAAGCAATAGTGCAGCAACTTTCTGAGAAAGGACATACGTTAGAGGTTGCTAACATTTGTTCCCGAAATTTCATACTCGCTTGCGTTAATATTTCAACGTCTGATACGCAATAATCTACGAGCTCTTTTTGAAAATCAAACTGATGTGTCTTGTGTTGTTCATACCATTCCAAAAACAACTTTCTTTCATCCTTTTCTGTAGGATCATCTGTTCCCATCATGGTATCTGGACTATAGTACTCGACAGCTGGCAAAGGGCCAATGTAACTTTTATTTTCATTCGTATTAAATAAGTGCGGGAAATACCCCTTTTTAAAGCTGTTGGGTAAACCAAATGCTTTTGGTAATTTTGCAAGAGCCATAGGAAAATAATTTAAACTATCTATAAATTTTACATTTCCAAGTTTCATTTGAATCAGTTTTGTTCCACGCATTATTAACTCTGGTGTTAAATCGGTTTTAGTAATTATATAGTTCAATAAAAATTGATGATCGAAACCTTGACCATTGTGCGCTATAACCACAACTGTTTGATACTGTTGTCTGTGGGATAGAACAAAATTGATAAACCATCCGATCTTCCGCTTTTCACTGGAAGATATGCGGACTCTATCATTGCAGATTCTATCTCCACATTTAGAACATGTGTTATCATTTGAATTGAAACAAATGTCGCAGCATGTTTTGAATACACATAAGTTTGGTGCGTGAAGCAATGACCCATCATCTAATAATTTTTCTTGAGTTGTTTCTAAATCGTAAAAAACAAACAGAAAGTCTTTCAGCTTCGGTTTACCATGATCAGGACGCATATAACATTGATGTGTTTGAGGCTGATGTTTCTGACAGATCTTACAATAAATTTCACCACAAATATGTTCTCTATTGGTTTTTACTGTTTTTAGGCAATCTGGGCACAGACGAATCGCTTCACAAACACTAGCTCCCCCGTTTACACCTTTACCTTTGTGGTTGTCGTAACAATTCTTACTTTTAAAGGTTCTAAGACAGTCTGGACATTTAATTTTGCATTCTGCAATGCACAATGGTACTTGCTGACAAGATATGCATACTCCACCACACCTATGATCGTGTTTAGTATTGTAAGGAACATTGCATTCCTCACAGAAGTAACTACATGCGAAAGCTGCAGTTAGAGAGGTAATCACATTGAAGTGCCCATTATGAAACAGTAAATTAATTTTGTGTTGAGCATCGTTTCCCGTAAACATCACATCTCGGCCTTTGTTGGCATAAGTGTAAACAGTAATTTTATAATCTTTTAAATAGGTCTGAAAAGATTGAAGTTCAGGAATACCACAACCATCTTCAGGAATAACAATACCAATTTCTCTTATCATGTCTCTAGCACGAGTTGTCTGCTCTTTTCTGATATCTCGTCATAGCTTCATAATTGGGGTCTTTCATTATGTGCGCAATTGCCACAACTAATGCCCGAGGCAAACATAAATTATCATCGTTATTAATCACTACGATACCTCTACGTTTTCTAGATCCCTCTTCAAAGCTGTTGTATTTTGAACGCCTTCCACTTACAGTGGGAATTTTAACCGTAGTGATACCCAAACAAAAGGTGTCCGTATTAAAACCTGTGGAGTTGGATTGAAAAATACCGGCCAGTACATCCCATACATCGTCTATGTTAATTTTGGACGCTTCTCGAAAGCTAACCCAACCGGTACCCTTTTCGAAATATTTGCTACAAAAGCTGACACCAACTTGATCTGTTGGTTCCAAATCTTTGGTAGCGCAACGACTAATATCCCTAATACCATCCCTAATCCAACCTACAGGTTCTGCATCGTCAGGGATCGGTTTAAGTTTAAATTCAATAGTGCGACCCGCTAAATTAAATCTTCTTACTCTCTTAATGACATTTTTTACTTTATCATACGCAGTATGATGAAGTATTGTAATCGTGCCGAAAAAAAAAATTGAGATTTCAGCGGAAATAGGTCTTTTTGGGTCCCCTGAACATTTTTGACCAAGGTACAAAAAAATGTCTGTGTGTGTGTGTGTGTGTGTGTGTATGTGTGTGTGTGTGTGCGTATGTGTGTACTCGATTTTTGTGGCGACGATTCCGGAGAAACTACTAAAGGTATCGAGACGAAAGTTCATATTTAGAAGTTTTATGACTAAACTTAGAGCTGAAAAGCTTTTGGTTCAAAAGGGTCCAAAGGAACTGGCAGTTTCCTCGAAGCATTTTTCAAGGATTTTGCAAAAGAGCTGCTATTTCTGCAATTTCGTCAAAATAGTTAAATAATAAATTAAAGTAGAGGAAATTTTGAATAATTTATGCCTATGATATTTTTTGGTAAAATTAACAGTTTAGCCTTAAGAGCAAATTCGATTTGATCGAGATCGGTCGCATCTGCATTGATACGAAACTTCAAAGTAGCCTGGATTTGACAAATATTTTTTTGTGCTGTCACCACAGAAATGTCTATGGCTGTCACACTCGAAAACAGCTGATTTCATCAGAGGTTGGAGAACCGCTATGGAACGTCGCCGCTCTAGTGCGGCAAAGTAGAAAATACAAAATTCAAATAAAATAAGATCGCCAATTTGATTGTTTGTTGATAAGAAATATCAACCCGTAGTTATCTAATTGTAAAAACGATAAATTGAGAAAATTGTAAATAAAGTATAGCGATGAGTATAGTTACGTTTTAGTATGTTGGTACAGATGTGACATCTACAGCGTCATGAACGAATATAAATCTGTCAGAATTTGAATTAGCTTTTTAAACTTGACGTTTTGTAGAAGTGGTATCACCTAACATTTCCTATCCAGAAATATAACCATTTTCTCTAAAAGCAACAAAACAAACGTTGATGTCACTCCTGCCAAAAACTACATAGCGCGACTCGCTCACATGCGACGGCGACGCTCCGTCATCGGTGACGCGCCGCATCACCGCTCGTCGCGCTATTCCGTACTTTCGGCACTTGTGAGATAAATAACTATTATTCTGGTGACAGTAGGTAGTGTCAAATGTTGATGCTTTAACAATTCCTACTATTGATAGTATTGACTATCAAAATATCTGTCAAATCCTGGCTAACTAATTTAATTTTAATGTAGACACGATTTATCTGAATTAAATAGATTCTCATGCAGCTAAACTATTAATTTTATATTTTGTATGATAAAGTCATGTGCCTGGCCACATCAGATTTTTTCTATCTTAAATTTCTCCATTTCGTTTTATTGCTATTATAAACTAGTTAGAATGCGTATGAGATAGAACAAAACCCAATTTTGTGTCAGGTAGAGTAATGCTACTTGTGATTCTAAATATAATTTTAGCTGATGCAACCGAAGTTTTTTAATTACCTATCAATTAACGATATAGATAATAATAGAGAGCAAAATTGTTAAAAACACCGAATAAGCTATAGTTATTAAATTACCGCTCGGGGGTTGACGACTATTCGCAACGGAATACGCGGCGCACTGAGCCTAACGACTGATTAACCTCGCTATTTGTACACTTAACTGGTATATCACCAACCAATCAGAATGAAGCTTATTAGCTCTGCACACAAAGATCGCATATATTGAGAGGATTTGTGTCTGTTTTCCATAAGAAACAATGTTAAATTGCTAGGCTCCCCCTATATGTAACAAAATCCCATTAGAATGCATACAATTCAACGCACAGCTGTTCTGCGGACTAAGAATTAATTACCACGACGGGTTTTCGCTATTGTTTTTCCGTATGGACTTGTTCGATGGCACTCGTTAATATTCTATAAAAAGTATTTCCGTACTATATTTACGGCTATTGCTGGTTTAAGGTATTTAGAGATATATTGTTACCTGAGTATATTTACATGGTGTTATTATGAGTTAATGCCGAATACAGTAAACAACTATACTAAAAACGTATAATTGTTCTAAAACTAATCATTTTTTAATGAGTTATTTTTTTTATTAAATTTAAAGTTTTTCGGTCTTTTTAACGGATCTAACGTGGTTTTTAATATTTTTGAGGTTTTACCAAGTTTTTTAACGTGTTTACGGTTCCGAAGCGGTTTTTAGGGTTTCTTTAAGGTTTTTAGTGATGTTTGTTGTGTAGCTAAGGAAAAAACACAGATTTTGAAATATTTGCCTCAAGCTGGAACAAACGAGAAATAACGTTACTATCGGTTAGAAACTGATATAATTTTAATTAATGAATCTAAATTAATGCAAAAAAACAGCACGCAACTGGATTCCACCGGTTAATTACCGAATATAGTCAGTTAAAATGCGAACGCTCGCGTTGTAAATACCTATATCAACCGGTTCGATGCGCGATGCAAGCAGGCACAAATGTGCAACTCGCTTTATAATTATATAAACTTTATTTATTAATTCAAATAAATATTGTACTTTATTGAAACTGTTCTTGATACTGTTAAGGTGAATTTCGATGACACAAAATTTTAGTCAAAATTGTTGAATCCATGACCGTTCTAATAGTACCGCTCAGGGTTAGCGACAAACGTACCAACGATGCTGAGCACTGAACACCACTGATAGCAATTATTTGGTTTACCGTGGTTTATATTTAGCCCAGCTCGCCAATCAGAAACGATCTTATTAAACGTGTAAAGAGTAGACAGTATAATCCGGTATTTTGTGCTTCTTTCCCATATGAAACAATGTTATTTTGCTATATCTGCCTAGCAATGCAACAGACGCCATAAGAATACGTGTATTCCAACGCACACTCGAATATTTGGGTCGTTGCCGCCTGCCCCACAGTACTCTTTGCGGTTGACCTTGTACGTACCCATACATGGATTAATGCCATGTGTTTAATTTACTTTACGATGGTATGCCGGTTTGCTTGGGCAACTTCCTTTTTTTGCATTTTAGACGAAATAAAATTAAAATAGCATAGTACCTGTGTATTTTTTATATATTTGTATGTTTTAGTGCATATTGAATTAGACAAAATAGATGTAAAACAGCATAATCCTCGTGTATTTTTTAATATTTGTATATTTTAGTGTATAATGAAAACACTTTTAAGATTGACTCAAATACATGGTGCGCGTACATATTCTTAATGATGATTCTTGTCAGCGAATAGACTAACTGGAAATGAAACTCGATAATAGGCATGTTATATTTATACAGAAAAGATATTACATTTAACATTCAAAAGACAGTAGATGTTTTCTTCCTTTCGGATGGGTATTTGCACTGTAGCTATAACATATGTAGGTAACTAAATTATATTATACCTGTGTTTTTTATTGTTAGTTTTGCTAAAGCATTCAACACAAAACGATTTATTACATAGTTTGCACCATAATTTAGTGGTTGAACTCTTCTCTTCTTAGCTATTTTTTTCTTTCATATTTTAAACGGGTACTCTTCTGAATTACGAAGGGGAGAATCTCTCACTATATCTATTATACTTTCTAAATGATTCATTTTGATAACCGCTAGCAACTGCTGAAGAACCGCTGACATCCGCTTAAAAACCGCTAGCAATTGCATTGACCCAGATGGATAGTAATATCTTTAAAAATTTATATCTGCTTTGTGTGTAATACATTTTTTATTTACTAAGGAACAATGGGGTTGCCAGAATTAATTAGTTAGGTTTTGTATGTTTGTAAACATTTCCGAGGAGGTATGCAACTTAAATAATGCTAGTGGGTTGCAGGTGTGTTGCAGGTGGGTTGCAAGTGTGTTGCAGGTGGGTTGCAAGTGTCTTGCAGGTAAGTAGGTGGGGTGCCCTATGGGACTGCAGTTATATATTAAGAGGATCCATCTAATCGCAGCTATAAAAAGAACAACCTTTCATATATTTGCTTAGTATCTGACTCTTCAACGTTATAGAACAACATGATTATTTTCAACAAGCGCATCAACCCTTATGGTTCCGCAAGGGATGTCAATAAAATAATCACATTCACTGAAAAGCGCACATCTGAATCCGCTGATGTCATAAGTCAACCACTGGAAAGACAGCTGCCGAACGACACACTAACATCTGACGATTTAGAAGAACATTCACTAAAAAAAATATTAACCCGTAGACGATGTGTTGAGTGCTATAGGATGCTGTCACAAAAGTATGGGCGAAAAACGGCACAGGGAAGAAGCTCATATATTAAACTAGTTTGTAAACAATGTGATAAATCCTTTTGTACCGAGTGTTTTATGAAGACTCACAATAAATTTCTGCATTCGTAGAATTTTAATAAGAAAACATCAATATGCAAAATATCACATAATATTTCTAGCAATAAAGTATTATACAATAACGTTATATAGTATTATTTACACCTAGTCGCCTACTTAAATGATTTCTGACGCCTACGTAACTGCATGTAACTCACCCGCAACACACTTGAAACCCACCTGCAACACACTTGCAACCCACCTGCAACACACCTGCAACCCAGCTGCAACACACCAGCACCCCACCTGCAGCCCATACGGCAACCCACTAGCATTATTTAAGTTGCATACCTCCTCGGAAATGTTTACAAACATACAAAACTTAACTAATTAATTCTGGCAACCCCATTGTTCCTTAGTAAATGAAAAATGTATTACACACAAAGCAGATATAAATTTTTAAAGATATTACTATCCATCTGGGTCAATGCAATTGCTAGCGGTTTTTAAGCGGATGTCAGCGGTTCTTCAGCAGTTGCTAGCGGTTATCAAAATGAATCATTTAGAAAGTATAATAGATATAGTGTAGTGAGAGATTCTCCCCTTCGTAATTCAGAAGAGTACTCGTTTAAAATATGAAAGAAAAGAATAGCTAAGAGGAGACGAGTTCAACCACTAAATTATGGTGCAAACTATGTAATAAATCGTTTTATGTTGAATGCTTTAGCAAAACTAACAATAAAAAATCTGATGTGGCCAGGCACATGACTTTATCATAGAAAATATAAAATTAATAGTTTAGCTGCATGAGAATCTATTTAATTCAGATAAATCGTGTCTACATTAAAATTAAATTAGTTAGCCAGGATTTGACAGATATTTTGATAGTCAATACTATCAATAGTAGGAATTGTTAAAGCATCAACATTTGACACTACCTACTGTCACCAGAATAATAGTTATTTATCTCACAAGTGCCGAAAGTACGGAATAGCGCGACGAGCGGTGATGCGGCGCGTCACCGATGACGGAGCGTCGCCGTCGCATGTGAGCGAGTCGCGCTATGTAGTTTTTGGCAGGAGTGACATCAACGTTTGTTTTGTTGCTTTTAGAGAAAATGGTTATATTTCTGGATAGGAAATGTTAGGTGATACCACTTCTACAAAACGTCAAGTTTAAAAAGCTAATTCAAATTCTGACAGATTTATATTCGTTCATGACGCTGTAGATGTCACATCTGTACCAACATACTAAAACGTAACTATACTCATCGCTATACTTTATTTACAATTTTCTCAATTTATCGTTTTTACAATTAGATAACTACGGGTTGATATTTCTTATCAACAAACAATCAAATTGGCGATCTTATTTTATTTGAATTTTGTATTTTCTACTTTGCCGCACTAGACCAACCTCTGATGAAATCAGCTGTTTTCGAGTGTGACAGCCATAGACATTTCTGTGGTGACAGCACAAAAAAATATTTGTCAAATCCAGGCTACTTTGAAGTTTCGTATCAATGCAGATGCGACCGATCTCGATCAAATCGAATTTGCTCTTAAGGCTAAACTGTTAATTTTACCAAAAAATATCATAGGCATAAATTATTCAAAATTTCCTCTACTTTAATTTATTATTTAACTATTTTGACGAAATTGCAGAAATAGCAGCTCTTTTGCAAAATCCTTGAAAAATGCTTAGAGGAAACTGCCAGTTCCTTTGGACCCTTTTGAACCAAAAGCTTTTCAGCTCTAAGTTTAGTCATAAAACTTCTAAATATGAACTTTCGTCTCGATACCTTTAGTAGTTTCTCCGGAATCGTCGCCACAAAAATCGAGTACACACATACGCACACACACACACACATACACACACACACACACACACACAGACATTTTTTTGTACCTTGGTCAAAAATGTTCAGGGGACCCAAAAAGACCTATTTCCGCTGAAATCTCAATTTTTTTTTTCGGCACGATTACAATACTTCATCATACTGCGTATGATAAAGTAAAAACACAGGTATAATATAATTTAGTTACCTACATATGTTATAGCTACAGTGCAAATAGCCATCCGAAAGGAAGCAAACATCTACTGTCTTTTGAATGTTAAATGTAATATCTTTTCTGTATAAATATAACATGCCTATTATCCAGTTTCATTTCCAGTTAGTCTATTCGCTGACAAGAATCATCATTAAGAATATGTACGCGCACCATGTATTTGAGTCAATCTTAAAAGTGTTTTCATTATACACTAAAATATACAAATATTAAAAAATACACGAGGATTATGCTGTTTTACATCTATTTTGTCTAATTCAATATGCACTAAAACATACAAATATATAAAAAATACACAGGTACTATGCTATTTTAATTTTATTTCGTCTAAAATGCAAAAAAAGGAAGTTGCCCAAGCAAACCGGCATACCATCGTAAAGTAAATTAAACACATGGCATTAATCCATGTATGGGTACGTACAAGGTCAACCGCAAAGAGTACTGTGGGGCAGGCGGCAACGACCCAAATATTCGAGTGTGCGTTGGAATACACGTATTCTTATGGCGTCTGTTGCATTGCTAGGCAGATATAGCAAAATAACATTGTTTCATATGGGAAAGAAGCACAAAATACCGGATTATACTGTCTACTCTTTACACGTTTAATAAGATCGTTTCTGATTGGCGAGCTGGGCTAAATATAAACCACGGTAAACCAAATAATTGCTATCAGTGGTGTTCAGTGCTCAGCATCGTTGGTACGTTTGTCGCTAACCCTGAGCGGTACTATTAGAACGGTCATGGATTCAACAATTTTGACTAAAATTTTGTGTCATCGAAATTCACCTTAACAGTATCAAGAACAGTTTCAATAAAGTACAATATTTATTTGAATTAATAAATAAAGTTTATATAATTATAAAGCGAGTTGCACATTTGTGCCTGCTTGCATCGCGCATCGAACCGGTTGATATAGGTATTTACAACGCGAGCGTTCGCATTTTAACTGACTATATTCGGTAATTAACCGGTGGAATCCAGTTGCGTGCTGTTTTTTTTGCATTAATTTAGATTCGTTAATTAAAATTATATCAGTTTCTAACCGATAGTAACGTTATTTCTCGTTTGTTCCAGCTTGAGGCAAATATTTCAAAATCTGTGTTTTTTCCTTAGCTACACAACAAACATCACTAAAAACCTTAAAGAAACCCTAAAAACCGCTTCGGAACCGTAAACACGTTAAAAAACTTGGTAAAACCTCAAAAATATTAAAAACCACGTTAGATCCGTTAAAAAGACCGAAAAACTTTAAATTTAATAAAAAAAATAACTCATTAAAAAATGATTAGTTTTAGAACAATTATACGTTTTTAGTATAGTTGTTTACTGTATTCGGCATTAACTCATAATAACACCATGTAAATATACTCAGGTAACAATATATCTCTAAATACCTTAAACCAGCAATAGCCGTAAATATAGTACGGAAATACTTTTTATAGAATATTAACGAGTGCCATCGAACAAGTCCATACGGAAAAACAATAGCGAAAACCCGTCGTGGTAATTAATTCTTAGTCCGCAGAACAGCTGTGCGTTGAATTGTATGCATTCTAATGGGATTTTGTTACATATAGGGGGAGCCTAGCAATTTAACATTGTTTCTTATGGAAAACAGACACAAATCCTCTCAATATATGCGATCTTTGTGTGCAGAGCTAATAAGCTTCATTCTGATTGGTTGGTGATATACCAGTTAAGTGTACAAATAGCGAGGTTAATCAGTCGTTAGGCTCAGTGCGCCGCGTATTCCGTTGCGAATAGTCGTCAACCCCCGAGCGGTAATTTAATAACTATAGCTTATTCGGTGTTTTTAACAATTTTGCTCTCTATTATTATCTATATCGTTAATTGATAGGTAATTAAAAAACTTCGGTTGCATCAGCTAAAATTATATTTAGAATCACAAGTAGCATTACTCTACCTGACACAAAATTGGGTTTTGTTCTATCTCATACGCATTCTAACTAGTTTATAATAGCAATAAAACGAAATGGAGAAATTTAAGATAGAAAAAATCTGATGTGGCCAGGCACATGACTTTATCATACAAAATATAAAATTAATAGTTTAGCTGCATGAGAATCTATTTAATTCAGATAAATCGTGTCTACATTAAAATTAAATTAGTTAGCCAGGATTTGACAGATATTTTGATAGTCAATACTATCAATAGTAGGAATTGTTAAAGCATCAACATTTGACACTACCTACTGTCACCAGAATAATAGTTATTTATCTCACAAGTGCCGAAAGTACGGAATAGCGCGACGAGCGGTGATGCGGCGCGTCACCGATGACGGAGCGTCGCCGTCGCATGTGAGCGAGTCGCGCTATGTAGTTTTTGGCAGGAGTGACATCAACGTTTGTTTTGTTGCTTTTAGAGAAAATGGTTATATTTCTGGATAGGAAATGTTAGGTGATACCACTTCTACAAAACGTCAAGTTTAAAAAGCTAATTCAAATTCTGACAGATTTATATTCGTTCATGACGCTGTAGATGTCACATCTGTACCAACATACTAAAACGTAACTATACTCATCGCTATACTTTATTTACAATTTTCTCAATTTATCGTTTTTACAATTAGATAACTACGGGTTGATATTTCTTATCAACAAACAATCAAATTGGCGATCTTATTTTATTTGAATTTTGTATTTTCTACTTTGCCGCACTAGAGCGGCGACGTTCCATAGCGGTTCTCCAACCTCTGATGAAATCAGCTGTTTTCGAGTGTGACAGCCATAGACATTTCTGTGGTGACAGCACAAAAAAATATTAAAAAATATTAAGATTGACTCAAAATCTTAAAAGTGTTTTCATTATACACTAAAATATACAAATATTAAAAAATACACGAGGATTATGCTGTTTTACATCTATTTTGTCTAATTCAATATGCACTAAAACATACAAATATATAAAAAATCTGATGTGGCCAGGCACATGACTTTATCATACAATATATAAAATTAATAGTTTAGCTGCATGAGAATCTACCATCCGCACAAACATACTACTTGGTAGGTAATGGTAGCTAATGGCGGTGGTAGAATACGAAATTAGAGTATTTCTTACATATCGTGATAATGACACATATTAGTTTGCATGTACATAAACATGAGTCACTAGCATTTTTCTATTGGAAATACTATAATGGCGTCTGCTACCACTGGCATTGTCACTAATGAAAACGCACCTTAAAAAGCTAATTCAAATTCTGACAGATTTATATTTGTTCATGACAGATCCCTACCAACATACTAAAATAAAACTACTCTCATCGCTATACTTTATTTATAATTTTCTCAACTTATTGTTTTTAGAATTAGATATAAAGACGGGTTGATATTTCTTATTAACAAACAATCAAATTGGTGACCTTATTTTATTTGAAATTTGTATTGTGTACTTTGCTGCACTAGAGCGGCACCGTTCCATAGCGGTTCTCCAACCTCTGATGAAATCAGCTGTTTTCGAGTGTGACAGCACAAAAAATATTTGTCAAAATCCTGGCTACTATTTAGTTTCATATCAATGCAGATGCGACCGATCTCGATCAAATAAAATTTGCTCTTGTAGCTAAACTATTGATTTTACAAAAAAAAGTCATAGGCATAAATTATTCAAAACTTTCTCTACTTTAATTTATTATTTAACTATTTTGACGAAATTACAGAAATGGCGGCTCTTTTGCAAAATCCTTGAAAAGGGCTTAGAATAAACTACCAGTTCCTCTGGACCCTTTTGAACCAAAAGCTTTTCAGCTCTAAGTTTGGTCATAAAACTTCTAAATATGAACTTTCGTCCCGATACCTTTAGTAGTTTCTCCGGAATCGTCGCCACAAAAATCGTTTACACACATACATACACACAGACACACACACACACACACACACACACAGACATTTTTTTGTACCTTGGTCAAAAATGTTCAGGGGACCCATAAAGACGTATTTCCGCTAAAATCTCAATTTTTTTTTTCGGCACGATTACAATACTTTACATACTGCGTATGATAAAGTAAAAATACACAGGTACTATGCTATTTTAATTTTATTTCGTCTAAAATGCAAAAGAAAAGGAAGTTGCCCAAGCAAACCGGCATATCATCGTAAAGTAAATTAAACACATGGCATTAATACATGTAGGGGTACGTACAAGGTCAACCGCAAAGAGTACTGTGGGGCAGGAGTTACGTGCCCGGATATGCTGAGGCAGCACATTCCTAGGAGTAGATTAAGAATAATATATAAGCAGTAGCATTGTTGCACTTAGCAGTTATAATTATAGTCAGTATTATACTCTTAGATATTACGCACATCAAACTCTGTATGTAATATTTAAATAAATTGTTTTTTTTTTAATTAACAAGTGTTAAACAATTATATTTGGCGCAGTCGGCAGTATTTCGGGACGTTTTTCGAAAATAAAACTCTTTTTGAAAACGGTTCGTGTCTACGATTTACGCGAAAAGAACCACATCCATAGACCTCACATCGGTCGAAGAATCTCACATCGGTTCGTGGAAGTGAAACTAAAGGATACCAAAGGACATGATTGGATTATTTAAATTCATGTAAGTACAAACTAACTTTAGTTTATTGCATTCCTCAAATCCATGTCCAATCCTGAACTTGCATTAGCGGAAATTTTAAATAAATTATCGCTACAAGAAAATCAAACCAGTGCAGAGGCAGATGACCCAATTAACCAATTCATCATGAGAGCCATCCAATCTAAATTAACAGGAAAAGCTCTTCAGTTAGTAGGAAGTTATGAAACCATAAGAACCTGGAAGGAACTTAAGGACCTCTTGCAATTAAATTTCTGTGATCAGAGATCTGGGACCCTATTCTCGTCATCTTTTTGAAGCGAATGCGTGACTTTGCAAATGGAGTAGGGATATTACCGGTTGCCCCTGGTTCGTATCTAGGTTGTTGCTAAGAACAAAAACGCACGCGCCACGCCCATACTTTTCAATCGAACGTATGGGAACGTATGGGCGTGGCGCGTGTGTTATTGTTCTTAGCAACAAACAAACTTGCTCATAGATACGGGCAACCGGTGATATCCCTACTCAATTCGTAAAGTCACGCATTCGCTTCAAAAAGATGACGAGAATAGGGTTCCAGAAAAGTGTTTGACACAGGATTTAATTAATCTTAGGCCAGAAAGGCAAGAAACAGCGTACAACTTTGGCATGCGTTGTAAGAATATAAGGAATTTATTGTTATCCAAAGTCAAGATGACAGAGGAGGATGCAGCAAGAAGAAAAATTAAATGCGAATTGCATGAAGATACAACATTACAAACATACCTCCGAGGAATCGTGATAATGGGAGAAGTTGGACATCGTATCAGGTACAGAATACCTGATAACATAGAAACAGCTATGGCATATGTATTAGAAGAAGAACATTTCAACTACTTTGCCAAACAGCCCAACAGTGTGAACGTTAATCATGAATTCAAACCACTCAGACAACAAATACCACCACAACAAGCACCACCAAAACAACATCAACAAAAACAGTGGCAACAACAACCAAAACAGTGGCAACAACCTAGGCAGTGGCAACAACCAAGACAATGCAACCACCGAACCAGTGGCAGCAACCAAATCAATGGCAACAGCAAAACCAATGGCCACCCAAACCACAACAACATTGGAGACAACAACAGCCTCAACAGCAACAACCGTTCCAGAAACCACCATCTTGGAGATTTGCAAAATCCCCTGGACAAATACAACAAACTCGCCAACCGAAACAAACACCAATGGATATTGGTAGTTCGACAAGATCAGCACCCCAGAAATTGTATTATCATACTGAAGATCAACAAGATGTTGAACAAATTGAAGAATATGAAGAAAATCAACAATACTACGAAGAAGGCGAGTACACTTATGAAGAAGATAAACATGAAGAGGAATACGAAGAAAATTTTATGGCAGAAGCCTCTACAAGTCAAATTACATAGCAAATGAAGACCTACAAGAAGAATACATGGAAAAAATCAAATTAAACACACATTCGGCAGTTAAATTACCATATATTATTATTCCTGAAATTAGAGCAAAATTTCAAATTGACACCGGAGCATCAAGATCTATGATAAGTTCAAATTTAGCTCATAGATATTTTCAAGAACACATAAAGTATGAACCATTCACTGTACAAACGGCACATGCAATCACAAAACATCAACATGTAATTGAGATACCATCATTAATTACGTTCAAAGCAAAAAATCAACAACACAAATTCCATATATTTGACTTTAGTGACAAATATGATGGCCTGATAGGAATAACATTATTGGAACAATTAGAAGCGACAATCGACATCATCAATAGAACTTTGAAGACGAAATTTGTGAACATACCCATTTTATTTGAAGACTCAAAAATTTCTTTAGGACCACGTGAAAGAAAAGTAATCAAAATACCTGTGACTAGAAATAGGAAGAACATAATAGTGCATCATCAAGTATTAGCACCTGGAGTAGAAATACCAGAGGCTATATCCAATTCGAAAGATTTCGAGGCACTGACCATCGCTGTAAATTTCAACAATTTTCCTGTAGAAATCGAGATCGATCAACCAATCGACGCTGAGGAGTATGACCCCAGGACTAACATCGGTAAAAGCAACAAGACACCATTTGGAAAAACTTACAACCGTATTTGAAAGATTACGAAAAGCAAATTTGAAAATAAAATTAGACAAATGTGAATTTTTACGGAAGGAACCAACTTACCTAGGACACGTAATATCGGATAAAGGTGTGAAACCAAATCCGGAAAAAATTAAAGCCATCCTGAAATATCCAATACCTACGACAACAAAGGAGATCAAAGCATTTCTAGGCTTGGTAGGTTACTATCGAAAGTTTATCAAGGACTTTGCCAAAATTACGAAACCAATGACAAGATGTCTAAAGAAACATGCAAAAATAGTACAGGATGAAGAATTTATAAAAGCATTTGAAACATGTAAACATATATTAACCAATGAACCAGTGTTACAGTACCCAGACTTTTCAAAACCATTTGTATTAACAACGGACGCCTCGAACGTAGCAATCGGCGCAGTACTCTCTCAAGGAAGAATAGGACAAGATAAACCTATAAGTTATGCTTCTAGAACTTTATCAGATTCAGAACAACAATATTCAACAATAGAGAAGGAGCTTTTAGCCATCGTATGGGCAACCAAATACTTTAGGCCCTACATCTACGGTAGACCATTCATCTACATTCATCATCATCTACACAGACCACAGACCCTTGGTCTGGTTAACATCACTAAAAGAACCAAATTCCAAGTTAGCCCGATGGAAAATAAGACTAGAAGAGTATGATTATGAAATTCTATACAAGAAAGGCAAGTATAATACTAACGCAGACGCCTTATCTCGAATAAAAATCAACGCTTTGGAAACAGAATCAATACAAGGAAATGTCGGAGACGACGTAGACCAACTTATAAGAGAACTACTAGAAGGAGAAGAAGATCCCCCAACAATAGAACAATTACCAAATACGTCATTTGTTACAGAAGACGTACAACAACCTAGTACATCAGTCACCAGAGACCAAGACCAACCAATGGAACCTGCAAGTACGGTACATTCAAACTTAAACGACGAACCACGAGATACAATACCAACATTGGATGAAGCGATAGACAACAAAAACCCTCAATATCATATCGATCAGACGTATCTGGACACATGTAAGATTACACTTCAGATAAATCAAGGGAAGAAAATTTACAGAGTAACCATGCCTAAATCAAACAACGAAGAAGAAATATTCAAATTAATAAGGGACTACATGCCACAAGGAAAACAATATTTATATTTCAAACAAGAACAAATGTATAAAAATTTCTGTACAACTTATACTAAATACTTCAATGATAACGGACCTAAATTATTTAGATGCATGAGGAAATTACAGACAATAAATGACCCAGAAGAACAAATGGAGATAGTCAAGAACTATCATGAAGGTAAAAATAATCATCGAGGAATAAACTAAACATTAAAACAACTACAACGTCGCTATTATTGGAACAACATGAAAGAAACTGTTTCAATCTACATAAAACGATGTCAATTATGTAACAGGACGAAATACGATCGTCAGCAACCACACCCAAGTCTAAATATAACTGATAAGGTAGATGTGCCATTTCAACGAATTCATGTCAACGTATTCACCATAGGCGGACAACAGTTCTTAACAATAATAGATGCATTCACAAAACATGCACAGGCGATAAGCATTAAAAGTAAGAATGCCGTTGAAATTGCCGACGCATTAATTACATACTTTGCTACATTCGGAACACCAGAAGAAATGATAACGGACTCAGGAGCAGAATTCAATAATGGACTAATAAAGGAATTATTATTAAAACATAAAATTAAAATTCATTATTGCACACCAAACAATCCCAATTCGAACGGAAACATTGAAAGACTTCGAGGATGCCATACGATATGATCAGGCAATAACCGAAATTATAGATTCACAAGGAAAAATTAAAGCTATAGTGGATAAACAAATTTCTTTAGCCACTACATCCATCACATTGTTTAATGAATCAATAAACACCATCCAAAGCAACCAAATGATCTTACAATCTAGGATGAAACAGATGGCAGCTACAATAAATAAGACTCAAGACCATTTGTTAAAACAAGAACATCAGATGACGATCAACACCATCTTAAATCAACTGATATTTCTCACGAACAATATAAATGAGATTACAAACACCATTATCAACGCTCTTACATTCGCCAAATTAGAAACATTCCACCCATCAATAATACAACCAGGAGAATTAATCGATGAATTATTAAAAATAAAGTTACCCGGACATGTAAATAAATTACCTGTTAAACCATCAATCAAAACAATAAGATACCTAGAAAATGTATTAAAAATCAAAGCTTACGTAAAGGGAGAAAGTATTATATTTATCATAATGGTACCATTGGTGGAACCCGAATCATAAAATTACTACCATCTCTTCCCCTTACCTTTACCAACAAATAATTCCTATTTTAAGTATATCTTACCATCTAACCCTTACCTGGCAATAAACGAAAATAAGTTTGTATCTTCAAGAGACCAATGCAGAGAAGTATGGCCCGGGGATACATATGCCAAGCAGAACATAGTAACGTCATTTCCAACACGTCACCATACCTTTACCAAAATCCAGGATATAGAGATCACAAAGATTGCACCTAACCAATGGATCATCACTGCCCCAAATTCAACCAATGTCAAGAAACGCTGTGATAAGACAGAAGAAATGGACAACATACATGGGACCCACCTAGTAGAGATTACATCAGGCTGCATGATCACCATCAACGACAGGACTCTACAAGTGTACGAGTCCAAAACACAACGGATAAGAAGACACAATATCTCGCAGCTACAGCTGAATCGCGGACCAAAATCCAGCGAAGAAAAAATTCATGAAATTCGGCAACTACAAGAGGTCCACTATCAAAACTTGACGGACATCCACACCGGACTATACAAATTAAAAGAAGAGTTACAACATGTAACAACACCAAAACTTCACCAATTACCTATATATTGGACAATAATTTTATATGTTATTTTATGTTTAGCAATCCTTGGAATCGTAGCCAAGTTTATTATCAAATACCGGAGGTCGAAGCTCTTTCCGCAACCTTCAACAGTCAGCATCCGCGGCGAAGCTATATCAATAAACAAAAGTCATCCATTGTCCCACTAAGGCCAACGGGATATCTTTCGTCTCGGGATGGAGGAGTTACGTGCCCGGATATGCTGAGGCAGCACATTCCTAGGAGTAGATTAAGAATAGTATATAATCAGTAGCATTGTTGCAGTTAGCAGTTATAATTATAGTCAGTATTATACTCTTAGATATTACGCACATCAAACTCTGTATGTAATATTTAAATAAATTGTTTTTTTTTAATTAACAAGTGTTAAACAATTATATTTCAGGCGGCAACGACCCAGATATTCGAGTGTGCATTGGAATACACGTATTCTTATGGCGTCTGTTGCATTTCTAGGCAGATATAGCAAAATAACATTGTTTCATATGGGAAAGAAGCACAAAATACCGGATTATACTGTCTACTCTTTACACGTTTAATAAGATCGTTTCTGATTGGCGAGCTGGGCTAAATATAAACCACGGTAAACCAAATAATTGCTATCAGTGGTGTTCAGTGCTCAGCATCGTTGGTACGTTTGTCGCTAACCCTGAGCGGTACTATTAGAACGGTCATAGATTCAACAATTTTGACTAAAATTTTGTGTCATCGAAATTCACCTTAACAGTATCAAGAACAGTTTCAATAAAGTACAATATTTATTTGAATTAATAAATAAAGTTTATATAATTATAAAGCGAGTTGCACATTTGTGCCTGCTTGCATCGCGCATCGAACCGGTTGATATTTAGGTATTTACAACGCGAGTGTTCGCATTTTAACTGAGTATATTCGGTAATTAACCGGTGGAATCCAGTTGCGTGCTGTTTTTTTGCATTAATTTAGATTCATTAATTAAAATTATATCAGTTTCTAACCGATAGTAACGTTATTTCTCGTTTGTTGTTCAAAATCTGTGTTTTTTCCTTAGTTACACAACAAACATCACCAAAAACCTTAAAGAAACCCTAAAAACCGCTTCGGAACCGTAAACACGTTAAAAAACTTGGTAAAACCTCAAAACTATTAAAAACCACGTTAGATCCGTTAAAAAGACCAAAAAACCTTAAATTTAATAAAAAAAATAACTCATTAAAAAATGATTAGTTTTAGAACAATTATACGTTTTAAGTATAGTTGTTTACTGTATTCGGCATTAACTCATAATAACACCATGTAAATATACACAGGTAACAATATATCTCTAAATACCTTAAACCAGCAATAGCCGTAAATATAGTACGGAAATACTTTTTATAGAATATTAACGAGTGCCATCGAACAAGTCCATACGGAAAAACAACAGCGAAAACCCGTCGTGGTAATTAATTCTTAGTCCGCAGAACAGCTGTGCGTTGAATTGTATGCATTCTAATGGGATTTTGTTACATATAGGGGGAGCCTAGCAATTTAACATTGTTTCTTATGGAAAACAGACACAAATCCTCTCAATATATGCGATCTTTGTGTGCAGAGCTAATAAGCTTCATTCTGATTGGTTGGTGATATACCAGTTAAGTGTACAAATAGCGAGGTTAATCAGTCGTTAGGCTCAGTGCGCCGCGTATGCCGTTGCGAATAGTCGTCAACCCCCGAGCGGTAATTTAATAACTATAGCTTATTCGGTGTTTTTAACAATTTTGCTCTCTATTATTATCTATATCGTTAATTGATAGGTAATTAAAAAACTTCGGTTGCATCAGCTAAAATTATATTTAGAATCACAAGTAGCATTACTCTACCTGACACAAAATTGGGTTTTGTTCTATCTCATACGCATTCTAACTAGTTTATAATAGCAATAAAACGAAATGGAGAAATTTAAGATAGAAAAAAATGTCATTAAGAGAGTAAGAAGATTTAATTTAGCGGGTCGCACTATTGAATTTAAACTTAAACCGATCCCTGACGATGCAGAACCTGTAGGTTGGATTAGGGATGGTATTAGGGATATTATTCGTTGCGCTACCAAAGATTTGGAACCAACAGATCAAGTTGGTGTCAGCTTTTGTAGCAAATATTTCGAAAAGGGTACCGGTTGGGTTAGCTTTCGAGAAGCGTCCAAAATTAACATAGACGATGTATGGGATGTACTGGCCGGTATTTTTCAATCCAACTCCACAGGTTTTAATACGGACACCTTTTGTTTGGGTATCACTACGGTTAAAATTCCCACTGGAAGTGGAAGGCGTTCAAAATACAACAGCTTTGAAAAGGAATCTAGAAAACGTAGAGGTATCGTAGTGATTTATAACGATGATAATTTATGTTTGCCTCGGGCATTAGTTGTGGCAATTGCGCACATAATGAAAGACCCCAATTATGAAGCTATAAGACGAGATATCAGAAAAGAGCAGACAACTCGTGCTAGAGACATGATAAGAGAAATTGGTATTGTTATTCCTGAAGATGGTTGTGGTATTCCTGAACTTCAATCTTTTCAGACCTATTTAAAAGATTATAAAATTACTGTTTACACTTATGCCAACAAAGGCCGAGATGTGATGTTTACGGGAAACGATGCTCAACACAAAATTAATTTACTGTTTCATAATGGGCACTTCAATGTGATTACCTCTCTAACTGCAGCTTTCGCATGTAGTTACTTCTGTGAGGAATGCAATGTTCCTTACAATACTAAACACGATCATAGGTGTGGTGGAGTATGCATATCTTGTCAGCAAGTACCATTGTGCATTGCAGAATGCAAAATTAAATGTCCAGACTGTCTTAGAACCTTTAAAAGTAAGAATTGTTACGACAACCACAAAGGTAAAGGTGTAAACGGGGGAGCTAGTGTTTGTGAAGCGATTCGTCTCTGCCCAGATTGCCTAAAAACAGTAAAAACCAATAGAGAACATATTTGTGGTGAAATTTATTGTAAGATCTGTCAGAAACATCAGCCTCAAACACATCAATGTTATATGCGTCCTGATCATGGTAAACCGAAGCTGAAAGACTTTCTGTTTGTTTTTTACGATTTAGAAACAACTCAAGAAAAATTATTAGATGATGGGTCATTGCTTCACGCACCAAACTTATGTGTATTCAAAACATGCTGCGACATTTGTTTCAATTCA
Organism: Melinopterus prodromus; assembly: GCA_964023965.1. Taxonomy (NCBI): domain Eukaryota; kingdom Metazoa; phylum Arthropoda; class Insecta; order Coleoptera; family Scarabaeidae; genus Melinopterus; species Melinopterus prodromus. The sequence continues at coordinate 35,605,001 of OZ030394.1, read as the reverse complement.
AATGATAACACATGTTCTAAATGTGGAGATAGAATCTGCAATGATAGAGTCCGCATATCTTCCAGTGAAAAGCGGAAGATCGGATGGTTTATCAATTTTGTTCTATCCCACAGACAACAGTATCAAACAGTTGTGGTTATAGCGCACAATGGTCAAGGTTTCGATCATCAATCTTTATTGAACTATATAATTACTAAAACCGATTTAACACCAGAGTTAATAATGCGTGGAACAAAACTGATTCAAATGAAACTTGGAAATGTAAAATTTATAGATAGTTTAAATTATTTTCCTATGGCTCTTGCAAAATTACCAAAAGCATTTGGTTTACCCAACAGCTTTAAAAAGGGGTATTTCCCGCACTTATTTAATACGAATGAAAATAAAAGTTACATTGGCCCTTTGCCAGCTGTCGAGTACTATAGTCCAGATACCATGATGGGAACAGATGATCCTACAGAAAAGGATGAAAGAAAGTTGTTTTTGGAATGGTATGAACAACACAAGACAGATCAGTTTGATTTTCAAAAAGAGCTCGTAGATTATTGCGTATCAGACGTTGAAATATTAACGCAAGCGAGTATGAAATTTTGGGAACAAATGTTAGCAACCTCTAACGTATGTCTTTTCTCAGAAAGTTGCTGCACTATTGCTTCTACTTGCAATCGGGTGTTCAGAAGAAATTTTTTACAACCTGATACGATAGGATTAATTCCAAAAGCAGGGTATAGATGGAGAGATAATCAGTCACAAATTGCAACGCGGGTAGTATGGAAAGAATACAAGCGTAATATAGATATAATTCATGCAGCAAAAGAGAGAGAGAATATTTTAGGAGGAATTAAAGTTGATGGGTACTGTAAAGAAACGAATCAAGTGTTCCAATTTCAAGGTTGCAATTTTCACGGCCACGACGTCTGTCAGAAAATTAATCGTAATACTCCCCTGCACGATAATTCAAATGAAACACTCAATACGCGATTAGAATCGACAATAGCAAAGACAACCCGTCTTAGAGAATTAGGCTACTGTGAACAACAAGCTTGGAACTCGTAGCACATTTATTAGAAATACATAGAATCAGTTACGATGACATATCATTCGTTAATTATCAGTTGTCATCCTATTCTTATTGTAACTACTATCGTAACTAAACTGTCCAAGGCCGCCTTTGACATCCTTCTGTCCAAGCAACCCTTGACAACCCACGCTCGCACTCCTGACGTCCCGACTCAGGCTGCGGCGTTGTTTACAGTCGGCCACGCTACTGGAATCCACGTCCCTGTGGATCTACATTGTTTACCTAAACATATAAAAATTATCAAAACTTTGATAAGACTTATTGTTATTTGCTACATAAACAAATCAAAACAAAGGCATGTTCACGATGATCGTCCATGGTAACTGCATTAGTCGAGACTTAACAGCAAATTAATAACACATATTCTTCATAGAAAAGTTCTTAATCTAATTACTTAGTTTACTTAATCTATTACTCACGATCTTACAAACTATGCTGAAAATGATAACGTATCTCTATAGGATTGGGTTCGTTGCAATCCTCGTAATAGAAATTTGTTCGTTAAAATTTCATACATGAATTCTTTCCGTTCGAATTCTATTCGTATGGATTCTTTTCGTTCGAATCCTATTCGTTTGGATTCTTTCCGTTCGAATCCGTGAGCTGTAACTATTTCCTCTACGTTGGAACAGTTTCGGATTCCACGTCGGTATCCGTGCTCATTCTAAAATACTTATGGATTCTTTCCGCTTGAATCCTATTCGTTTGGATTCTTTCCGTTCGAATCCGTGAGCTGTAACTATTTCCTCTACGTTGGAACAGTTTCGGATTCCACGTCGGTATCCGAGCTCATTCTAAAATACTTATGGATTCTTTCCGTTCGAATCCGTGAGCTGTAACTATTTCCTCTACGTTGGAACAGTTTCGGATTCCACGTCGGTATCCGAGCTCATTCCAAAATACTTATGGATTCTTTCCGTTCGAATCCGTGAGCTGTAACTATTTCCTCTACGTTGGAACAGTTTCGGATTCCACGTCGGTATCCGAGCTCACCCCTAAGCTAAATGCCTTGATCTTGTCCAGTGATACGATATCCTTGTACTTCTTCTGTGATCGAGAAGCACCTGGTGCGTCTTCGATCACAAAACGATTACGATCTAGGACCTTCGTAATACTATATGGGCCACTGTACTTAGGTAAAAGCTTTTTACTAGCCCCTTGATTGTTAGATTGGTTGTTAGATTTTCGTACAAGAACTTGATCACCTTCTCTGAAAGATTTTCCTTTACAACGTCTTTTGTCGTAAAGTAATTTCTCTCGTTGTTGTTTGGAATCAATTCTACCCTTTACAGCTGTTCTCGTCATACTTAAATCCGAGTCATACGTTGATGTGATCGCAACTTCGTTCAACAAGACGCTCTCAAAAAGTCCTCGGGGTGCGTACCCAAAAAGTAGCTCGTATGGTGTCTTACCAGTTGCTGCATTTGTCGTTGAATGCAATCCCCATTTCACTTTTGAAATTGACATATCCCATCTTTCTTCGTCACGTCGGCCATGCTACTGATATCCCCGTCCTCGTGGATTTGCATCCGTGACGCTACCTCTAAAAGAAACAAAACCGATACTCTGTGGACGTAACACACTACAAACTACAACGTACAAACTTTCGACGTTAAAGGGCATCAACTTCAACAACAAGAGATACTGCTATCTTGTATATGCTCTGTTGACACATTCGGTTTCCACGTCGGAATCCGAACATATTTCAACACTGGACTTATCAAGAGACACTTTGTCCCTTGCGTTTCCTCTGCGATCGAGGAAAACCCTTTACGCCCTCAACTACGCATCCCAACTTATTTGGATGCCAAAGGCCTATAACGAACTGTACAATAATACAAAATCTACGATTTTCTTGTACTATTCTCACGTAACGATCATGATCTACAATTGCGACCACAACGAATAGGTCCAACAACTGCCGAACTTTTATCTGCATAATTCATAGAATATGCCTGGATAAAACCTTTTCGACAACTTTATATTTCTTTCAACGATGCGCGTCGCATCTAGCGTTTCATTCGTCCCACTTTTGGACATTACGTACGGGACTTCTCCCTATAGATTTTTTTCTCATCAGTCCCCTGATGTGATCTGTCATTCAAACCCCTCACTTATGGATTCGATCTTAGTTTGTCTATCGTCATTTGCTTACGTCTTACTTCCCAATACTTGCTTTACTACCACCTGCTTTGACGGAGTTTACCTTGCAACGTCATCTTACAGTGTGCAAGTTTTTATCTTTGTTATTTAACATCTTCGTTGCTGTGTAACCGTGTAACTGTCAGACTTTTCTTTCTGTCGAGTGTATCGCAAGTATCGTTTCAACTACAACTCTGGACTCGTCCGTTGGTTTTGGCGAAGCAGTGCACTCAATAAGTGTTTCTTTCATTGAACACTTCTCCGTACTAGTTTTGGGATCACCCATTCGTCTCATTTTTTTTTTTTGTTTTCCGATACAGTAGATCTGGGAAAACGTCGTTTGGAGCTCATGCTCATTGCAACTCGTAAGTGCTCTTGACAGAATTCCTACAACAATTTTACATCTTGTATCACTTAGCATCCAATAGGTTTCTGTACTTGTCTCAGTTGTTACTTATGTTAAAATGAAAATAAATTCTTGAATCAATAACCACCATTTGTCAATTCTAGACGCACCGCAAAGCTGTCTCAATCAAGACTACCTTTGCTGTTCACGGCAGTTATCAGCTTACATTGGTGCATCAGCTGTTAATCAGGGTCGTATATTCCTAACAATTGTCGAGGTGCAAATTTGTTCTTTTGCGTATTGAAGAGATAATATTGTTCATCGCCCTATCCAAGTGAAACTCCATGCAAAGCTATTTATACAATTCCTAAAGTAACTCACTATTCCAAACAACTATCAAACGTGTTGGCGTTTTCTGGAAGTAACATCTACTAGATGGCCTTGGTTTTGCTTTTCCTATAAAGCATTTCGGTACCTTTATCGTTTCAAGTTGTGATGGGCCATCTTTATCGGTTAGTGTTCAGTTTGCTGAATAAGGTCCAGTCCACTTGCTCTTCCATGTTGACTTCCAGTAGATTCATTAGTTGCATTTGGATATTTTACACCGTTGACACATTTGCACAAAGTGACGCCGTTTTATTATACGGTGCGGTGTAGCAGCGTTGACAATTTTGTGTTCAGCATAGTTACAGGGAGGCAGTGCGGTGTACACAGGCGGTGTACGTCAAACACGTCAGTGTTTTTTTGAGGTTAGAACCTAGCAAAGTTGTGACACATGTGACAGATCGGACGCCGACCAGCCTGACGTTTGACGCGCACGATGTGCCCAGGTGCGTTCGAAAATCCTGTGACTACACCTTACACCACCTTTACACCGTTGTCACGTGAGAGCGCACCGACAGTGTCTACACCGAATCCAGAACCTACAATGGATTCGTTTCCTATGTGTCCTAATACCTGCTACTTTTCTGAAGTACCTCGTTTTAGCAACTTGTAGTAGTTTTACTTGCTTACAGTTGAGCATCATATGATAAAACTGCAGTATAGACCATTTTACACATCGTAAGGTTAAGTATTGTTTGTGTTTAGAATACTTTTAGACACCGTATTGCATGTACCTACTTGTCGTTTTGATTCACCTTTTCTTGCGTTTATCTTTACCATTTCAATTATCTCTGGGTATTTAAATTATGTACCCTATCTGCTTGAATGTTGACGAATTTTGTTAGTTACAGGCCTCACGATGGGTTTCGACTAGTTGACATTTACCTTATGCATAGCGATATGCGAAAGAAGTTCACTATCTTCCTTAAAACAGTCTATATACTGAAGTTCCACAGCATTTCTAAACTTTTACTTCGTTACCGACATTAGACGTTATTTTACCATCAGCGAATGGACAAGAGCGTTTAATATCAGCAAATAAAACTATTGAATTTAACTGTTATGTTCTATCTTTGAAATTATGAGCATCTCTAGCTATAAGTGAACATCACTCACCTGATTAGTGAACATATGTTAAAAATTGCTGTCATACAGTATTCCAAATATTGCCTGAATCCAAGAACTGGTCGGTGACCTTGAACAAAGACAGCTCCTTTGGTTGCTGCGTCCAAATCTCAGTAGAACAGGCATTTTCCTTTGATAGTACGACTTAACATGAGTCGTAGAAGAATAACTCTTGGGCGGATAATTAATATTGGTATCCAAATCTTCATCCATTAGAAGCGTTGTGTTTTCTCTCTTCACCGTTGTTGCAGACCATCGTAGTTTCCACCTTACCTACCCACATGGTTACGTTGACTTATCGCTGCATGCAGAGAAGAGAGTTTGTGACTAATGTGACAAATGAAGTAGATGGTTTCAGCTTGAAGTTCTATCTCTTAGCCTCTTCACGTAAAGCACTACAGAGGTTGGTTTTCCAAAGTCGATACTGTTCAAATACTGCCGGTCCCACAGCTTCTAGTATTGTGCGTTGCCTAGTTAGTTCACACAATATTGGTCCATTTCGCCAAACCTGTTGTTTTTTATATAGTACATTGCCATTCGTTCATCCCTGTTGTTGCGATACTGCGTCATACTGGACTACTCTGGTTTATACTAGCTCCTGGATTAGCTAACATTTCCACTAGACGTTCTGGTCGTTCAATGCTCATTCCGCTTCACAAAACTTCTCCTCGAGCTTGTATTTTGTTCTTATTTGTTGTGGATGGCGCTCGTTGTGTAACCTAAGTCTTAGACGTTGGACGTTTAGAAGAATTCTCTTCCGACTATGAATGCCATCCGCCATTGTTCTACTATCGCGTTTGAGAACGTTTCTTGGCGATCGTGTAGGGAACTTGTCGCTCATTAGCCTCTAACGTTTAGATGCTGACCCTTTGACGTTGACATTCTTCCAAGATGACGTAGGTGATATATCAAATTCCACACTTTTTATCAACACTTGGCTTCCATTTACTTCTTTGCGACATCTCCTGCTTCATTTGACACCTGGCCAGCAGAATTCCGTTATCCGACGTAATCGCAGCTGACATCCCATATTGGTAAAATTGGCGCCATAATAATATATGAAGACACGTAAGCCAATCCCACCGCTGCTCTGTGAACAACAAGCTTGGAACTCGTAGCACATTTATTAGAAATACATAGAATCGGTTACGATGACATATCATTCGTTAATTATCAGTTGTCATCCTATTCTTATTGTAACTACTATCGTAACTAAACTGTCCAAGGCCGCCTTTGACATCCTTCTGTCCAAGCAACCCTTGACAACCCACGCTCGCACTCCTGACGTCCCGACTCAGGCTGCGGCGTTGTTTACACTACGAAGTCATTGAAATGTGGGAATGTACATTCAGGAACTTGCTTTCTTCAGATGTTAACATGTGCCATTATACAGAAAATCATCATCTCGTTACTGCATCTCCTCTTAATCCCCGAGACGCGTTCTTTGGTGGACGAACCGGTAATTGTAAAACTTACTATGACTGCAAGCCAGGAGAGAAAATTAAATACGTGGACATTTGTAGTCTATATCCATACATTTGCAAATACGGTAAATTTCCAATCGGGCATCCTACTGTATTTGTGGGCGATAAGAACTGTTCAGCATTAAATTTGAACGACACAGACGGGATAATTAAGTGTACCATACTACCACCTCAGCATTTGTATCATCCGGTGTTGCCTGTCAAGATGAACGAAAAACTAATGTTTGTATTGTGTAGAAGTTGCGGGAAAAGCTTAAATAACGATGAGTGCGAGCACAACGACGAGGATAGGGCATTGTCAGGGACATGGGTCATCGATGAAGTAAGAAAGGCTATTGAAGTGGTTTATAAAGTTTTGAAAATTGATGAAATATGGAAATATAAATGCGAACAATACGACCCTTTACTAAAAAAAGGTGGCTTATTCACAGAAATGATGAATGCCTTTATCAAAATTAAACAAGAGGCAACTGGATGGCCTTATACATGCGTTACCGAAGAAGAGAGGAATAAATATATTGATAAATTTTTTGATAAGGAAGGCGTAAAACTTGAATTTAATAATATCACCAGCAATCCTGGTTTGCGATCTTTAGCAAAGCTAATTCTTAACTCCTTTTGGGGGAAGCTTGGTCAACGAGAAAGCCAACTAAAGACCGCCATTGTTAACAACCCGGAACATTTTTTTAGTCTTTTAACGAATCCATCAATAATTGTAAACGGTGTATTACCAGTAAACGATAACGTGGTAATTATCAATTACGAATATAAAGAGGAAGCATGCGATTCTCTTAGCACGGTAAACGTTTGTCTTGCTTCATATACTACTTCACAAGCAAGAATTAAATTATACAGCTATCTCGAAATGTTAGGAGAGAGGGTATTGTATTATGACACCGATTCTGTTATATACGTATCTAGAGATGGAGAAGAGGAAGTGCCTGTAGGAAACTTTCTTGGTGAAATGACGGATGAATTGGAAACGTATGGAAGTGACAGCTACATAACGAAGTTCGCATCTGGTGGCCCCAAAAATTACGCCTACGAAGTGTATTCTACAAACAGCGATTCTTTAAAGACAATTGTAAAGGTGAAAGGAATTAGGATTAATTATCAAACATCGAAACTTATTAATTTTGACAAGATACGGGAGATGATAATTAATGACTCTCCAGAGGTTGAAATTGTTTCAAAAAATATTAGGAGAAATAAATATCATGAAGTAATGACGAAGGAGGAAACGAAAAGATACCGACCGAATTCAGCGAAGAGAATATTTAGAGACGATTTTGACTCGACCCCGTATGGTTATAAAAAGCAACGCCTTCTCTAATGGATCAATTTTTCTTGTGTATTGAATATAGATTTTAATAAAATATCATGTATTTTCGGATGGTTGTTTTATTTTCCTGTGTTTTTAGAATGGCTGCCCTAATATACTAATTGTTCGAGGGCGTTGCTTAAAACAAAATGGCCGCCTGACTTTATAAAAAAACAAAAATGGCTGCCCCTAATATACTAATTGTTCGAGGGCGTGGCTTAAAACAAAATGGCCGTCCGAAGCTATAAAAACAAAATGGCTGCCAGTTGCTCGAGGGCGTGCCAGTTGCTCCTGATTGGCCGTAAAAACAAAATGGCTGCTCCTGATTGGTCAAGGCTTAAAAAACAAAATGGCTGCCAGTTCCTTCTGATTGGTCGATGGGCGTTGCCTAAAAGTGGTGGGGGAATACTGGCTCCTGATTGGTCGGTGGGCGTGGCCTAAAAAGTGGTGGGGGAAAAAGGGGCGGGGCGCCGGAATCGCCCTAATTCCTACTATCGCTCCCATGTGCTTTTCCACCTGACCGCGTTAGGATCGATTTCCAGACCCTACTAATGTCAATACCATCCTCGCGATTGATGTTAGGATGTTTGTAAATTTCGATGGCTTCTCTAATAAGCCTTCGATGGTAATTACCAACCCTTGCCAACATCTTCACGTCATCGAAAATCATTGTGTGTCCCGACTCGTGGCAGTGTTGAGCAACAGCGGACTGTTGAATCTTGCGTAGCCGGGTGTCTCTACTGTGCTCCTTGACTCGACATTGGATACTTCGTCCTGTCTGTCCTACATAGCATGTTCCACACTCACATATTATCTTGTATACCCCTTCGTTCTTCAGGAGGGGCGTGGTATCCTTTGGGTTAGGCAAAAGATCCTTTACCTTTGCTGGTGCTCTGTACCTCACCGTGATACCCAATTTCTTCAGTATTCTACTGATTCTTTCTGATACCCCACTTACGTATGGTGAGCAAGCGAATCCCTTTGACTTTTGTCGCTCCTCTGAGATTGCGGCTTTCTTTGTGGGACACCTCGTATGTCAGACTTGGTGTATCCATTCTGACGTAGAGCCCACTCCAAGTGTTTCCGTTCGTCGCCCAAGGTGCTGGAGTCGCACACCTTCTCGGCTCTGTTGAACATAGTGTTAATAACAGTTCTCTTCTGTTGGGGATGGTGGTGTGATTTGGCGTTCAAGTACCGATCGGTATGTGTTTTCTTACGGTAGACTGTATGTCCAAGCGTACCCGTTGACGTTCTGTATACCAGCACATCCAAAAATGGCAATTGATTACGTTCTTCTATTTCCATCGTGAATTTGATAGACGGATTAACATTGTTCAGGTGGTTCAAGGAACTCAGTACGTTTATCTCTACCGTGTAGGCAAACCACAAAGGTATCATCGATATATCTGACCGAATGCTTGGGTTTGTAAGGACTTGACCTTAAGGCTTTTTCTTCAAACAATTCCATGAAGAAGTTGGCGATTACCGGTGAAAGAGGTGATCACATGGGAGCACCCTCTACTTGCTCATACATCGCTCCCGCCCACTTGAAGTATGTGGTGGAGAGACAATACTCTATATGATCCGGTACATCGGTTGGTAGACCTAGGGCATTGATTAAAGAAATACAGATTGACCAATTCCGTGTAAATATTGGCAACGTTCAAATGGACGCAGAATCCAGGGGGCGCCTCTGATTTTGCGTCCATGGCCTGAAGCGAGCACGTTACAGATTTCGTAAATACCCGTGCCACGATCTCCTCAAAGGTTGTGAGAGAGGTTGATAGATGGCGACAAAAATCGGACCATATAACCTCTAACCTAAAAACTTTAAATCATCCGGTGGTTACCCGGTACAGATTCTACAATTCAGAATTTGCACGAGTTTAGTGTTAGTCTCCAACATGTCGGGAAATACGTTCCAATAGTTCCTTTGCGGAAAGTCCAAAAGAGAATTTCCTGATCTAAGATTCTGTAAGTTTCCATGATATAAATCGAACCAAACAATGGATTTTAAATTCAGGTAACTATGGTTTATGTAAATGTTTAACGTTTTTGCGTATAATTTATTTGTTGAACTTCAAACATAAGTAGTTACCAGTCGCTACCGTGCGGCAGTTGGAGCAAAGAATGGGGGCGCAAAATAGGACAAAGTCTTTAAAAATATTTGTGTAAAAAGATCGATTGGCCAGATTTACTAAATAAAAGAGCAGTTGTAAGCAGTTGAAATATATGTATCAATTTTGTATTTGTATGCACTTGACTTGACCTTTTACACAACTAACCCTGCAAACATGTATCCCAAGAGCGCATGTTAATATTTTAACGCAGATTAAAAGGAAATATTCGGGGATTTTTTAAGAAAGCGCGTTAGTATTTAGCTCTTTATTACATTTAGTTACTTTCTTTAGTGTAATAATAATGAAATTGGTTATCTAGCATTGAAAGCTTATTTAGAGTATTGTTATTAATTATTATACAGGATCAGTATATGAAGAACTAAAAGAAATAAGGGATTGTAAATGTGTGGACTTATGTTGTTGGATCCGATATTTTTAACTAAAGTATTTTGAGTTTTTGGTTACTTTCGGTTTTACCAGAAATAGTGTCAACTTTCATATTTCAAATGGACACCATCTATTTTATAGCATTTTTGAAAACTTCGTAAATTTTAGGTCTATTTTAGGTATTTTACATCTAACGTGTCATTTTAGAGACAATTTTTTTTTTCAGTAAAGAATGATAACTGCGACGTCTCTTTCAACTATTTATAAATTATTCGCTGTGGCCATTGGAAAGAAATTGTATAGCAAAATTATTGTGAAGATAACATATCGACACATCGGAAGAGTTTCTCGAAAAGGTGTCCAAATTATAAAATCAAAGTGAAAAGTAGTAAAACTCGTTTGACAACCCATTTGAATGCATTTTTATTATTGTATGAAAAATTTTAGATTAACTTTGTGTAAAATGTCCTACACATAGAACGCATTTCACCTACATACATTGATTTTTAAACATAACCATATATATATATATATATATATATATATATATATATATATATATATATATATTATTTAAATGTTTATTATTAGCCAAGTCACTTTATATTAAAATAAAACACAACACGATTGTTTAACACCGTGTATTTAGTTTACTGTGATCAAGGTGGAGTACACCACCGAAACGTCAGTTATTCAAATTGTATTGTATTATTTTAACTTTTTAATGTGTTAAAGTGACTAAGCCAGCAACCCCAATTAATACACGGTGTTAAACAATCGTGTTGTGTTTTATTTTAATATATATATATATATATATATATATATATGTAACATTGTGCGGAGAACATGAAAGATAGAGTTCCAGCTGCTTGCAATGAGTTATGTGCTAACGCAATCAGGGACGCCACCAACAATAATGCGTTAAAAGAATTAAAGCATGTTTAGCGGAAAACGGCAACGTTTTTGAACAGTTACTGACATTGAATTAAGCATTTTTTTATTACCTTACGATTTTGTTTTATTTTTAACATTGTGTTTAATTGTAGGCTTATCATTTTATAATTACTAAATTAATTATAATGAAAAATTACCTAGACACGTGTTTAATAAAGTTGTGTTTATTCCAACTTGTTGAGTTGCTTTCAACGCAATCTAGATTTGGCGATTCTTGCAATTTCTACTGTGATGTTTAAAAATCGATTTCAGTAGGTACAAGTACATTTTAGGTATAGGACATTGTACACAAAGTTGATCTAAAATTTTCCATAGAATTGAGAAATGTATTAATATGTTAGGGTTGCCATTTGAAAAAATCGAGTTTTAGTACTTTTCTCGAATTCTCTCGAATTCTTTGATCTTATAATTTGAACACCATGTATAACTTTTAGAAGAGTTCTACCGATGTGTCGATAATACGTTACCTTCACAACAATTTCGCCGGACGACTTTTTTCCAACGGTCAAAGGAGCTAATTTATAAGTAGTTGAAAGTAGCCGTGCAGCTGTCATTTTTTAATGAAAATAATTAATTTCTCAAAAATGACACATGTTAGGTATAGGGAATGTAACCTAAAATTGATCTAAAATTTAATGTAGACTTTAAAAATGCGATAAAATACAGGGTGTTCCATTTGAAATATAAAAGATGACATCATTTCCGGTGTAACCGGAAGTAACCCAAAACTCAAAATATTTTAGTTGAGATGATCGTGTCCAACAATTTAAGTCCACAAATTTTCAATCTGTCATTTCATTTGGTTCTCCATATACTTCTAATGGCAGCTCGTCGGTTCACCATTGGTAACTTTGTTATTAAAGCAGATACGACGTTGGTTAAATAAGCAAACTAGTAGTATTTTATTCGGATATTAAGAATATGAAAACACAATAATAATTCAAAATTTGGTTTTCAAAATATTCTTGTGAATATTTTTTTTAATGTGGCTGCATCTTTTTACATAGTTGGAAGAAATTTTTATGAATAATAACATTAACCGCACTATGCATAAGACTACATAAAAATAAGTAGAAACAAATAGATCCATAAATACTTAACAACAACACCAACGTATAAAATTGTAAATTAATTGAATACATGTTTTTCAATGTAATAGATGTTCAAAAGTACCACCTTCTTGATCTACGCACTTTGAGCTCTTTTTTTACACTTCGAGTGGGTTTTAAGATTGTTCTGCCGTCGATGTTGTTTGATGCGTTTCTTACCGCTATTTCTAACTCTTCCACATTCTGATGTCTTTCCTGGTAAACTGCGTCTTTCACAGAGCCCCAAAAATAAAAATCAAGCGGCGTTAAATCAGGTGACCGAGGAGGCCAACGAACTGGCGCGTTTGTTCCTATCCATTGCTGGTCAAAAATTGTATTTAAATAATTAATAGATTGTATGCTATTATGAGCAGGTGCGCCATCCTGTTGAAAGTAAATGCGGCCGTTTTGAATAATAGGAACATGGTCCAGGAAATCTTCAATAATCTTTCTTCTTACTTTAGTAAAAGAATTTTCGTTGTTTCGCAATCTTCGATACAGTCGCAGAAAGTATTGTTGGCTTGGTGCTTGACGATCCGGGAATGTGTGCTCGTAGTGTAATTTTTTCTGCAAACCAGATACGCCTCCAGTATATCACACTTTTCCAAATGTGTAAAAGGCATTTTATTTTTCAACAATGAAAATTATTAATCTATCTTTCTAACAGTTTAATTTGACAGATTTAGGTTTATTTACTTTGTTTCCAAGGAAATTTGTGTATTTCATTATTTGGCACTACATTCAGTGCGGCCTACTTACTTACCTTATTCCGACAAATATCACAAAATTAAACTGCGCATTACGTATTTAGTTTTATGTTTAGGGTAATCATGCATTATCAACTTTCTGTTCAAAATTAAATTGTCTTTAAAAATATTTGACAAAATACAGAGTGTTACAAAGAAAAAAACATTTTTTCGTAAATATTTCGAAAACCAAATTTTCAATTATTTAGTTGTTACCATAATCTCAATCGCCGAAAAAAATACTACTAGTTTGCTTATTTAACCTACTGTGTAGTTATAATAATAACAAAGTTACCAATGGTGAACCGATAAGTTTAGACACCCGGTATATATATATATATATATATAAACAACGTCCAATGAAATAAGATGGTATGAGTCATTCACCGATACTTCATCAATAAACTGTTTAAAACACCATGAATCCTTAATATAGTGCTCATTTTTTCCAACGATTATTGCTAAGTTGTTAGATAGCTGTTTAGCTAGTTTATAAAAAGGTGACTGAATGCAAGAGACTATTGGCCTAAGTGGTATATCGGGTTTGTGCAATTTTGGCAGTCCATATATTTTAGGTGGTTGAGAGTTATGGATTTTAAGTTGGGTAGCGAGTTGTTTTGTAATTAATTTCTTAGTCAGCCACTTATTAATCATGTCGTTGTTCTTTTTTTCATATACTTTTGTTGGATTACTTCGTAATGTTGTATATGTAGTGCGGTCTTGCAAAAGTGTGTCCATTTTTTGTTCGTATTGTGCTGTGTCCATTATCACCGTTTTATTAGTTTTGTCGGCTCTTAATACACTAATTTGTTTGTTATCTGTCAGGAATTTTTGTGTGGTATGTATGTTTTTCTTTAGTAGTCTGTTTTGTATGTCTTGCTTAACGTTCTTTGTCTTAAAATTGTGTATGGTGTTGCTTACCTTGGTGGCGATATCACTTCTTTGATCAATATTTAGGTCTTGTATTCCACCCTCGATATTGGCAATTATATTGATGATTGGTAGATTGTTTCTCTCATATTCGACAGCAAAAGTTGGAAAAAAAAACATCAAGAAGAGACTGGACATCAATTTAATTTCAAAGAAGTGAGTGTGCTTCAAAAAGAAAATAACTTAAAAGCAAGGTGTGTTGTGGAGACAATTGAAATCTCAAAAAATAAAACAGCAGTGAACGATAGATCAGACATCAACCTATCCAAATGTTATAACTTGATTCTTAAAAAAGACAAATAGAAAAAAGATAATACGTCGAAAATAATTTAAAGTGAATACTGTGTCAACCAGTTTATGTTCACATATGGCAGAGTTGTTTTGTTTGAAATGTGTAAAATGTACAGTTGTCCAGATGTTTGGATTCGTTTCACGAAAATTTTAGTATATCTGTGACCAAGACGCGAACTGCGTCGAAATGTCAGATTTATTCAAGTTTTTAATGTGTAATTAATGTACCTAAGTTTAGTTTTAAGTGTACCTACGTGTAAAAACTGTGTATATGGCCTCTAACCCCAATAAAAATCAATTTTATATATATATATATATATATATATATATAGAGGTATCTCTGTGACCAAGGCGCAAATAGCGTCGAAACGTCAGATTTTAATATGTTTGTCTTATCGTAAGATTAAGTGTACGTGTTAAAACACAGATTTTATTAAACCAGCCTCTATGCCCAAGATAATGAAACAGTTTTTGTGAAAAAGTTGTGTTTTTAATATATTGACAAGGCTATCGATTTTAATTAAATAATTACTATATATATATATATATATATATATATATATATATATATATATATATATATAATACTATGTTACCCTGATTGTTATAAGTTATAAGGGAAATATATTACAATAATAGTACATAGATCGCTCTAACGTGAAAATTGAAACTTAGCAACTACTTTTTTTCTGCCGCCGGACAGCCGCCAGCCAGCTCTGTTTGTGTGACAAGGGCGCGGGCGATATGCTGGCTAAATACTTCCTGCTTCCAATATGCATACGTCTACTCGCATCTACTCGCGAAGCTTCCCTGTGGGCTTCCCGGACTGGTTCTGTAAGCAGCACCATCTACTGAGTTTATCTAGCGGTCTGCTGGTTCTCGTCTAGACTAAATGATTTGAAAATAACCCGATAATCCACATTGCGCGCCATCTGTTGCTAATACGAGAAAGTATTTTAGACGACCAATCCTATGGGCACTCTTGTTATAATTACTCTATGACCTAGGGGCACAAGTGTTGTCCGCAGGCTTTCGACTGCCTCCTTAACCGGAACACACGTAAAGAGTGAAGTTACGTCGAAACTTACGAGTATATCCTGCGGGTTAATAGCAACTTCCTTAAAAATCTGAATAAAATGTTCAGAGTTCTTAACTAAAGATGTAGTTTGTCCTATAAACGGTTGGATGGTTTTCGACAAGTATTTTGCCAACAAATAGGTTGGGGAGCCTATTGCGTTGACGATTGGTCTCAAAGGTAAGTTATTCTTGTGGATCTTTGGCAAACCGTAGATCCTCGGTG
Organism: Melinopterus prodromus; assembly: GCA_964023965.1. Classification (NCBI taxonomy): domain Eukaryota; kingdom Metazoa; phylum Arthropoda; class Insecta; order Coleoptera; family Scarabaeidae; genus Melinopterus; species Melinopterus prodromus. The sequence continues at coordinate 35,589,302 of OZ030394.1, read as the reverse complement.
CCCTAGGGGCTTGAACAAAAAGGCTTCTTTGTTCCTGTGCGGAAACCGAAGATGATTTAACCAATTGCTTCACTCGCCGTCCTATCTTATCTGTTGGGTCCTTGAAGAAGCGAGCAACAAGGTTCGCGAAACGTCAGCATTAACAAATCTTGACACACGGCTTAACCCGGAAGCAGTTTATTTTCTAAATTCAATAATAGTTTAAGTTATGACAGAGACAAACATTGCAGTTTTCTGCCATTTTCAAATAAGGTGCCTTCCCTAGTAATATGAATTGACCGTAGTTATTAAAATATTTTAAAACAAAATAAGTTATGTACAATTGAAAAGAAATATACGGACATATAGTATATTATTATATTATATTATTATAAGCGCTTTGTTCTTTATATTTCAAATCAGTTTTGTCTGTTTTTTTTTTTATTTTGGGACTCTTAACGGCTTAAAGTATATGCCCCACTTTTCAGCAATGGCTCGTAAACTATAAATCTAAGAAGATACTACTACAAAAATTGTAGACAATCAGGCCAATTCTGTAACGCAGTTGTTACGTAGCAAGTTGCTTTGTAGCAACTTTGTTAACGACTTTCGTTAACCACCTTCTAAACGACATTAATAAGATTTCGTATTGTATATTGGAAAAATTAACCACTTGTTAAGATTAACGACAGTGGTTAACTGTTGATGGTCATGCGCATTCAGTACAAAAAAATCCAATCAGCTGATTCATATCATTATACTTCGATGTGGTGTGTAACCAGAAGTTAAAAATACGCAAATTAATAATGAAAAGCAGTATTTGCGAGAGTAGAACTTCACAAAAGCCATATTTATGCCGTCATGGTTAATTTTATTCACAAAAATAAAGTTCTTATGCGACGCACTCTACTCCGTTTACGGAAGCGGTAACGTCGAAGAATTGTGGAAACAATTTACGAAAAAATTAAATATGTGCAAAGGTTCGCAGAAGATAGTTGCGCAGTGAAATCGCGTAATATGAATGATTCTTGTTGTTATTGTTATTCTTCCGAGACTGACGTTGAAGTACATTTCTGAATTGTGAGGTTAGGTTATTCGAATACGTATAACCACAAATTTCCATTTGTTAATTAATTCGACAGCTGGTTAAATTCTGCTAGTTGTGGTTAAAAGTTTTAAAGGGTTTCTCGCTTAATGGATACTAATTTAATTCTTTAACAATGATCATTTAATTTAACTTCCCACTGTTCAGTTAATAAATTTAACAAACTTGTCGATGAATATAAAATTGTATATGAGTATAACTTTTCTTTACTTCTATAAATATACAGTTCTATTAAAAAAAGCGTACATGTAGTAAGCACAGTTTTGGCTAGATTGCCATATTGTAAACCTATCTTTTAATTGTTGTTACTTAGTAACCTGTAGTAACCTGTAACTACAAACACAAGAAGTGAATTTTGTCGATATTTTTTCGAGTATTTTATTATTTTTTACCTCATTTCTTAGCCAATCGTTACCAATTACTACAAATACAACTCACATAATTTGATTCACGAATTAAAAGATGTTCTTCGTCGCGGTATAATTAAATTATAAAAAGCAATTTACACACATTTGACAGAATGTGAATTCGCCCTACGCTTTTTTATTAGAACTTTACATTCTATGTAAAATCCAAAGCAAGTTCATTCTTGCAATGGTTACCTAACCACTAAAATAATAATAATAAATAAAATCAAAATATATTAAATAATAGTAAAACAAAATCAATCACCGTTCATGTAAATCTTCTATTTTATTTACCACTTGTTTATTTACGATACCTATACCATAAACCAAATCGTTTTTATTTTAAGGTTAAAGACTTGAACCGTGTTTAGCACCACCTCCCTATCGGTTGCTACGTAGTTAGTATAGTCACTCAGTTCGCCACTCAACTGGTGGCTACTAATTTAACCACTGGATATGTTACAGAATACCATTTTATATTTTAACAACGTTGCTAAGAAATTTAACCACTTGCTACGTAACAAATGTGTTACAGAATTGGCCCGAATATGTCCTACAAATTTGTACATTTGCTCTGAGGTGGAAACGAGATATATCAAAATACTCTTTTAGCAGAATTTGTATTCCAAGTTGCTTCTAAAAGGAACTCATTGGCTCATTTATTTTTTTGCTAGCTTAAGCTACATTAAAAACCAATTAACGAAGTACGCATTTGTTGTAATAGTGGTATAAGTTTACGATTTTTCGATTTTTTTTTCAGAAAATTATTGATTGGAGTATGAACGCTATAGAAGACTTTCTGATATTAACCCTTTATAAGCATATGGGTAAAATTATCTTGTTTTTCAACAAAATGTTAGTGAGTTTTACCTTTCACCCGACAAAATAATGAAGATATTAGAATAATCACCATCAACTTCTAGAAAAATAGACATTCCTGAATTCGTGTAGGTATACAACTTTAATTTAATATTTTAGTAGTAGGTATGTATCGTAAGTCCTAATCAATATCACACAAAAAAGACAGGATGGAAAAAAGACAATATTTAGTGCGATTATCTCTAAAAACGTCAGTGTTTCTTAAAGCTGTATTGACTGGGCAAAAACTAGCGGATTTGACTGCGCATTTTTTGTTTTAAAAGACATTCACATATTCTTGCTAGCCATTTCAAGATAGGTGATAGGTGAAATCCCTTGATTAAATCCGATGGGTAGCTAGCTCTTCATCTATAGGTTATGATGTTTTCCACGTGGCAATCTTAGTTGTAAATCTAAATTAAAGACATAAATCTAAATTTATTAAAGTGACTTCAAGCTACAAGATCAAGGTCCATCACAAAAGAGCGTTCTCATTTTGGAAATTTTCGTCAAATCAATTGATGCCCACTCAGCCCATTTCTTTATCTCATTTAGGAGGGCTTGACCGGTGCTGCCAATATCTCCCAAAATTTGGGACGCCGCTACTATCCTAAAATTCCTTCTGACATAACCCTTCTTGATACCGTGATTAATCAACTGCTTCAATGACGACAGTTGTTCTTTCGACGGTGGTTTCGATTGGTATGACCCGACAACTGCTATAGTGATTGACCGTTTGTTACAATTTGGAACATTGGTAGAGGTGACAGACCAACCCCTGCCATCATATACATTGGCGTCACCTCCAATCAAAAAATTGTACGAGATATCAGTCTCGTTCAACACCTCCATATGGTAATTCTGTAAGTGGCGAACATACTTTATGCACACTTTCTTTTCCAGACAACTCTCTGATAGTGTTTGAAACATTATTACTTTGTTAACCGGGTGATCTAATGGTGTTATGAATGTAGAATCGGCGGCTACCCATTCCATTCGCGATATGATTGTAACTTCTCTGCTTGCTAAAAACAAGAAAAAATATTTTAATAAATGTCGTTTGAGCATGTCATAAAGAGATATTACAATACTACCCATATCCCATATAAAAATAACTTAAAATTATCATACTAAATAAATAGTGTCTTATTTTGAGTATGAGTCGTACCTAGCAAAAGCTGAACTCGGACCTTTTTGTTGTTATCTGCCAGACTATCATAATATGTTACTAAGTACAATAGAGTCTATAAATGTGTAATGTTCCTTTGATTTGCAAGATATATATTTTATTGTCATTTATATATGAGACATGTTTCGGCAGTTACGCCATTATCTATCCTAAATTGTCGTGGGGAGATTTATGAGTTAATCTGTTTGCAAGACGCATTTTTTACAACCTTTTCATTAAAGCAAAGCAGACGTGCACGCTCGGACGATATAGAACGCAGTAATAGCGCAAACAAAAAATGTTTCGTTCTAAAAACTGCTGGTATATTTGTGTTCAAAATAAATAGCAGCAACAGTAAAATTTTCACTCGTTTATTGGAACTGTACTGAGATACTATAGTGATTTAGGACAATTAAAAAAGTCTGACGTGGCCAGGCACATGACTTTATCATACAATATGTAAAATTAATAGTTTGGCTGCATGAGAATCTATTTGATTGAGATGAATCGTGTCTGCATTAAAATTAAACTAGTTAGCCAGGATTTGACAGATATTATGATACTACTGACAGTAGGTATTGTCAAAGAATCAGCATTTGACACTACCTACTGTCATTAGAATAATAGTTATGTATGTCACAACTGCCGAAAGTACGAAATAGCGCGACGATGCGGCGCGTCACCAAAGGCGGAGCGTCGCCGCCACATGTCAGCGAGTCGCGCTATGTAGTTTTCGGCAGGACTGCCATCAACGTTTTTTATGTTGGTTTTTGAGAAATATGCATTTTTAAAAAAATAGCTAAGAAATTGTTATTTTTCTGTATAGGAAATGTTAGGTTGATACCACTTCTAGGAAACGTCGAGTTTAAAAAGCTAATTCAAATTCTGACAGATTTATATTTGTTCATGATACTGTAGATGTCACATCCGTACCAACATACTAAAATAAAACTACACTAATTGCTATAACGTATTTACAATTTTCTCAATGTATCGTTTTTAGAATTAAATATAACAACGGGTTGATATTTCTTATCAACAAACAATCAAATTGGTGATCTTATTTTAATTGAAATTTGTATTTTGTACTTACCGCACTAAGCGGCAACGCTCCATAGCGGTTCTCCAACCTCTGATGAAATCAGCTGTTTTCGAGTGACAGCACAAAAAAAAATATTTGTCAAATCAGGATTTGACAAATATTTTTTTGTAGCCAGGGCTACTATGTAATTTCATATCAATGCAGATGCGACCGATCTCGATCAAATAGAATTTGCTCTTGAATCTAAAGTATTAATTTCACCAAAAAATGTCATAGGCATAAATTATTCAAAATTTCCTCTACTTTAATTTGTTATTTAAGTATTTTGGCGAAATTACAGAAATGGCGGCTCATTTGCAAAATCTTTGAAAAACGCTTAGAATTAACTACCACTTCCTTTGGACCCTTTTGAACCAAACGCTTTTCAGCTCTAAGTTTGGTCATAAAACATCTAAATATGAGCTTTCGTCCCGATACCTTTAGTAGTTTCTCCGGAATCGTCGCCACAAAAATACACACATACGCACACACACAGAATTTTTTTGTACCTTGGTCAAAAATGTTCAGGGGACCCATAGAGACCTATTTCCGCTAAAATCTCAATTTTTTTTTCGGCTCGATTACAATACTTCATCATACTGCGCATGATAAAGTAAAAACAAGAAATACAACTAAACTTTAATATGTTTCCTCGATCTCCGTCGTTTATAAAATACATCCCCCATTTCGCGTTTAAGTAACCAGCAGTAGTATGCGATCATGCTGATGGTGTTTTTTCATTGAAAACGTTTTTCCGTAGCAACCATTTTTTGATGAAATTGTTCATCTTGTTCGTCACTGAATTGGCCAAGACTATCCGGAAAGCAATTAAAATTAGAATGTAAAAAGTGAATTATCCTTGGCTAACATTCCTTACATTTTACACCCCGGTAGTATATAAGGCCGTTGTGCCGTGACTCACAATTTTAAAGAAAGAAACAACTTTTTTTCTATTACTCCAGTATATATCACCCTCGGGCTAGGGCATTACTCATTAATATTGCCTTGTGTCGTAGACTCCACATCGCGTGCAACAAGGATTATCGTAAATTACCGTAATGAGACGAAATAACGTTTGAACAATGCAAAAAGCATTAACAGTGACTTGTCAGAACATGCCCGAAGAAAGCAGGTTCGGAAAATGGAAGAAAATCAAAAGTGTTTATAAAGTGTGCACATCGTAGAGTGAACCAATCAGGCATGTTTTAGAAAATATATTTGCTTGTTCACATGGAATACGGCCACCAATCGTCGGTGCATGAAATTTCAAAATTGGAATTAAGCCTAATAATTTATAATTACTGATTTATTGAATAACTTTACTGAAGAAGATACTATTGAATTAAATTGTACTAAGGCGGGAAGATCGCCTATGTTACGATCAAAACGGTACAAAAAATACGTTTTCTTATGCATGCGGTATATTGAAACGAACGTAACCTAACCTAACAGTGCAGTGTTTTCTAAAGCGTTACCTATTCTAATAAATCTTTGTGATCAATTAACTGGTTAGATGTTATTCAATGTACAACATGTTTTGTTGTCTTCAAAATCTCAGGTTTCAATAGAGATTTTAAGTCGTATTTGCACCTTTTTTTTAAGGGCGAAGGGGCCCAGGAAGAACCCACCTCCACCCCGCTGCCTGGTATGGCCGTTAGGCATTCTGCATTGCAGCGGCATCTTCCTTCCTTACCACAACAACAATTTAAATATAAAAAATCTGGGTCCCTTCGCTCTTATGCTCTAGTGACTTTATTTTCAAAAACAAATTACAATTACCGTCAGCTGGAGCTGACACCTTATCAAGTTTACATAATTACCCTTAAAAGTAAACATATAAACTACTACTTAACTACCCTACAGTTCTAAGTGTCTATGCACTTTACCCTAACTACAGGCGTCCTCGCGCACTCACCGGGACACATCCTGACCTATTTTCCGAAGCAGCGGTTCTTTCCTGCGGCTCCTCCCCAGACTGCGGTGTATCCAGAGGTCCGTGGTCCGGTATGTCCAGGACCCTTTTCTCTCATGCTCCGGTTTTCCGGGAGCATTCCCGCGCCGGTTTTCCGGTCGCTGTCATTCCTGTTTGCTTTCCTTTCCGTCTGTCCCGTAGACCGTCCCTGTCACTTATAACTAAGGGGCGGGAGGTTCTCTATCTCCTCGTCGACGAGGACGTCTTTTCGTCGGAGTATCATTCCTATAGTACGGGTAATCTGCTTCCACGCATCCGAGCTTTGCAGCATTCTCCGTACCATTCCTCCCACGCTGAGGTCATCCCCGCATGGGCACTCCCTCCTATAGACCTCCCAGCGGGGACATGCAAATAGCGTGTGCTCCGGAGTGTCTTCTTCCTCTCCACAATGCCTGCATTCGGGGCTTTCCCTCCTCTTAAATTTGTATAGGTAGGCCCCAAAGCACCCGTGTCCCGTTAGGGCTTGGGTGAGCTCATAGGTCACGTCTCCGTGCTTTCTACTCGTCCACTCATCCAAATCCGGTATCAGTCGGTGCGTCCACCGACCGTTGTTGTCCTCGTTCCATTCTTTCTGCCAGGCTTCCATCGTGCGTCGGCGATGTTCTTGTCTGGAGGTGCCATCCTGTCCGCGTCCGTCATATACCCTCCTTCTTTCGTCTGCTTTCAGGTGCACCGGCATCATTGACGATACCACCAAAGCAGCGCCCGTCGACACTGTTCTGTATGCCGATGTGACACCGACAGCAGCTCTTCTCTGTACTCGCAGGAGCCTTTGTTTCCTGCTTTCCAGCTGCATGTCGTCGGCCCAGACGGGCGCTGCATATAGCATCACCGATTCCGCGACCGACGCCAATACTCTTGTCTTAGGGGTACAAGTCCGCCTCTCCCCGCCCATTCGCCCAGCGCCTCTCCTTTCCGGCAGGTTGTAGTCGATCCCCACTCCTGAGACTTAGCATTGAAGTCGCCTGCGACAAGACACTTTCCTTCCGATCGCTGTAGGATTCCTTCTAACCTATCGAGGAAGTCCTGGAACTCTCTCAGCTCCAATGCCGGGGATGCGTAACAACTAATCATTGTCACCCCACCGACGACCATCCAGGCAAAACCCTCTCCCGATCCTTGTCTGGTAACGTGTACCTTGCGGCCTCTCACTCCAATGGCAGCTTTCCTGTCACGGTCCATCAGCCATCCTAGGTTTGCGGTCATGGCCTTGTTAGGCTCCGAGACCAGCATTACGTCGATCTTCTTCCTTGCTGCCGTGGCTATCAGTAGCTCTTGAGCAGCCCGCCCTTTTCCTAGATTTATTTGTAGAATGGAGGTGGCCATGGAGTCATGTAGCGCCTCTCGCAATCCCTAATGGACTGTAGCCTCATTATCCGGGCCGTTCTTAGGTACGACCCCACGCGTTCAAGGTCCTTGATCGCCTCGTTCTCGGACACCCCCATTCCTTTTAGGAAATCGAGATACACTGATCTCAGTTCTTTCCCGCACGGCATGCCCTCCGACTGTATTTTGATCTCGGAATAGAGTTTGCTCTCGCCGCCTACTATTTCTCCGTCATCGGTATGTTCGAAGTAGCCCAGATGGTTTCGGACTAAGTCGAGCAGCGTTCTCTCTCAACCTCTGTGTGGCATACTTGGTGCTCTGTCTCGTTAATCGCACCATCGCACAGTGTTGCGGATTCGAAAAAAGCTGGCCAAAAGTCGTAAATGTGAAGGTGGGAATAATAAATTTATTACCGTGGAATCTTGTAGAGAGAGAACCACTACGTATTGTGCGAAAAGGATAATGCGGATGGTTGCATACCTTAACTGTACCGTCAGTTCAAAGTGACCGTTGTCTGAAGAGAATGTACGGTGCGCGACTTGTCAAAATATTTCGTTGTGTTAAAGTGCGAATAATTTTTGAGCTAAGTGAGTTTTATTTAATCAGCTACATGGAGGGTGTTAAGGAAGGTATGTAGAATATTTATAAACATAGACTTATAATAAATGTATGCTCAGCATATTTAAAAAATTCCGTCAAAAAATAGGTTTTTTAAGTTGAATATTTGCAAATACAATTTCGTAAATCATGGAAATAGTTACTTTCCCCGGAGATCCCACAAAGTTTGCATATAGAGGTTATAGACAGTGATTTTCTGAATGGGGATTAGTAAAGAACAGCGTTACATGTTGTTTCGCGAATGTATGGCGTCATTTTGAGTGTAGCCTGATGTAACCGCATAGTCATCGCATTAGTGCGTTCCGGCGCGTCACAATTGTAGCTCGCTCGGGACGCACTCGCAATAGTCCAATCAGCTGACCATGTTCATGTTCTTCTGATTAGACATACGTTATTGTTTCGCAGAATCGGTTAGCATGGAAGTCACGTGCACCCGGGAAAACATCTTTCGAATGATCGAGGGTGACTTTCATTCAGACATATCAAAACAGCTGAACACATTGGAGATGAATTTGGGCACTAGAAAAAAATTAGCACTTAAAATTCATCCGAATGAGAAGTCTAAATTACAGAAGCTGTTTTGGCGCATGAAAGCTAAGTGGAAAACATCGAACAAGAATAAACAAAGATTCCTTGACAACAATAACAAGTGGTTGTCTGCTACAACGACTATTAAGGTAAATAAATATACTAGACAATTTTGGTAATTTTTCTCAAAATGTAACCTATATCTATAAGTATAAAAACGCACTGCTGTATCATTTTGTATCTTAATAATTCTATAATAATTAACACATGGCGTTTGCCTACATGTTATTATAACTTAACTTTATTGTGTAATTCTTATGTTTCTAAGAAATGTACAAGTACATATTCATTTAAATTTTGTTCTGAAATAGTTTGTTTCCAAAGCATCGATATTGTGTCTGAAATAAAAGAACAATACATTTTGCAGATTACTTATCCTACGGAAAGACGAAAAGATGAGGCCGGACCTTCTACAAGCTCTGCTAAGTATGGCCGACCATCCGCTCAGTTTGCAACAGCAAGTGAACGAACGAAGAGGAGAAGAACTGCTGAGATGCGTGCAACAGTCGGCACCGAGGAGTTGATGTTTGCAACTCACATGAATCTTCGATCTTCTGGAGTATTACGATAGGTGAAACTAGCGCAGACGTCAAGTTGCAATCGCTGTTGGATCATACTTCGGAAAGGATACTGCTAGTACAAAAATACGTCATTGAAACTATAGACGCGAATATCGTAAAAAACATGAGATTCATTTTTAAGTGGGGGTGTGATGGTAGCTCCGGGCAAAGCGAATATAAGCAACTATTCGCGGAAGAATGCAAGTCGGACGCAAATATGTTTCTTACTTCGCTAGTTCCACTACAGCTGCTATCTGTACACGATGACAAAAGCAAAGAGGTCATAATATGGAAAAATCCACGGCCATCGTCTCCTCGTTATTGTAGGCCAATTAGGTTACAATTTCTTCATGAAGATGTAGAGTCGACTGTTTTGGAAATGAATTACGTTGAAGAGCAAATAAAATCTCTCATTTCGTTCAACACCACTATTCACAGGAAAGAGATTAAAATTAGTTACGAAATGGTTTTTACAATGATAGATGGAAAAGTCTGCAACGCAGTAACGTCGACGAAGTCCACAATGCGCTGTTATTTGTGTGGAGCTACTTCAAAAGATTTTAACAATTTAGAACATGTTCAGCAGAGACCAGTAAATGACGCCAATTTACGCTTTGGTTTGTCAACTCTTCATGCCTGGATCCGTTTCTTCGAATGTTTTCTACATCTAGGATACAAGTTAGATTTAAAGAAGTGGCAAGCGCGTAGCATAACAGACAAAGAAAGTGTACACAGAGCGAAAATTGCAATTCAGGCAGAATTTAAAAAACAATTAGGGCTTCTTGTTGATCGTCCAAAACCAGGATACGGCAGTACCAACGATGGAAACACGGCGCGACTATTTTTTTCTCAAGCGAAGGTTTCTGCTCAAATCCTGGGGGTGGACGAACACTTAATTATTAGATGCCATATAATCCTACAAGTCCTCTCAAGTGGCTACCACGTAAAAATCGCGGAATTTAAAAAGTACTGCCTAGACACTGCGGAATTATTCGTTGACAAATATCCGTGGTATTTGATGCCAACGACAGTACACAAAATTTTATTACATAGCGCACACGTAATCGCGCCACTTTCACTGCCAATCGGCCAATTGTCAGAGGAAGCATAGGAAGCCAGAAATAAAGACGTGAAAACCTATCGAGAGAGATATTCGCGAAAAACCGCACGGACGATGACCATGGAGGACGTTTTCCACTGGTTGCTGGTGTCTTCGGATCCGGTCATAACAAGTTTACGAATACTACCGAAAAAGAAAAGTAGATCCCTATCTTCTGAAGCAATCCGATTCCTAGCAACATATCCGTCTGAAGAACATGGTGACAGCGATGAAAGTAATTTTTCTGATGCACGGAGGAGTTCTTTTGGAGAAAGTGAAGAAGATAATTAATAGATAAACCGTTTAAAGAAAATAAAAATACTTTAAATTATATTATATATTGATAAGAATTTTGTGCATTTTATTTAAAAATCATAGTCAGCGATCCTAACCCCTTTTGCAATGTTAGAATTAAATTTGACGATTTTTTAGGAAAAAGGTCGGCCATATTGGATTTGTAATTTTGTATTTTGCTATTTTCAGTATCAATTTACAACCTGCAAACACCCTTTCTGCAATGTTTCTAATAAATTCGACGATTTTCAGGAAAAAGTCCGCCATGTTGGATTCGCCATTTTGAATATTGTAATTTTTATTACTAATTCGTTATCAGCGACCTGAAAACCTCCTTTTTGCAAAATTTCAATCTAATTCGACAATTTTTTAGAAAAAAATCCGCCATATCGGATCCGCCATTTTGAATTTTAGTATTTTCACTTCAGATTCGTAATCAGCGACATGAAAAACCCCCTTCTACAATGTTTCAATCAAATTTGACGATTTTACGACTTTTGGCCAGCTTTTTTGGAGTCCGCAACACTGTGCATCGGGGGGACCGCAGAGTACCATCCTGGCTTCCTTTCGCTTCCGTCTTCCTTGGGCCTTACCGATACGTTCGCCCGCAGTGTGCCCTGCACAGCTGTCTCTTCTTCTCTTACCATCCCGGTATCTTTGGGTGGGTTCGGTTTCAAGACCTCTATCCTCCCGCACGCGTACTGAAAGCACGCGCTTGTCTCCGATCGGATGATTCCACCACTGATGAATGCTTTGCCAGTCCGCATCTTCTCGATGTGGGTCTGCATCCTCTTCCGGTCTCTTGTGGCTTTCGACGGCGGTTTCTTCCTCTTTCTTGGGTTCTCCGATGAACCCGATGCTGCCTGGTAGGAGTTAGGCATTATGGACTGAGATTTTCTCCTTCTGGATCCCTTCTAGTGCTTTGGCGTACGTTGGGCATCTGGGGCTGTTCGCCCTGTGCCCATCTTTTTTGCACACTGGGCAATGGGTCCCTTGCTTCTTTCAGTCTTTAGCAAAGTGCCATTCTTCCCCGCACTTCCTGCACAGATTTGTTCTGTTCGGGCATTCACATTTGGCTACCAGGTGACCAGTCTCCCGGCACCTAAAACAAGCTGCCATCTGTTGCCGCTCCCGTAATTGCCCTTCGGCCCATGCCACTTTGACAGTTCTTCTTCGTAGGAGCGCTCTCGGTGCATCTTCAGAAGCCTCCAGCACTGCGGTTTTTGTTCCGTAGTGCGCATCGTTCAGAGATTTCACTGTGACCTCTGAGCTAAGATCTCCTAGTGCTTCCCGAATGGCGACTGCAATTTCCTTCTTGGTGTTGGTTGCCTCCAGTTCTTTAAGCAGCAAGGTTTTCGTCTTACCCGCTACTCTAGCCTCAAAACCAGACACTTTTCTGATCTGGTCCTGTAGGACTGATGCACTCTCCTTGTCCTTGACCGTTATCATCAAGACTCCAGTCTTCGTTTTCCTGACGCCCTTGATATTCAGGTTTGTCTTATAGGATGCGCTATCCGTCTTTATTATGACAGCTCCATCCCTTCTTTTTGGCAATGCTGGGAACTGCCGTTCCCTTGCGGGGGGGTTGGGGTTTGTCACCCTTTGCTTTGTCCCGCTTGCGTTCTTTGCGGCGGCTTCCGCATACTTCTTCTTCTCTTGTGGAGTTCCTTTTCTTACGTAGAGGACAACCCTCTTTCCAAAAATGTATAGTCGCTCCCTCTGTTCTTCCGCGGTTTCTCCTTCCGGGTCATTTATCGCGACATTCTTTTCTTCACCGATACTGGCCTTCAGCTCTTTTAGCATGTCTGCCATTGGTAGGGCTCCGTCTTCTCTCTGTACGACAAAAATTCGCCTCTTCTTTTCGACGACCTTCCCTCCGGACTTTCTTGCGGCGCGTTAAGGGGGTTTCCCTCTACCTTCTGTAGTCGTTCTTCGTTTCGTGGCATTTCGCCCTCCTCTTTGTACCCGTCGCATCTACAGATACATTCTCTGCGCGTCACTTTCGTGTGCGGGCTTCTGGTGTCGTGATGAATCTTTTCGATTTCTTCACCAACTGCTGCCATCATTTTCTCCATTTCCTGAGATATCTTTTCCATCTTCTCTTTTGTACTGGTTTCGCTTTTACCGGTGTCTCTGAGGCCCTTCACCTTCTGGTTGAGTTTCCTCCAGACTTCCTCCAGCTTCTCTTCCTTCTGTTCCTCCTTTTTCTTGTCGTCCTCTCTTCTTTTCCTCTTCAGGTCTAATCTGCCTTCCACGTCTTGCCATGCCGACATCGCTCCCTCAGGCAGGTCCTGTGTTGGTTCGGGCGTTGTCTGTCCAGACTTGGCTTTTTGGGAGACTAACGCCACCTTTCCTTTTGCCGACCCGGCTATTTTTATCGCTGGGAGCGATCCCAGTCTCTGTCTTCCTTCTGGGGGTGGAGACCTTACCAGAGCTGACCTTCTGACCGATATGTCTTGCTCCTGGCTCATCCTTCCTCCTTCCTCCTCTGTGTTCGCGTCTTTTGCCGCCTTCTTGCCGGACGATGTGTCTAGTCCATGTAGTGGCAACTGCTTTTGCTCCTTGGCTCTGTTTCTCCACCCTTCGATGCTGAAGCCCCTCTGTGGCACATCCTTCTTCTCCTGCTTGTCACTCATCCTGAGGAAGTTCAGACGAACACGCCCCGGATACGGCAAAATTCAACTGCGCTTTTATTTTTTTTTCTTCTATGTCCCGAAAAATTCAAAATCCGGCAAAAATCGCGAAATAACACTCGCGCCGCGCTACCCCGTCATGTGGGGTGTCAAAACGACAAGCACGCCGCGGCGAACCCGCTCCGAACACTCTCACACTCAGAACCCGCACTCCGACACAATTCACCCTCGCCCCGCGAAAATCGACAGTCACCTACCTAGGGTGAAAAAAATCTCCGCGGATTCGGCCGAGACCGGTGTCACGTTAACGGTCTCCACACTAGGAATCTATTGCGCGCACTCTCCAGTCTCTGAGAACAACCCCTACGACGTCCCAGATGAAAACCCGGGGGCGACACCCTGTTTCCTGTGTGCTTCCAACTCCTTTATTTGTTGGCGGATTCTCACAAAATCAGCGTCCGGCCGTCAGGTCCAATTAGCGTTGTACCCTCCTCTCACCAGAAATTCGCTGGGTGCCCTAACACCCCCGCAAAGTCGGAAAAACTCCACTAATACGTGCCAACGCACTATTTCAAAAACTCCACCCGCGTTAAGACCTCGAAAAACCTGAGGACCCAAAAAAGGTTTTTTAAAAACACTTTTTGTTGCTCTCGTAGCTGTAGCCCAAATTTCAGAATTTTTGATACTGTTTCTCCACTTTTTCACTTCTTTGTTGGTATTTTACACACTGATGCCACGCGCTGTACGTCCGTTAGCGGTTACATACTACTCGTATTTGCACCTGTGCAGAAGGTAACATGCATCAGTTTATAGGTCAATCGATGGACCAAATCTAGTCAATGATATTTATATTTGCTTTACTAACAACAGTAATACCTGGTCCGATATGGTTGTTTGTTGTTATCGCCATCTGGGTAGATGGATTTATATATATGATTATATATATATATATATATATAAGGAGAAAGGAAGTTTTTCGGGCAATTCCGTCATACGAAGGAACAACCGTAGACACGTGTTTCGGACTATTAGTCCTCATCAGTACGGTATAGCCAAGGAGTAAGGTGGACACTCAATGGAAAGAACACTCAAATGGAGACCATAAGGGGCGTGCCCAATGTCGCCAATTGGTGCTTCGGTCACAACATCTTCAGGATTCGAAGACTAGATGTGACGTCGCGCCGGAGGTGACGGACACCCCAGGCCCACCATAGCCCATGGAGGTATAGATGGAAAACAGGTTTATCGACGGTAAGACGGTTGCTTCTTCGTATGACGGAATTGCCCGACAAACTTCCTTTCTCTTTGAATATCTTACCGTCGATAAACCTGTTTTCCATCTATACCTCCATGGGCTATGGTGGGCCTGGGGTGTCCGTCACCTCCGGCGTGACGTCACATCTAGTCTTCGAATCCTGAAGATGTTGTGACTGAAGCACCAATTGGCGACATTGGGCACCCCCCTTATGGTATCCATTTGAGTGTTTTTTCCATTGAGTGTCCATCTTACTCCTTGGCTATACCGTACTGATGAGGACTAATAGTCCGAAACACGTGTCTACGGTTGCTTCTTCGTATGACGGAATTGCCCGACAAACTTCCTTTCTCCTTGAATATCTTACCGTCGATAAACCTGTTTTCCATCTATACCTCCATGGGCTATGGTGGGCCTGGGGTGTCCGTCACCTCCGGCGCGACGTCACATCTAGTCTTCGAATCCTGAAGATGTTGTGACTGAAGCACCAATTGGCGATATTGTAAATTGATGGAGCGAACAAGGTTACCTCCTGGCTTTGTTCTTGTATCTTTGGATGTCGTCTCACTCTTTACAAATATACCGCTAGATTTAATAATTCAAACTGTGACAGATGTGTGGGGGACCATCGGAAGTTGTTGCAATGTACCTCTGAAGCTTTTTCTTGATTTAATTCGTTTTATTTACACCAATTGTTATTTCACTTTTCAGGATAAGTTTTACAAGCAAATTTTTGGTACACCTATGGGTTCCCCATTAAGTCCAATACTGGCGCAGCTTGTCATGGATTGTCTTATAGAGACTTGTATTGATAGACTACCCTTTAGCCTCCCTTTTTTATTTAAATATGTCGATGACATAATATGTGCTGTACCTCAAGACAAGGTAGAGGAGATTTTAAATACTTTTAACAACTTCAATCCTCATCTACAGTTTACTGTTGAAGAGGAGTCTGATTACGGCGTTCCTTTTTTGGACACAAAGGTTATACGTGACCCGGCCACCAATAACATTATATTGGACTGATATAGGAAGCCAACGGCCACTGGTAGGTTTGTTAATTTTCTTTCGAGTCATCCTATTAGTCAAAAGATCAACACTTTGGTGGCCATGAGGAATAGGGTAGTGTACATTAGTGATCTATCTTTTGTTAGAGACAACTTGCGGGATTTGAGTGAGATGTTCATTAATAATGGGTATCCTAGAGCTCTTGTTCAGAGGTTAATTTTTAATAGCCCTTTCCGTGATCACGCAATGGATGATGGTTGTGCAGTTCCCTCTGTAAGGTATAAGAAACTTTTTCAAGTTGAAAATCTTTCAGTGAGATTGGTTCATTTGTTCAAGAATGATGATTTCCGTGTTGTTGTTAGTAATAATAGAACGATTAGTGGTATATCCTTAAAGATAAAAGACAAGACCCCTCATTTTCTAACAATGTTATTTATAGTATTCCGTGTGGTGGTTGTCCTATGGAATATTATGGTCAAACCAGTCAATGGCTCAAATCCCGGTTAGCTTTACACAAAAGCGATTTAAAGTTAGGGAAAAAGAACTGTGCTGTCGCACAACACGCGCTCGAGGTGGACCATAATATGAAGTGGGAGGATACCAAAATTATTGCGGTTGAAAATAATTATAAATCTAGGTTGTTTTTGGAAATGTACCATATTCAGCTCAACATGAGCAATAGTTTAAATTTTAAATCTGACACTAGTCAACTTAGTAATATTTATTCTTTTTTAATAAACAATAATTTCAAATACTAACGCGATAGGGTTGGTGGTAGTGTTGGTGACCTTGCCATTTCTGTTATTCACTGTGGACTCGGTCAGTCAGGCTATGTTTACTTTTGTGTTGTGAAGACATGTGTCGATCAGTAGTTTGTTTTGTGGTTAGTTTTGCCTGGTTGTTTTAATGTGTATTGATTTTGGTGTGTGATTTGACATGATTGTTCCGGGGATGCTCTCGCTATGCAAACTTTTATGATACTCTAATTGTAAGTAGAAACATTTTGTCCGTTATTTGTAAATTTTGACATTTCAGTAATTAAGCCCTTGTTTTTTATTTTATTAGCTTGTTCCTGAGGAAGTCTTAAATTAAAGACGAAAATTCGAACCAGATAAAAGGAGTTTTATTTACTTCGCCCGTTGACCGAATTTCCCACGTTACTTGTGTCTGAAGTTGTTACAAAGTCACGGTCGTTATTTCGTTTACACTGTATATATATATATATATATATATATATATATATATATATATATATATATATATATATATATATATATATATATATATATATATATATATATATATATATATATATATATATACTATATAGGGAATATGACGTAAATAGAATCCAAGAGAGAAGTAATTTTTAAAGTTAATTAAAAGGATACGGTCTCAGCCCGGATTCGAACCGGGGCCTTCTTCCTTGCCGGGGAATTGCTCTACCGCTGAACTACTGAGCCCGGTCGGAGGATATAGATTTAATTCGTCATTTCAAACGATAGTAACAGTACGGGTTGCTGTCTAACTACTATTATCATGACATCTATTGGACACTGGTGGAAATTGGTTCAATGGTATGTCAAGTTTATCGCAAATCTTGCTAGTGGAAAGTAGGAAACTGGTTTAATCGGTTTAAATATACTATATAGGGAATATGACGTAAATAGAATCCAAGAGAGAAGTAATTTTTAAAGTTAATTAAAAGGATACGGTCTCAGCCCGGATTCGAACCGGGGCCTTCTTCCTTGCCGGGGAATTGCTCTACCGCTGAACTACTGAGCCCGGTCGGAGGATATAGATTTAATTCGTCATTTCAAACGATAGTAACAGTACGGGTTGCTGTCTAACTACTATTATCATGACATCTATTGGACACTGGTGGAAATTGGTTCAATGGTATGTCAAGTTTATCGCAAATCTTGCTAGTGGAAAGTAGGAAACTGGTTTAATCGGTTTAAATATACTATATAGGGAATATGACGTAAATAGAATCCAAGAGAGAAGTAATTTTTAAAGTTAATTAAAAGGATACGGTCTCAGCCCGGATTCGAACCGGGGCCTTCTTCCTTGCCGGGGAATTGCTCTACCGTTGAACTACTGAGCCCGGTCGGAGGATATAGATTTAATTCGTCATTTCAAACGATAGTAACAGTACGGGTTGCTGTCTAACTACTATTATCATGACATCTATTGGACACTGGTGGAAATTGGTTCAATGGTATGTCAAGTTTATCGCAAATCTTGCTAGTGGAAAGTAGGAAACTGGTTTAATCGGTTTAAATATACTATATAGGGAATATGACGTAAATAGAATCCAAGAGAGAAGTAATTTTTAAAGTTAATTAAAAGGATACGGTCTCAGCCCGGATTCGAACCGGGGCCTTCTTCCTTGCCGGGGAATTGCTCTACCGCTGAACTACTGAGCCCGGTCGGAGGATATAGATTTAATTCGTCATTTCAAACGATAGTAACAGTACGGGTTGCTGTCTAACTACTATTATCATGACATCTATTGGACACTGGTGGAAATTGGTTCAATGGTATGTCAAGTTTATCGCAAATCTTGCTAGTGGAAAGTAGGAAACTGGTTTAATCGGTTTAAATATACTATATAGGGAATATGACGTAAATAGAATCCAAGAGAGAAGTAATTTTTAAAGTTAATTAAAAGGATACGGTCTCAGCCCGGATTCGAACCGGGGCCTTCTTCCTTGCCGGGGAATTGCTCT
>OZ030394.1:35320619-35568119 GCA_964023965.1 Melinopterus prodromus | reverse complement strand
ACACTTATAAAAAACGCACAAACTAAAAGTACTTACAAGTATGAGTTACATGAAACTAACTACATTGAGAAACGTCGACATTATCCTCCAATCAACACTCACACATGAGTTTGGCATTGAAACACTTTAAAATATAACAACAATTCACAAAATTCGACGGACACGTTTCACTTAGACAGGACATGTTTACATTGAAAAATATAGGTGACAGGCGTGCGCATACATATAACTGATCGTGCCAAAACTCAGAAAACCAAAGAATCGCTAGTGTTATCAGTGCTACCGTTGGATCTATCATTATCCATAGCCATTATGTAAGAATAAATGTTGCTCAGACCCTCAACATCACTCCTAAAGTTGACAGTGTTGTTATTAAAATTAATGTTATACATTTCCAAAAACCGTCTGTTGTTATGGTCTTGATCGTAGTCTTTAATTTCAACGTCATCAAAATTAAAATTATGGTCGTTGTTGATTGAATGTGAAGCAAGAGCACATCTTGTTTTACCAGTGCGAATGTCACTTTTATGCAAAGACAATCGATTTTTAATCCATTGGGAAGTGACTTCAATGTAGGTACCGTCACAGTGATTGCAATCAATCTTGTAGATGACGTTTGATCTAAACAACACATCATCTCGATCCTTAATTCTAGAGAACAATTTTTTGATCTTGTTAGTGTAATGATAGACCAGTTTAATGTCTCCGGTAGGAAGGGGTTTATTATGGCTTTTAATTTCTCCGGTAGACCCGGTATCATGGCCATTTTTTAAATCTGGTGACGGCAGGGTTTGGTAGATCAAACACACTGTGACTGGGTCTGTCAGTGTAAGTGGAAAACAGTAGCTTATTTAACAGTTTGTTTGGAAAACCATTCTTAAGGAAGGCTGTTTTTAATTTCTTTAGTGCTAAATGTTGGTACGTGTCACTGCATATCTTAAGGACCCTATTTTTCATGCCAATAACTGTGTTAATTTTGTGACTGAAACTGTGTTTTGAAAAGAAGTTAATGTATCGTCCAGAATAGGTGGGTTTTGTATACCAGTCAGTATACAGTCGAGAAATGGAATACTATTATTCTCCTCCACTTCGATGGTAAACTGTATATGATTGTTGAAATTATTAAAAGTAGTCAAGATATTATCTACTCTTTCATGAGGAACACACATGATTAAATCATCTACAAACTTGTACACAAATGGGAGGGGGAAATCAAGTTGGGGTATTACACCATCCAGAACAAAGTCCATCACCATCACAGCCAGAATTGGGCTGATCGGACATCCCATTGGGGTTCCAAACATCTGGAGGTATATCTTGTTATCAAAGCCAAAGTAGTTGTTCTCAAATATAAACTTCATGACCTCCAGAAATGCTTTTAGGTTAAAGTTGCAGTTTGCCTCAATTAAAGCCCAATTTTCTTGTATAATAAAATACACCAACTCAAAGGGTATGTGTGTAAACAAACTGACAACATCGAGCGATATAAGTTTGTAGGTAGGAGGAATTACCAGTTCTTTGATGGTGTTAACAAACTGGAAGGTGTCTCTAACGTTATACTGGGTGCGATTTCCTAATGAAAGTGTCAAAACATCAGCTATGTACTTGGATAACTTATAAGTGGCTGAGCCATATATATATATATAATATATTGAAATTTTTCTTCGAGGTTGATGATGTAGAAATCAAGTTAATCGCCGAAAATTCCTCTGACGTGCAAGATGTTAATAAAGCACTTGGTTAGTTGAGTTCAATTGTTTTATTCACCAAATTTTCGCACGTAAATCACGCGCTTCATCAAGGGTGTACCTTAAAAATGCAACAAGTCAATACAGGAAAGGTAAATCCCTAGGTACTTACAACAAGAACTTAATGCGAAAACCCACGTATGCCCAACAAAGGGTTGAAAATTGTTCCCGATAAGGATAACAAACAGCACGACATTTTAAAATATAACCTTCTGGGTCAGAGACCGTGTGGTAGTCACAAAAAATATAAAACGGAGCGAGTACTGAAAACAACATGTGCGCCATCTAGTGGCAGAACAGCTAAACTCAGCATGACGGCAAGGCATAGACCTGCATAAACAATTACAGGAACCAATAAACATTGGTAAGTCACATCAAATTTAAATAAACAAATTGAACAAAATAAGTCAAAAAACTAAAAAAGATTAACTTAAAATTAACCAAACACAGGGCCAGAAGGGCAAGACAAACTGGGAGACACCATTACAATGTATTGAATTGAAATTATAATATACAATATTTTATGCAAAAGCAAAAAATAAAACAGAACAATTGGTGCCCCAGGGAAAAAACACTGGGGCACCAATTGTTCTGTTTTATTTTTTGCTTTTGCATAAAATATTGTATATTATAATTTCAATTCAATACATTGTAATGGTGTCTCCCAGTTTGTCTTGCCCTTCTGGCCCTGTGTTTGGTTAATTTTAAGTTAATCTTTTTTAGTTTTTTGACTTATTTTGTTCAATTTGTTTATTTAAATTTGATGTGACTTACCAATGTTTATTGGTTCCTGTAATTGTTTATGCAGGTCTATGCCTTGCCGTCATGCTGAGTTTAGCTGTTCTGCCACTAGATGGCGCACATGTTGTTTTCAGTACTCGCTCCGTTTTATATTTTTTGTGACTACCACACGGTCTCTGACCCAGAAGGTTATATTTTAAAATGTCGTGCTGTTTGTTATCCTTATCGGGAACAATTTTCAACCCTTTGTTGGGCATACGTGGGTTTTCGCATTAAGTTCTTGTTGTAAGTACCTAGGGATTTACCTTTCCTGTATTGACTTGTTGCATTTTTAAGGTACACCCTTGATGAAGCGCGTGATTTACGTGCGAAAATTTGGTGAATAAAACAATTGAACTCAACTAACCAAGTGCTTTATTAACATCTTGCACGTCAGAGGAATTTTCGGCGATTAACTTGATTTCTATATATATATATATATATATATTGCTCTGAGAGCAATTCCCCGGCAAGGAAGAAGGCCCCGGTTCGAATCCGGGCTGAGACCGTATCCTTTTAATTAATTTTAACAATTACTTCTCACTTGGATTCTATATATATATATATATATATATATATATATATATATATATATATATATATATATATATATATATATATAGTAGAAGATTAATGGGAAACCAGTCTGTATATTTTCTTTATTTTTTTTTCTCTTTGCTAATATTTCGGATGAATTTGCATCCTTCATCAGAGCTCTAAAAGTTAAAAAAGTTTAAAACATTAACAATCTAAAAACGAAATACAATACAAACCGGAAATATCACTGTATAACCTTATGAAACATGAAAAAAACTCTTGTCAAACAAATTTGTTATGGTGATCAAAATGTAGGAAAAAAAGCCAACCTTATTTTATATATGACAACATCAAAAATCTAACCTAAAAACTAGAGTTAATGACATGAAATGTAAAATATGAATGGAAAGAACATCTCAAAATTTTCAAATTTGGTTTAACTGGGTGCGATGAATATTTTTGTAATTTAGTAAATATGTATAAATACTACTTAAATTTTTGATGTCAGTTTTCGAATTCATTGGCGATACAGAATTATTAATATGAAACATTTCAAGAAAACTTCAAATCAATGTTCAAATTTGATGTACGTACACGACTGCTGTAAAGTAGTTTACTAATCAAAACACGAGGATATGAATTTTCTTCTAAAATAGTCCCAAATTTCTTGAGATTTTTGTTGAGCAAAGAAGGATGGACAATTTTGGATATTCTATTTTTCTGGCCCAATATAAAGTTCTTTTTCATTTGTAAAGGATGGTTCGAAAAGTAATTTATGTAGCGGCCGGAACTTGTAGGTTTTTGATACCAATCTAAAATAATAGAGTTATCATTTTGTCTTATTACTTTGGTATCCAAGAAAGGTACACTCCGATCTGTTTCATTTTCTACAGTAAACCTCAATCTTGCGTGATAGGAATTAAAAATATTCAAAATTTCATCTACTTTATCTTCTGGTACCGCACACATTAGGTCGTCCACATACTTCTTAATAAACGGAAGCTTGAAAGATAATTTTGGTATTTGAGAATCCAATAACATATCCATTACTATATGAGCAAGAATAGGACTCAAATTGGAACCCATAGGACATCCAAAAATCTGCTTGTAGATTTGGTTATTATATTGAAAATAGCTTGAATCGAAAATAAAATCCAAAATTTCTAAAAAATCCTTAAGTGACATTGAGCAATTTGTGGATATCTCATTCCATCTACTTTTAATATTTGATTTTGCTTGGTTTAAAGGGATGTTACCATATAATGATACTACATCTAAACTGATTAACACAAAATCATTAGGCAAAACTTTGTTTTCCATAAATTCTGCAAAATGAAATGTGTCTCTCACATAGTAATCATTTTCTTGATGACATGTTGATGTAAGAATGTTCGCGATGTATTTGGAAAGTTCTTCGGTTGGTGAATTGTTTGAAGCTACAATAGGGCGCAAAGGAATTTCAAGTTTATGGATTTTGGGAAGTCCATAAAAGCGAGGGGCAATAGATTTGTATGTTCTTAGTTGTTTTGCTGTAACATCGTCAATTTCATGGCATTTATTCAGTTTATTAATCCATGTATTGCTTTTATTTTGGATCGTTGTAGTTGGATCTCTTTTAAGCTTCTTGTAATTAACCTTGTCATTTAGGATGTCAAGAACTTTATGATGATAGGTACGGTTACATTGCCTTTTTTTGGATTTTATTTTCGATTCAAGCTATTTTCAATATAATAACCAAATCTACAAGCAGATTTTTGGACGTCCTATGGGTTCAAATTTGAGTCCTATTCTTGCTCATATAGTAATGGATATGTTATTGGATTCTCAAATACCAAAATTATCTTTCAAGCTTCCGTTTATTAAGAAGTATGTGGACGACCTAATTTGTGCGGTACCAGAAGATAAAGTAGATGAAATTTTGAATATTTTTAATTCCTATCACGCAAGATTGAAGTTTACTGTAGAAAATGAAACAGATCGGAGTGTACCTTTCTTGGATACCAAAGTAATAAGACAAAATGATAACTCTATTATTTTAGATTGGTATCAAAAACCTACAAGTTCCGGCCGCTACATAAATTACTTTTCGAACCATCCTTTACAAATGAAAAAGAACTTTATATTGGGCCAGAAAAATAGAATATCCAAAATTGTCCATCCTTCTTTGCTCAACAAAAAACTCAAGAAATTTGGGACTATTTTAGAAGAAAATTCATATCCTCATGTTTTGATTAGTAAACTACTTTACAGCAGTCGTGTACGTACATCAAATTTGAACATTGATTTGTACAGTTGCACAGAATTTAAACGAAATCGTAATATGGAGACAAAATTCAAAGTATTACCTTATATTGCTGGACTTACTCCTAACCTGATGAAAATTTTTAAAGATCATAATTTGACTTTTGCCCGTCGTACAATAAAGAGTCTAGGAACATTTTTCTCAAAAATAAAGGATGATCTTCCATTGGATTTGAGTTCAGATGTTATTTACAAAATTAAATGTGGAGATTGTCATCAAGAATATATTGGACAGACTTCTCAACAACTTAAGAAACGAATTAAACAACATAAAAGTGATGCAAGATTGAAGCCTGAAGCTTGTGCATTGGCTTCCCATGTTAGCCGTCTTGGACATAATATGGACTATCAAAATTTGGCTGTATTGGACGGTGACGTAAATTACTTTCGGAGAAGTTTTCTTGAAATGTTTCATATTAATAATTCTGTATCGCCAATGAATTCGAAAACTGACATCAAAAATTTAAGTAGTATTTATACATATTTACTAAATTACAAAAATATTCATCGCACCCAGTTAAACAAACTGAAAATTTTGAGATGTTCTTTCTTTCTTTCTTTTCTTTTTTTTACTGTCTTGATACTCTTCTTTGCTATCCTTATATTTTCTTGACCAAAGATTCTTATAATTTTGTTAGTTAAATGTGTTACATCGATAATTGACTCATATTTCTTATGTTGTAAATTATTAACACTTTGACTTCTATTCATGTTTTCATTTGCTATTGTATTCTTTTCCAAATTTGACGTTCTGTAAAGTATATTTGTGATTAGTGCTCTTGGCCATGAATTTATTGCCAAAACCGACTCCAATCTTTTAAAATTTTTTTCTACATAATCCTAATTGCTTATAAGCGTTATGTGTTTTTTTAGTTGTTTTATAAAATTCACCTTTACTCCCATGCTATGCTGTGAATAGTAATTTATATATCTGTTTGACGAAGTTGGTTTTTGATACCAGTCTAGCTTTAAATTTCCTTCTGGATCTCTAATTACTTTAGTATCCAAGAATGGCACACTACTGCTTTTATCTTCCCTTTCTAGAGTAAACTTTAAGGTATTGTCGTATTTATTGAATATTTTCAACATTTCTTCAATGCCATTCTCAGGTACCGCTGCTTTGGTATAAAGGGAACCTCAAAAGACAATTTAGGTAAACACTCATCAAGTAGTGAATCCATAACGTATTGAGAAAGAATTGGACTCAGCCTCGACCCCATAGCACAACCAAAAATTTGTAAATAGTGACTGTGTATGAAAAATAATTGTTATCTAGCACAAACGTTATAAGTTTAATAAAATGTGTTTCGGTCATGTTGTTTGTAAAGTTCTTAATACTATCCCATTTCTTTAATTGTTAATTCCTTCGAAATATTCCCAAACAAATTTATTACGTCCAATGATACTACTCTATAATTTAATGGAATTTTTCTATTTTTCATAAATTCGGCAAACTTAAATGTGTCACCTGTATAATACCGGTTTTCCGTGTTGTACGCGTTATCTAAAATTTGTGCAATAAACTCAGCAATGTACACTGTAGGGCTTTGAATTCCTGAGACTATAGGACGCAAAGGGATGTTCTCTTTATGGATTTTTGGGTTTCCATAAATTCTCGGACATACTGAATTGTAGGTTTTAAATTTTTTTCCTTGTTCTGGTGTGATAATTTCTTTAGTTACTAATTCTGCAATCAATGAATTTGCCTTTGTTTGTATACTTGAAGTTGGGTCTGTTTTAATTTTCTTAAATACCATTTTGTCTTCTAATAAGTTGAGCATTTTTTCATGGTGTTCCTCACTGTACATTACCACTGTTGTTCCACCTTTATCACTTTTAAGTACTATCAATTCCTTATGTTCCTTAAAAAATGTCTCGTTAAATTATAGTCTGAGTTTAATTCTGGTGTTGCCTTATTATTATGAGATAAATGATTGGTTATCACGTTAGTAAAAATGTTAGTTGAAAATATTCAATAAATACGACAATACCTTAAAGTTTACTCTAGAAAGGGAAGATAAAAGCAGTAGTGTGCCATTCTTGAATACTAAAGTAATTAGAGATCCAGAAGGAAATTTAAAGCTAGACTGGTATCAAAAACCAACTTCGTCAAACAGATATATAAATTACTATTCACAGCATAGCATGGGAGTAAAGGTGAATTTTATAAAACAACTAAAAAAACGCATAACGCTTATAAGCAATCAGGAATATGTAGAAAAAAATTTTAAAAGATTGGAGTCCGTTTTGGCAAAAAGTTCATACCCAAGAGCACTAATCACAAATATACTTTACAGAACGTCAAATTTGGAAAATAATACAATAGCCAATGAAAACATGAATAGAAGTCAAAGTGTTAATAATTTACAAAACAAGAAATATGAGTCAATTATCGATGTAACACATTTAACTAACAAAATTATAAGAATCTTTGGTCAAGAAAATATAAGGATAGCAAAGAAGAGTACCAAGACAGTAAATTCATTATTCAGTAAACTTAAAGACAAAACCCCTCCCTTATTGCAATCAAATGTGATTTATCGGTTACAATGTTCAGATTGTCAGTTGTTTTATGTCGGACAAACTTCACAACTTGTCAAATCAAGAATATCGGACAACGACCACAAAATAAATTATGATGAGGTAAAGATATTTGATAGAGAAACAAATTATTTTAAAAGATCGTTTTTAGAAATGTATTATATACATAAACATAAAGACTCAATGAATAAAAGATCAGATATACAGAATTTGAGTAACATCTACACTTATCTATTGGAATATAAAACAAAAAAAGGATAACAATAACAGCTTATTTGAAAGCGCAATCACTTTTTAATTGTCAATGGTTAACAACCTTTTAGTTGGTTCTGTAAACAAAGTCA
Source organism: Melinopterus prodromus (assembly GCA_964023965.1). NCBI lineage: Eukaryota > Metazoa > Arthropoda > Insecta > Coleoptera > Scarabaeidae > Melinopterus > Melinopterus prodromus. The sequence goes on along the minus strand of OZ030394.1, from coordinate 35,559,868 downwards.
CCAGGGTTGAAGTGTTGGCGATAATACTTGTATTTAAAGAAAAAAGACTATATGTCACTGATATTTTTAGTTTTAATACACGGACAAGGAATTTCATTTTATTTATTTTTATATATATATTTGGCCTCATGACAGAGATAAACAAGACACTTTTTTGAATTATCTGAATGAACGTCACCAAAACATACAGTTTACAATGGAACTAGAACATGAAGGTAAACTACCATTCCTGGATGTACTTGTTACGAAGAAATCTAATGGAACGTTTCGACATACAGTGTAAAACTTTTTACATATACATAACGATCGTGAAAATCTAAAGTTAAATATATATATATATATATAAGGAAAAAGGTTATTTTTCCAACTATTTATATATGTAAAAAGTTTTCGGACATCTCGTGTAGAAAATATACTTTATTTGCGACGTTTCGACAGACTCACATCTGCCATTATCTAGCGTTTAAAACTAATTACAAAACTTTTAAACTATGTCAAACAAACTAGTGTCATATGTATTCGCCTTCTATTCCTCTATGACGGTTGCCATAGACGCACGAGCGCGACTGCGTGTCGTTTAAAAGTTTTGTAATTAGTTTTAAACGCTAGATAATGGCAGATGTGAGTCTGTCGAAACATCGCAAATAAAGTATATTTTCTACACGAGATGTCCGAAAACTTTTTACATATACATAACGATCGTGAAAATCTAAAGTTAAATATATATATATATATATATATATATATATATATATATATATATATATATATATATATATATATATATATATATATATATATATATATATATATATATATATATTTATTTGAAAGCGCAATCACTTTTTAATTGTCAATGGTTAACAACCTTTTAGTTGGTTCTGTAAACAAAGTCACCAGGGTTGAAGTGTTGGCGATAATACTTGTATTGAAAGAAAAAAGACCATATGTCACTGATATTTTTAGTTTTAATACACGGACAAGGAATTTCACTCAAGTTAAATATTAATAAATTTAGTTCATGTCAGTATTGTTAGTTTTTAAACCGTCTTTACAACAAATTGTACAACAGAAATAACGTGGGGAAGTGTTAGTTGGCGAATGCTAGGATGGCCAGTTTATAACGTAACCTCAAAAATCATGTAAGTCTTTTAGCCCATTGTTTAGTGGAATATGATGTAATGAGTTGTGTATATGTAATCATTATAGTGCCCTGAAGAAGGCGATAGAAATACACGCCGAAAGCTTGGCTCAATGAGTAAAGAGTAGTATTATTACGTCTCCCAGTCGAATTCCCATTAGTCAGCAACTTAACTATTAACTGTTACTCCTTTTACATATATATATATATATATATATATATATATATATATATATATATATATATATATATATGTGAATAATTGTCCATTATGCAAGGAAATAAATCAATGTTGTATAATAATAAAAGCCTCCTTGATCCTTGCAGATTTATTTAATTAGCTGTAAACATGTTTCGGTGGACACCACCATCATCAGTACGTACAATCTACAAAGAAGAAAAAGCGAAATAACTAATGAATAAGAGAAAATTAAAAAACAATGATAAAACAAAATCTCCTTAAAAAAACTTACTGTCAAAAATTATATAATCGGAGCATGAAGAGAAGCTATCGGGTACAGAACGAACTTGGAGGAGCACAAGAGAACACTGTGTCAGTCACACGGATTGAATTAAAACACATAATCACAATTAAAATACGTAGACAAAGTTAAAATTGTCTTGGATATAGAACGTGTTTCAGGTACGTGCTTATCACATGCCAGCTCGAGGCAGAAGAAAATTGCGCGCGAAAACGAGTACATCGAACATAGATACAGGAAAAATCAACAAAACTTACCACAACTCAAAGCGGGGGTCAACGAATTCAAAAAACAAGAAGGGGGTGTAAAACAAAAATTAATGATTAAACTAAAATTTATACTTCTGTCGAAACGGATTGGAGAAACTGCAAGTATGAAAATAATGGTTTGTAAATAAAATTTGTTTGATCATTAAGAAGAAAAGGATTAGGGAATTTTTTGTGTCGTTCTATTTCAAGTTGTTCAAGAAGGTCTAATTTATAACCCTTATTACATTTGTGAAGCAATATATATATATATATATATATATATATATATATATATATATATATATATATATATATATATATACTACGGAAATGTGGTCTAGGTGGCTCAGGGAGCTCAAATCCAAAATTTGCGTCGGAGCCGATAACGTCCATTATATATGTATGGACAAGTCATGTTAGTTCAAGCGTAGGTCACCAGCGCTAGTGTCGCCCATACTAGATACGGCCGCTACGAAGTCACCTCCGCATATATGACCTCGTGTTTTGTATCGTACAACGTACGCTGTGACATCCGAAAAACGCTGGCAACGTTGCGGAGGTGATAGCGCAAGAAACATATATTATATGAGTATTTTCATATTTATTTCTGCTCTCGGACGCAGTTGAGTTGTGCATGGTATGCGAGATACAAAGGTTTTTGGTTCAAATCCAGGCCGTGGCTGAATTTTTTTATTTCAAAATTACATCCCGCTTGTTTTTATTGTTTGTTATTTATTTTGAATGGCATAGGCTGCTTTATGTCAACTATTCTAGTGTACGCACATTTTTAAGGAAAAACAGCAGTCTAAGAAAGATTGTATATATCAATACCGGTTCTTAATTTTATTGCTCTGGCTTAGATTATGATTACGTAAGAAGCGTTCAATAAGCGTGTTTACCTGCCATAACCAAATTGTGCACCGGTCATAATCTGCAACAAAATATAGCAAACAGGTTTTCCTAAGAAAGATTTTTTTTAATGGAACACCCTGTATTGAATTACTTTTTTGAATTCTATGCATCGTTCTGCACAAAAGGTACTAGCACACACCAGTGCTAAAATAAACAATTGTATTGTTATCGTATACACAGACATACGGACAGACCGATCGATAATTTTGCGTCAAACGGAGAGTTGGACATCACTCAACTAACCCGAGATGAGTTTCACTCATGATTATCGATATCACTCGTCACAAATTACTCGTCAATCATAAATCTAAGAATTACTTATCACTCATTAATCTTAGAAACAAGTGTTTCTATTTTGACTGCCGGTAGCGACTGCATGATATTGTTTTAAAAATATGAAAAAGAAAATACAATTTAATAGATTTTATTTGCAAAGTAAACCCACATTACGGTAAATGTAATGTGTGTATACTTTGTTTTAATTTATCCAACTTTATCTTATGATAAATATGCATTTTTATAGAGAATAAATACTTACCTTAATAAACGATTTATATTTTTGCTTTAACTAAAGTGAATTGAACTCATGTACTAAATGAATCTAAATGCATTAATAATAACTGTTTTGAATTATATCCGATTCTATGGTGATCCACTTATTAAGGGTTCATTCTGGTGTACAATTTTCAAAAATGACTTATTATTTTATTGCTTATTTTGATTGCACAACATTTAAAAAATATATTGCCTATAAAACTGTCAGAAAATAATTCGAAAAATTAACGATTCCACAGCCAAAAGTCGAGCGGCTCGTCGAAGCCGATTATATTACGATTATCGGCAACTTTTTTTAACCATCTGCGATACGTACATCTATCAATATTATTCACAAATTATTTTCTCTAGTGTACCCACATTTCTCCTCTTTAAAATGACTTACCATTGGTTAATAGTTAATTTTTCGAATTTCCTTGTGACATTATTTTACAATGTATTGTTTAAATATTGTGCAATCTAAATACGCGATAAGAAATCATTAATTTTTGAAAATGTTACACCAATGTACCATTAAATGTGATTTGGAGTGTACGTTGAACGTGTACGTATCTAACGTGTCATAAAATTCTTGATATAACTAAAAAGAAAACTGAAGAAAGCATTCTATACTGTAATTAGGGGATTATTCAACTGCGAAATCAGTTATGTCTGTCTTTCTTTACACTTCAAAATTTGTAAATCAAAGAAGTGTTTTGTTTATATTTATATAATTGTTTATTTTCTTTTTTCTTTTTTTGCGCTTTCACGGTATTATGTCTGGTGAAAACAACGGTGCAATTATTTCTAATTAACCTGAAAACATAGATGCGGCTGTAATTGACAATTCAGAACAAATCAAGCCAGATCTCCAAATCAAATAACATAAATGTCGGACAAATTTTTATAACACATATCTAAAAAAAATGTAAGTATTGGTTTAAAGATTTAGATTTTGTGGGTTTGTATAAAAATTGCATCCGCGCCTCTACTTTACTTTGATCAGTGTGAAAGTATATCGAGTTTCTATTATGTTTTAAAACAGTGTAATTTCTATTGAACAGTCATCACTCATTACGCGTTAATCCCGAGTAATCAGTGATGAATATTCAATCGTGTACGGCAGTTATGAGTGGTGAGTACTGAAATCATCACTCATTCTGATGAGTGACCAATCGTTACTCATCACAACGAGTGATGATTAATTTAACTAATTAAAATATTATTATATTATTTTTTTATTATTATTTTTTCAGTAATAGTTTCTATTTATTCCAATCAATTTATTCCATGATTTTAGCGTCAATGCACGTATTTACATCAAACACAACAACGGACTTTGTACAATTTTAAACGACAATAGAAAGCTTGTAAAGAATTGGTTAACAATAACGCGCTGACCACGCATGAAGATTGACGGCGCGGCAGTGACAGCTCTTTGCCTACTTTTTGTCAGAAAGCCTTAACTGGGAAAAGAAATAAGTATAAAATTATAAGTTTGGTATCGATATTACTCAGAAACTACTTAATAAATTTAAATTGGTGTTTCACACATAAATTCATTGTATTTGTAGTCTGTCCTCAACGTGGTACATTGACCTACGCACAAGGGGGTATTTGACCCGAAAACCGGGCCAAAATTCTTTTTTCACCTTAAAGGGCTCTAGATGCGTTGTTTTATTTATGTATAACATTTTAACCTTCATACTAAGAATTTGAAGGTTAATAACTTAATAAACACAATAAAACAGTACAAAATAGGAAAAAAGCAAACTGTATTAAAAATTGTTCTTCACTGCACTACACCTATTGTAAATTAATTACTACTACAACATTTATCATCAATATCTTTTGTGATTTTATTTCTATCATGGTCTACTTTATAAATTTATAAAATAATATATTGCATGTACTGTTTAAATACGCAGTATTGAGAGATTTCCAATTGAACAATACATGTCGTTTCTGAGTTATATGAAATAATATTTTTGGGTCTGTTATGTTGTAAAAAATCTTGAAAAATGTTTTATATTTTTAGACCAGTGGTAGACGAAGAAGCTGAAAGTTTACACCAGTCGATATTGTGTATTGAAACGGTACTTACGCTATTCATGCTATTTTCCGTTCGATGCATTCCTTTTAAGACGTGATAATAGAGGCAATTAAGAACCTATTTTGCCATATTTATCACTATAAAATCTATTATTTTTAGTATTATTTTAAAATTGTCTAATATTTATGTTTATTGCTTCCATGAAAACTTTCGAAATTTGATCATACTTCAAGCTGAAACGGTCGTTTTTTAGTGGTATAACCCTAATACGCATGTGTTGTACCCGGATTCGCATTCCGCGTAAACACATTTATCGAAAACGCCTAACCAGTTTCTATTCACAAACTTACTATTGTCTCTCCTCAACAAGAATCCATTTTAAACCAGTGAACTGTGTATGCGAGTAGGTACTTTCGATGTATTTTCTTGCCTTGAATATGAATCCGATTGGCTTCAAGCAACAAATTTCCAAGAAATTCATATACAAGTACAAAGTTTAAGGTTTTTTTCGGATACACCGGTCCTTCACCTATCCCAGAAACTGGTTTACTTTTTGGAGTTTAACAATTTAGAAATTTGATTTATGGCCAGCTTTTTGGGTCAAATACCCAAATGTGCTACGTTGCGAAGGCCGACGTAAAATATATAAATAAAAAATCATCAAAAAATAAAATAATAACTAGTTGGGTAGTTTGACTTACATCGCGACAAAGCATATAAATAGGGCACCTAATTAGTTTTTGCACGGTAAGCATATTACACTTAGAACTTAATTATCCGAGTTAAAAACATGTTATTACCCTTAGAAAAGCCGTCATAAAACCAATCATGTTTTGTTAGGAACTATAACCAAGTCCCATGAATATTGCCGTGTAATGCTTAATCATCCTCGGTAATATATATTATTCATATTAGTGTTAAATACTTAATAAATGACTTTTAATACTATTACTAAATGTGACTGTTTATTTTGTGAGTTTACGGCCTATCATATACATGCTATATAATAATGGCCTATTGTGACCTCCGTAGGTTTGGCAACACCGCTGGAGTTATCAGCGACACATCAGTTTCCGTTCATATATAAATTGCGGAGGTCACTTCGTACCCTTTGTGTACCTTATATATGACATACTAAAAAATCAAAAATCGTTTCCCCTCTTTTGATGCTCGCGTAGCGAAAGTTCCCCTCATTAAAAATATGCAATCAGATCAATAATATATTATCTGGAACACCCGGACCCTAGGTAGCCTTCTCTATATCCCGGAGGTGACAACTTAACACGTATACATATATATATATATATATATATATAATATATATATATGTAAAAGGAGTAACAGTTAATAGTTAAGTTGCTGACTAATGGGAATTCGACTGGGAGACGTAATAATACTACTCTTTACTCATTGAGCCAAGCTTTCGGCGTGTATTTCTATCGCCTTCTTCAGGGCACTATAATGATTACATATACACAACTCATTACATCATATTCCACTAAACAATGGGCTAAAAGACTTACATGATTTTTGAGGTTACGTTATAAACTGGCCATCCTAGCATTCGCCAACTAACACTTCACCACGTTATTTCTGTTGTACAATTTGTTGTAAAGACGGTTTAAAAACTAACAATACTGACATGAACTAAATTTATTAATATTTAACTTGAGTGAAATTCCTTGTCCGTGTATTAAAACTAAAAATATCAGTGACATATGGTCTTTTTTCTTTAAATACAAGTATTATCGCCAACACTTCAACCCTGGTGACTTTGTTTACAGAACCAACTAAAAGGTTGTTAACCATTGACAATTAAAAAGTGATTGCGCTTTCAAATAAATATATATATATATATATATATATATATATATATATATATATATATATATATATAAAAAGGGATAAGGGGATTACGACTGGTCGACCAGTCGTAATCCCCTTATCCCTTTTTATATCAAATAACGACATTAAATACAGAAGTTATATATATATATATATATATATATTTAACTTTAGATTTTCACGATCGTTATGTATATGTAAAAAGTTTTCGGACATCTCGTGTAGAAAATATACTTTATTTGCGATGTTTCGACAGACTCACATCTGCCATTATCTAGCGTTTAAAACTAATTACAAAACTTTTAAACGACACGCAGTCGCGCTCGTGCGTCTATGGCAACCGTCATAGAGGAATAGAAGGCGAATACATATGACACTAGTTTGTTTGACATAGTTTAAAAGTTTTGTAATTAGTTTTAAACGCTAGATAATGGCAGATGTGAGTCTGTCGAAACGTCGCAAATAAAGTATATTTTCTACACGAGATGTCCGAAAACTTTTTACATATATAAATAGTTGGAAAAATAACCTTTTTCCTTATATATATATATATATATATATTTAACTTTAGATTTTCACGATCGTTATGTATATGTAAAAAGTTTTACACTGTATGTCGAAACGTTCCATTAGATTTCTTCGTAACAAGTACATCCAGGAATGGTAGTTTACCTTCATGTTCTAGTTCCATTGTAAACTGTATGTTTTGGTGACGTTCATTCAGATAATTCAAAAAAGTGTCTTGTTTATCTCTGTCATGAGGCCAAATATATATATATATATATATATATATTTAACTTTAGATTTTCACGATCGTTACGTACATGTAAAAAGTTTTACACTGTATGTCGAAACGTTCCATTAGATTTCTTCGTAACAAGTACATTCAGGAATGGTAGTTTACCTTCATGTTCTAGTTCCATTGTAAACTGTATGTTTTGGTGACGTTCATTCAGATAATTCAAAAAAGTGTCTAGTTTATCTCTGTCATGAGGCCAAATATATATATATATATATATATATATATATATATATATATATATATATATATATATATATATATATATACATATGGTTGCTACGGTGTGGGCTCCAACGCGTATGACAGAGTGTACGTTGTCACCTCATATATAACGTTGATGGCTCCAAAATCGGAGGTGACAACGTATCGCCTTGTTTTCAACGGAAATGTGGTCTAGGTGGCTTAGGGAGCTCAAATCCAAAAATTGCGTCGGAGCCGATAACGTCCATTGTATATGTACGGACAAGTCATGTTAGTTCAGCGTAGATCACGAGCGCTAGTGTCGCCCATACTAGATACGACCGCTACGAAGTCACTTCCGCATATATGGCCCCGTGTTTTGTATCGTACAACGTACGCTGTGACATCCGAAAAACGCTGGCAACGTTGCGGAGGTGATAGCGCAAGAAACATATATTATATGAGTATTTTCATATTTATTTCTGCTCTCGGACGCAGTTGAGTTGTGCATGGTATGCGAGATACAAAGGTTTTTGGTTCAAATCCAGGCCGTGGCTGAATTTTTTTATTTTAAAATTACATCCCGCTTGTTTTTATGGTTTGTTATTTATTTTGAATGGCATAGGCTGCTTTATGTCAACTATTCTAGTGTACGCACATTGCAAATATTATTTGAAATAAAACTAAATAAATTATTTGCGGTGCTATTACATCAATAAATTCTATCAATTGCACATACCTTTTCTTGTGTTCACCACAAATCCTATTGAATCAAGTACTCAAGTAGACATATTAAAAAGATGCTGCGGGAATTTTTAGTTAATACGACTAAATATTACATACAGTTTTTTTTATTTGAGGCATGAAAAGACCGACATAGACATGAAAATGTTTACTCTTCGCAGTTATGTATTATACAAAAATGTGTAGCAGTAGCCAAAGGTTCTCCGGGTGCCTGGGATTTTAGCTTATTTATTGTTTTTTTTTAAATACCCTATTGTCACAGTAAACTGTAGTGGTAGGCCTGAATAGTACAGCACCTAGTTTAGTTTATTGATCATCATTGTAGATATCAATTAAGGTAACAAGCTACAATCGCGGAAAGATGTATGTTCGACTCCCATTTTTCTTAGGGCGAAATACTTCAAAACCTACACAACAAATTGTGAACATATACACTATACAGGGTGTCTCAACAGTGCGATCTCGGAAGATTATGCCTCTGTTAATGAAGATCTTTTAAAACTGTTTTCACTCATATATACACAAAGCCGAGGCGCACATTGTAAAACTATTAGCGTGTATACAGGTTGTTCCATAACATAGTACCAACCTAAACTTATGTTTTGTTAAATGGAACAACCTATATTTCGGCACAATTTTTAATTCCTCGCAAAATTTTACGACAATGAAAAATAACATAAACTTTACACTTTTTAATTTATTGGAATTTTTAAGGAAAAACAGCAGTCTAAGAAGGATTGTATATATCAATACCGGTTCTTAATTTTATTGCTCTGGCTTAGATTATGATTACGTAAGAAGCGTTCAATAAGCGTGTTTACCTGCCATAACCAGATTGTGCACCGGTTGGTCATAATCTGCAACAAAATATAGCAAACAGGTTTTCCTAAGAAAGATATTTTTTTAATGGAAAATATAATATATTTTGATAAGGTATTGAATTACACACCAGTGCTAAAATAAACAATTGTATTGTTTAAAAATTGAAAAAAGTTGAAAAAATTCTCCGGCACGCCAAGTTTTATTTTCCAAATACATGCTCATTTTTATACCCCCCCCCCCATTTACTGTGGTATGGTCTATTGAGTTTGACCAGAGTTGGGCATTTGGCAATCGAGTGATTGAGTAACAAGTGATGATAAAATTATTTTAATTAGTCAAATTAATCATCACTCGTTGTGATGAGTAACGATTCGTCACTCATCAGAATGAGTGATGATTTCAGTACTCACCACTCATAACTGCCGTACACGATTGAATATTCATCACTGATTACTCGGGATTAACGCATAATGAGTGATGACTGTTTAATAGAAATTACACTGTTTTAAAACATAATAGAAACTCGATATACTTTCACACTGATGAAAGTAACCTAGAGGCGCGGATACAATTTTTATACAAACCCACAAAATCTAAATCTTTAAACCAATACTTACCTTTTTTATAGATATGTGTTATAAAAGTTTGTCCGACATTTATGTTATTTGATTTGGAGATCTGGCTTGATTTGTTCTGAATTGTCAATTACAGCCGCATCTATGTTTTCAGGTTAATTAGAAATAATTGCACCGTTGTTTCCACCGGACATAATACCGTGAAAGCGACAAAAAAGAAAAAAGAAAATAAACAATTATATAAATATAAACAAAACACTTCTTTGATTTCCAAATTTTGAAGTGTAAAGAAAGACAGACATAACTGATTTCGCAGTTGAATAATCCCCCTAATTACACTATAGAATGCTTTCTTCAGGTTTCTTTTTAATTATATCAAGAATTGTACGACACGTCAGATACGTACACGTTCAACGTACATTCTAAATTACATTTACGGTACATTGGTGTACCATTTTCAAACATGCGCTTATCGCGTATTTAGATTGCACAACATTTAAAGAATACACTGTAAAATAACGTCACAAAGGAATTCGAAAAATTAACTATTAACCAATGGTAAGTCATTTTAAAGAGGAGAAATGTGGGTACACTATAGAAAATAATTTGTGAATAATATTGATAGATGTACGTATCGCAGATGGTTAAAAAAAGTTGCCGATAATCGTAATATAATCGGCTTCGACGAGCCGCTCGACTTTTGGCTGTGGAATCGTTAATTTTTCGAATTATTTTCTGACAGTTTTATAGGCAATGTATTTTTTAAATGTTGTGCAATCAAAATACGCAATAAAACAATAAGTCATTTTTGAAAATGGTACACCAAAATGTACCCTTAATAAGTGGATCACCATAGAATCGGATATAATTCAAAACAGTTATTATTAATGCATTTAGATTCATTTAGGACATGAGTTCAATTCACTTTAGTTAAAGCAAAAATATAAATCGTTTATTAAGGTAAATATTTATTCTCTATAAAAATGCATATTTATCATAAGATAAAGTTGGATAAATTAAAACAAAGTATACACACATTACATTTACCGTAATGTGAGTTTACTTTGCAAATAAAATCTATTAAATGGTATTTTCTTTTTCATATTTTTAAAACAATATCATGCAGTCGCTACCGGCAGTCAAAATAGAAACACTTGTTTCTACGATTAATGAGTGATAAGTAATTCTTAGATTTATGATTGACGAGTAATGAGTGACGAGTGATATCGATAATCATGAGTGTCACTCATCTCGGGTTAGTTGAGTGATGCCCAACTCTCAGTTTGACGCAAAATTATCGATCGGTCTGTCCGTCTGTCTGTGTATACGATAACAATACAATTGTTTATTTTAGCACTGGTGTGTGCTAGTACCTTTTGTGCAGAACGATGCATAGAATTCAAAAAAGTAATTCAATACTTTATCAAAATATATTATATTTTCCATTAAAAAAATATCTTTCTTAGGAAAACCTGTTTGCTATATTTTGTTGCAGATTATGACCAACCGGTGCACAATCTGGTTATGGCAGGTAAACACGCTTATTGAACGCTTCTTACGTAATCATAATCTAAGCCAGAGCAATAAAATTAAGAACCGGTATTGATATATACAATCCATCTTAGACTGCTGTTTTTCCTTAAAAATTCCAATAAATTAAAAAGTGTAAAGTTTACAGTATGTTATGTTATTTTTCATTGTCGTAAAATTTTGCGAGGAATTAAAAATTGTGCCGAAATATAGGTTGTTCCATTTAACAAAACATAAGTTTAGGTTGGTACTATGTTATGGAACAACCTGTATACACGCTAATAGTTTTACAATGTGCGCCTCGGCTTTGTGTATATATGAGTGAAAACAGTTTTAAAAGATCTTCATTAACAGAGGCATAATCTTCCGAGATCGCACTGTTGAGACACCCTGTATAGTGTATATGTTCACAATTTGTTGTGTAGGTTTTGAAGTATTTCGCCCTAAGAAAAATGGGAGTCGAACATACATCTTTCCGCGATTGTAGCTTGTTACCTTAATTGATATCTACAATGATGATCAATAAACTAAACTAGGTGCTGTACTATTCAGGCCTACCACTACAGTTTACTGTGACAATAGGGTATTTAAAAAAAAACAATAAATAAGCTAAAATCCCAGGCACCCGGAGAACCTTTGGCTACTGCTACACATTTTTGTATAATACATAACTGCGAAGAGTAAACATTTTCATGTCTATGTCGGTCTTTTCATGCCTCAAATAAAAAAAACTGTATGTAATATTTAGTCGTATTAACTAAAAATTCCCGCAGCATCTTTTTAATATGTCTACTTGAGTACTTGATTCAATAGGATTTGTGGTGAACACAAGAAAAGGTATGTGCAATTGATAGAATTTATTGATGTAATAGCACCGCAAATAATTTATTTAGTTTTATTTCAAATAATATTTGCAATGTGCGTACACTAGAATAGTTGACATAAAGCAGCCTATGCCATTCAAAATAAATAACAAACGATAAAAACAAGCGGGATGTAATTTTAAAATAAAAAAATTCAGCCACGGCCTGGATTTGAACCAAAAACCTTTGTATCTCGCATACCATGCACAACTCAACTGCGTCCGAGAGCAGAAATAAATATGAAAATACTCATATAATATATGTTTCTTGCGCTATCACCTCCGCAACGTTGCCAGCGTTTTTCGGATGTCACAGCGTACGTTGTACGATACAAAACACGGGGCCATATATGCGGAAGTGACTTCGTAGCGGTCGTATCTAGTATGGGCGACACTAGCGCTCGTGATCTACGCTTGAACTAACATGACTTGTCCGTACATATACAATGGACGTTATCGGCTCCGACGCAATTTTTGGATTTGAGCTCCCTAAGCCACCTAGACCACATTTCCGTTGAAAACAAGGCGATACGTTGTCACCTCCGATTTTGGAGCCATCAACGTTATATATGAGGTGACAACGTACACTCTGTCATACGCGTTGGAGCCCACATATATATATATATATATATATATATACATATATATATATATATATATATATATATACAGGGTCCTGCAACTAAGCTCCCGTCTTCTGTAGGTCACTTACTCATTAAGCTAAGAGTTTGACATTTTGCAGGCTTACCATGTACTTCAAGGTACAATTCAAGAAATTATTTTTTATTATACAGGGTGTTCCAAAAATGTGCAACGCCATGGTAATATATTTTTTTAAATTGCATGCTATACATTTTTCTACACATTTGGAAACCTTTTATGATTGCCTACATATCACCAAAATTTTATTGAAATCGGTTGAGTGACCGCAGCGGAAAAAAATAAAAACCAAGAAAAATTGATTTTGCATCGTAGGCTTTAAAAATCAATAAAAACCACAAAATGCACCTCGTTAATAAAATTTTGCGACGTGCTTATTAAGTTAGATGTAATAGTCTCGTTAACCAAGTGAAATTGATCCAAATCATACAGGGTGACCAAACTCGAGTGTCAAACTTGTCAAACTTCAAAGCGCGCTATTGTTCTTATTTTAAATTGGAACCCATAATTTTTTTTAGGTGAAACGATGCGGAATTAAAGTATAAACATTGTTTCTGAATACAACTCCATCACAATTCCCAATATTTTAAAAGTTATTCGCCAAAAACTCATTTTTCAATGTTTCCAACGGCAATGTTAGGTAATAAATATCGTACGTGGCGTTGAAAAACAATTTATTACATAAAATATAACGCAGAGAGGTATTTTAGATTTTACTGTATTTAATTAAGTAGTTATTCAATTGCTAAATTTACTGCAAAATTTACCTATAGCCACATTTCCGTCCTTACCGCTATAGGTAAATGATGCAGTAAATTTGGCATTTGAATAACTACTTAATTAAGTACAGTCAAATCTAAAATAGGTCTATTATTTTTTATGAAATAAATTGTTTTTTAACGTCACGTACGATATTTATTATCTAAAATTGCCGTTGGAAACGTTGAAAAATGAGTTTTTGGCGAATAACTTTTAAAATATTGGGAATTGTGATGGGGTTGTATTTAGAAACAATGTTTATTTTTTAATTCTGCATCATTTCACATAAAAAGATTTATGGGTTCCAATTTAAAATAAGAACAATAACACGCTTTGAAGTTTGACAAGTTTGACACTCGATTTTGGTCACCCTGTATAATTTGGATCAATGTCACTTGGTTAACGAGACTATTACATCTAACTTAATAAGCACGTCGCAAACTTTTATTAACGAGGTGCATTTTGTGGTTTTTATTGATTTTTAAATCTTACGATGCAAAATCAATTTTTTTTGGTTTTTATTTTTTTCCGCTGCGGTCACTCAACCGATTTCAATAAAATTTTGATGATATGTAGGCAACCATAAAAGGCTTCCAAATGTGTAGAAAAATGTATAGCATGCAATTTAAAAAAATATATTATCATGGCGTTGAACATTTTTGGAACACCCTGTATAATAAAAAATAATTTCTTGAATTGTACCTTGAAGTACAGGGTATGCCTGCAAAATGTCAAACTCTTAGCTTAATGAGTAAGTGAGCTACAGAAGACGGGAGCTTAGTTGCAGGACCCTGTATATATATATATATATATATATATATATATTATCCTCCATCATAAAATGGAGAGCTATGGGGTGAATGGTGTGGCAGCGCAATGGTTTAGTTCATACCTTTCCGGTCGACGGAATAGAGTCTCTATGGGTGGTGCAATTTCGTCATTGTTTGACATCAGTTTGGGAGTGCCACAGGGATCTATCCTGGGGCCTACATTGTTTCTTTTATACATAAACGATCTCCCCAGTTGTTTGAACGATGTTGGTGTCACCTTGTACGCCGATGATGTCAGTATTTTTGTTGCCGCCGAGTCTCACGATCAACTGCTGTTGAAGACATCCTCTGCTTATTTTAGCGTCATGCAATGGATGAACACCAATAGATTGATAATCAACGAGAAAAAGACCAAGTGTTTGCTCTTCTTCCAGAGTAGTGTTGAATCTATAAAGCTTGGAGATTCGACGGTTGCAGTCGATAATTCATGCCCGCTGCTGGGTGTTGTGTTGGATGCCGGTTTACGTTGGTGTAACCATATAAATGTGCTTACTAACCGCCTGCAGAGTATGTGTTACGCGCTGTATCAATTGAAAAAAACATGCAGCTTGGAGGTGGTAAGAACATTTTATTTTGGTCACTTTTATTCCATCATGTAGTACGGAATTATTCTTTGGGGGGGAAATTCGGCCTTGGCCGATGTGTTTGTACTTCAAAAGAGGGCAGTCAGGAATATTTATGGCTTGGGCGCAAGGGAATCGTGTAGGGAGGTTTTCAAGAGCAAGAAGCTTCTGACTGCATGCGACGTTTATGTCCTTGAAACAGTTTCATTTGTTCATGTCCGGGTTAATAGCTTTAATGATGCCAAAGACCACGACTATCAAACCAGACATGCCGGTTACTTGTTCCCGCCCATACATCGCCACTCCGCTTATCAAAAGAGCTTATGCTACATGGGCTGTGAATTGTATAATTTACTTCCGGCCCACATCAAATCGATTGGTAGCACAAGACTATTTAGAAATTCTGTACGCGATCTTTTGTTTAATGTTTCATGTTATTCGTTAAATGATTTTTATAATTGTATTAAATGAGTGTTTGTATGTTCCTTTGTTGTGACGATTTGTGTTCACTGTAATTTTACTGGTGGTAACATAAATAAAGATCTATCTATATATATATATATATATATATATATATATATATATATATATATATATATATATATATATATATGTGGTTGACAAATTAAAATCTCTGTTCCTTTGCTGGTTTATTTATTCCTGGGTACCGGTTTCGACTCACAGAGTCATCCTCAGCCCAATCTACAAATACACACAAATTACAATTATGAAATAAACAAAATTGGTACATTACAAAATGGAGTATTATAAGTCTCTGTTCGAAATTAGAATAATAACACAGATAACAGGTATAAACTTAAAGGTGAAATAATACAAACTCACGGTCAACTCAGAAGCATCCCACCAACATCTTCGCGGGTATCATATGTAGTAGGCGTGGAATAAACTTTTATTGATGGTAAAGCACTCGATGGCGTTGTGACGAGTTTTTCTTTAAAACAGGCTCGTGCGTAGTTGTGTAGACGGCTTTCGAAGGAGAAAACGATCAAATACACTGGACAATGATAATGCAATCCGCTAGCAAGCGAGCGCAACAATAAACAAAAATACAACAGTAATAAACGTTTATAATATTTAATGCAATACAACCGCATGTGTATGCAAGGTCGCGAATGTCGAAATGAATACGTGCAAGGTCGCCAACAGATGCAACTGGGGTCAAGAGCGGGGGTAAATGAAAATGTAAAAGTCCCTAGTAGAAATTCAAATATGTAAACAATGGTCTGGTATTGAAATCTGTTTGTTCATTAATAAGTATTGTCTGTGGGTCATGTTTTTGTCATCAATAAAGAAAATATCATCAGCTTCGAAATTTTTAGGAAGCCAACCTCTAAGAACACAATCATTCCCTTCGACTCGCACCATCCCACATCCCAAAAACTAGCATCCTTACGTTTTTACATAAGGAGATGTTTCATGTACCCATTGAACGAAGAAGCAAGAAAAAGAGAGATCGCTCTTATACGATCCCTTGCAAACGAAAATGGCTTTACGGAAAAGGTGCTTAACGCACTGATCTCTAAGATAGTTAAAGAAATGGATCCCTTATATACCCCCATAGAGAGAAATGCAAATACCAAATATAGATCCTTTACATATGACAATATAAATCAGAAATTGAACAAAATCCTCCCTAAATACGACATAGCCCCTGCGTATAGAACAGACAAAAAAAATGATCAACCTATTTAGTAAATATAGATACCCCAAAAGAAGTATTCACGAACAATGTGGAGTATATTCCCTAAATTGTATGAATTGTAATAGTATATATGTAGGTCAGACTGGACGCCCTCTAAAGAAACGTCTAAACGAACACAAAAGAAATACAGTGTCTAATGTGTATCAACACAAACTCATGACCGGACACACAATCGACTACAATAATGTGAAACTTCTTCACAAGTGTGGAAAAGGCCTCCAATTAGATCTATACGAACAATTGCACATATTAAGACAAAAACATGACCCACAGACAATACTTATTAATGAACAAACAGATTTCAATACCAGACCATTGTTTACATATTTGAATTTCTACTAGGGACTTTTACATTTTCATTTACCCCCGCTCTTGACCCCAGTTGCATCTGTTGGCGACCTTGCACCTATTCATTTCGACATTCGCGACCTTGCATACACATGCGGTTGTATTGCATTAAATATTATAAACGTTTATTACTGTTGTATTTTTGTTTATTGTTGCGCTCGCTTGCTAGCGGATTGCATTATCATTGTCCAGTGTATTTGATCGTTTTCTCCTTCGAAAGCCGTCTACACAACTACGCACGAGCCTGTTTTAAAGAAAAACTCGTCACAACGCCATCGAGTGCTTTACCATCAATAAAAGTTTATTCCACGCCTACTACATATGATACCCGCGAAGATGTTGGTGGGATGCTTCTGAGTTGACCGTGAGTTTGTATTATTTCACCTTTAAGTTTATACCTGTTATCTGTGTTATTATTCTAATTTCGAACAGAGACTTATAATACTCCATTTTGTAATGTACCAATTTTGTTTATTTCATAATTGTAATTTGTGTGTATTTGTAGATTGGGCTGAGGATGACTCTGTGAGTCGAAACCGGTACCCAGGAATAAATAAACCAGCAAAGGAACAGAGGTTTTAATTTGTCAACCACACAATTTACCAACTTTGCAATATGAACAATACTCAACATATATATATATATATATATATATATATATAACGTCACCAAAACATACAGTTTACAATGGAACTAGAACATGAAGGTAAACTACCATTCCTGGATGTACTTGTTACGAAGAAATCTAATGGAACGTTTGGACATACAGTGTACAGAAAACCTACACACACTAATAGATACCTTAACGCCCTATCTCATCACCATCCACAACAACTGAACGCGGTATTGCGTACGCTTGCCATTAGGTCTAGACGATTGACGGATGCTGAACACGCAGCAGGGAAGCAACATACACTGTTTCGTGTTTTGAAGAAAAATGGATATAGCGACAGTTCCATTAAGAAAGCTTTAAGATTTCAGGAAAACACAGACCAAGGGAGAGCGGATCATGAATTACCAAGAGTATGCTTACCTTATATTAAAGGTACTACTGACAGGATCGCAAGAGAATTAAAAAGGCATGACATCAGGACGATCTTTACAACAGCAACTAGTGTAGGTTCATTTCTACCCCGTCCCAAGGACATTATCAACTTTGAAAGTCAGGGTGTATACGAAATTAGCTGTGGAGAGTGCAATAACTCATATGTTGGCCAGACTAACCGACGCGTAAGTGCGCGAATAGAAGAACTCAAATTGGCAGTGAAGCATAAATTAGCAACAAATTCTTTGGCGGCTCATAGAGTTGAAACCGGGCATAAAATTAATTTTGATAGTGCTAAGGTATTAGCAAAAGACAATATTAAATCTGTTCGTTTGGTACGTAAAGCAGTAGAGATTGCGAGAAGGCCTAACTGCTTAAATAAGCGGGATGATACCCTGAATTTGTCTGGTATATGGAAGCCACTACTGGAGAAAGTTAGCTGCGCCCCGGTATGTCAAGGAATACAAAGACACCATGAGGATCCAGCATTAGGGGTTTCGACAGGCAGTGGCAGGGCAACATCAACAGCTACCGTGAATGGACCCACGACACGCAGTCGTGCACGTGCGACTATGGCAACCGTCACCGAGAACTAGGAGGCGAATGCTTGACACGAGTTTGTTTGACAGTTCAAAGTTTTTTCAATTAGTTTTGTATGCTTGAGAAAGGCAGGTGCGAGTCTGCTGAAACGTTGCAAATAAAATATATTTTTACACGAGATGTCCGAAAACCTTTTAATTATAAATAATGATCGTGAAAATATAAAATTAAATATATTAAGCCTTTACGGAAATGGAATACTAACGCAGACTAAGCGTTTTGAAAAGCTACGTGTAAAGAAAGCTACGCTTCTTTGTGACCTTGCCTTCATGTGCCGCTGTCGTGACAAAGATGTTGTGCCCACCTGTTGCAAAATATCCTACCACACACATTCACGCAAAATAGACGATATATTGCGAAAAACTGGCCATGCACTTGTTCGTGAATTAATTTCCCGTGTGAGAAAAGATCTCAATTCAGTGGCAATGAGATTACGAGAATTACACATCAAACTGGCAAACACATTGCATCCGGCTATCTGGGAAAAGATCGACATGTTAGCTGAATTTAGAGCTGAAAACACATCCAATATTAAACAAACCAGACAGAAACAAAAATT
Source organism: Melinopterus prodromus (assembly GCA_964023965.1). Classification (NCBI taxonomy): domain Eukaryota; kingdom Metazoa; phylum Arthropoda; class Insecta; order Coleoptera; family Scarabaeidae; genus Melinopterus; species Melinopterus prodromus. The sequence goes on along the minus strand of OZ030394.1, from coordinate 35,540,051 downwards.
TGACAACCTGTTCAGGCTGCAGCATTCCGTTAATCATAGGTCTGCACTAGATGATCAGCAGCTAGTTCACAACATATCTTCCCGATCTCTGGACCAACATGCGGTGAGTGTTTTGTCAAAAGGGTTTAACTATGCTATCGCCCCACGTCGCGTGCCTACCGAAGCAATCGTCTGCCAGATAGAAGCAGTGGTGCAAGGTTTGAACCATAATGTTGCAGATAATGTAAGGCAAGAAGTAGCACACATATTAAAACACAATAGGCCACCTAAATCAAACATCACCAAGAAGGAGTTTGAAGCACTGAAATCCTTAAAAGACGACATTTCTGTTGTTGTTCTGCCGGCTGACAAACGTAATGCTACAGTAGTTATGAATACCTCAGACTATAAAGTTAAACTACGCGACCAACTCCTCGACCCAACTTATAAATTGATTAATACCGACCCAACTACATATTTGGAAAAGACTACAAAATCTATCATAAAACGTTTTATTGAAGATCCAACTACGCAACTGAACCTAATACCTCGAGAGAAATCATCAAAATGTCCAAAGCTGTACGGACTTCCAAAAATTCATAAAGTAGACGTTCCACTAAGGCCGATCGTCAGCAGCATTGATTCGACAATACAGCGGCTTGCGAAATATGTCGCTGGTCATTTACAAACATATGCAGAGGAAGCAGCTTCATATGTGAGAAATTCCACACATTTTATCGACTTACTTAAAGAGGCGACAATAACAAATGATGATATTTCGGTGAGTTTTGATGTAGTAACCCTATTTGCAAAAGTACCAGTTCAAGAAACTCTTAAAATAATTAAGCAGCGTCACCAACCTTGTGAGAAAATTATGCAACTAGCACATCATTGTTTAACAAATACGTATTTTGCTTTTGAAGGACACAAATATAGACAGGTTGAGGGCGCTCCCATGGGCTCACCATTATCACCTGTGGTTGCTAATTTATTTATGCAGTACTTTGAGGAGACGGCACTGGCGGAGTCTACAATAAAGTTATGGCTACGTTACGTAGATGATATCTTTGCAATTTGGTCTCACGGCAGAGATAAACTAGACACTTTTTTGATTTATCTGAATGAACGTCACCGAAACATACGCTTCACAATGGAACTAGAACATGAAGGCAAACTACCATTCCTGGATGTACTTGTTACGAAGAAATATAATGGAACGTTTGGACATACAGTGTACAGAAAACCTACACACACTAATAGATACCTTAATGCTCTATCACATCACCATCCACAACAACTCAACGCGGTATTGCGTACGCTTGCCATTAGGTCTAGACGATTGACTGATGCTGAACACGCAGCAAGGGAGCAACATACACTGTTTCGTGTTTTGAAGAATAATGGATATAGTGACACTTCCATTAAGAAAGCTTTAAGATTTCAGGAAAACACAGACCAAGTGAGAGAGGATCATGTAACACCAAGAGTATGCTTACCTTATATTAAAGGTACTACTGACAGGATCGCAAGAGAATTAAGAAGGCATGACATCAGGACGATCTTCACAACATCAACTAGTGTAGGTTCATTTCTACCCCGCCCCAAGGACATTATCAACTTTGAAAGTCAGGGTGTATACGAAATTAGCTGTGGAGAGTGCAATAAATCATATGTTGGCCAGACTAACCGACGCATAAGAGCGCGAATAGAAGAACATAAATTGGCAGTAAAGCATAAATTACCAACAAATTCTTTGGCGGCTCATAGAGTTGAAACCGGGCATAAAATTAATTTTGATAGTGCTAAGGTATTAGCAAAAGATAGTATTAAATCTGTTCGTCTCGTACGTGAAGCAGTAGAGATTGCGAGAAGGCATAACTGCTTAAATAAGCGGGATGATGCTCTTAATTTGTCAGGTATATGGAAGCCACTACTGGAGAAAGTATGCTACGTCCCGGTAATTCAAGGAATACAAAGACACCGCGAGGATCCAGCATTAGAGGTTTCGACAGGCAGTGGCAGGGCACCATCAACGGCTACTGTGAATGGACCTACGACACGCAGTCGCACACGTGCGACTATGGCAACCGTCATCGAGAACTAGGAGGCGAATACTTGACACGACAGTTGGACAGTTCAAAGTTTTTTCAATTAGTTTTGTATGCTTGAAAAAGGCAGGTGCGAGTCTGCTGAAACGTTGCAAATAAAATATATTTTTACACGAGATGTCCGAAACCCTTTTAATTATATATATATATATATATATATTATTAGAAACTTAAGAAAAATACATGAGAGCGGCTTGCACATCCGAGCATGAAGGGCACTGCAACTCGACTGACTGCGACACGGCCTATACGGGCGAGAGTCGTCCAAAGCGGGGACGCGTCCCCACTTCTCCCGTCGAGTAATGGCGTCTTCTGACCGGCAGCGGCTCTTCCAAACGCAAATATAATTCTAACACGGCCCACCTGACGTTAGAGACGCTCTCGGCACTCTAGTCCGCATTGTGGACAACTCAGTCACCACCTGGCTCGACCACTAACTGGGCAGAGACCAGATAACCTAATATTCAAAAACAAAAACATGTGGAAACCTCGGTTACCCGGGTTACCACCTGGCTCAACCGCTAACGGTACAGAGACCAGATAACTTAACATTCAAAAACAAAAGCATGTGGAAACCTCGGTTGCCACCTGGCTCAACCGCTAGCGGGACAGAGACCAGACAAATTAGCGTACAAAAACAAAAGCATGTGGAAACGTCGGTTACCACCTGGCTCAACCGCTAACGGGACAGAGACCAGACAAATTAACGTACACGAACAAAACATGTGGAAACCTCAGTAGTACAGAAAGGAGAGTTGTGGACCCACCTCATTCCACCTCAGCACCATCTTCTTATTTTAAAATTCGCCCGACTAAAACCGAGCGCTATCGAACCGGGCAACGTAAGTGTATGAGTCACACGTCGATGTTAGAGAGAGCACGCACAGGTCCGCGCGCTAGCGGTCCCCCTTTAAAAAGCAAACCATTTAAATTTTCGCGCCATAAGTTTTAAAGTGCCGCCACGCACCATTTAGGGTAAAAAATTTTAAAATGTCGCCACGCATGCGCAAATCGCCGGTTTAAATTAAATTTATCAGTTTAAAAATCCCGCGCGCTAACGGTGTATCGGCAGCCATCTTGTGCACCATCTTCTTATTTTAAATGGGCTGCACACCATCTTCTTATTTTAAATGGATCGGACTTTTAAACGATGCCGGATTCTTGTTTTAAATGGGGTTTGAGCGGACATCTTTGAACACCATCTTCTTATTTTAAAATATCAGTTCCGAGTACCATCTTCTTATTTTAAACTGTTAACTCTTAAACGATACCATCTTCTTGTTTTAAATGGGGGTTTAACAACCATGTTCGAACACCATCTTCTTATTTTAAAATGTCAGCCCCTTTTGTCACTTCCGGTCGACACTTCCGGTCGGCACTTCCGGTCGCAATTTTTCATTTCCGGTCCAGATTTCCGGTCGGCACTTCCGGTCGCCATTTTTCATTTCCGGTCCAGATTTCTGGTCGGCACTTCCGGTCGCCATTTTTCATTTCCGGTCAAGATTTCCGGTCGGCACTTCCGGTGAGCGGTCATCTTTGAACACCATCTTCTTATTTTAAAATGTCAGCCCCGAGTACCATCTTCTTATTTTAAACTGTTAACTCTTAAACGATACCATCTTCTTGTTTTAAATGGGGTTTTAACAACCATGTTCGAACATCATCTTCTTATTTTAAAACGTTCTTATATTTTCATTATCAGTGTTGTCATACTTACCTTTTTTTTCTCTCTTAATCACTATAAATACTAAACGGTAATAAAAAGCATACGGGTTTCAATTAAGTAATTTTTTATTATCAATATTTCATTTAGCATACAATTCATTTATAAATCTATAAAAGTTTCCATCAATTCGCAAACCTATCGGTATATCTTAATATTAAGTCAGGTGAATAAAAATCTACAAATTAAATTGAAATATTTACTCTACACAACCAAAAATTTATACAAATTATAATAATAGAAATAATAATACAATATGTAAAACGCTGTTTAGTATTCATCTCTCTCTCTCTCTCTCGACCGCCATCGACTAGCAGATTGAAATAATCACAATATTTATGAAGAAAATCTAATAGCTACAAAATTTTGGAGTTGTAACCCCGACTAGTAATAGCGTATACAATAATAAAATGGTGTGTGATATAAGAATTCCTAGAACGATGATGAGCTTCTTTCGATTTCACATATACAATATGAATCCGGAATATCTAGATAAATATAAAAGATATAGCAAAAAATCGAGCATCAGAAATAACGTTTATGAACTTAAGAAATAAATCATGCGATTGACCCATCTATTATACAATTCCTCCACCCACAAAATTAAAATCGTGAGAACTGGTGGGAGAATAATTCGACTATTATTTATCACCAATTGTGTAATGCCCCCAAGCTAACGTTGTAACACCATCATTATTAATATGGCGTTTTACATCGTAGGGTGAAAGGGCTAATTTACTCTGCAAATTAGTGAAAATGGTATGCTTATCAGACCTAAATAATAGTTGTTTTACGCGTAATTGACTTTTATTGAATAAACAGTTAGTATAATCGTCAAATGTGATTTTCGTTTTTACCACAGACTTTTTTATCCCTTTTGCTTTTTTGGTGATGTAACCCGCAACACCACCAACCCGATTTGCATACATCTTAGCGCGCAACCCGACAAATTCCTCAATTATTCTCCCACGATTCTCATCTTTCATCAAACCCAAAACTGCCTCTTTCTGCAGCGGAATACTGAACTGATTTTCATTCGCGTAGTTGGATGTATCGAACTGTTCCAAGTTTTCACGCACGTCCGCATAAACATCGTCGGTTTGGATGGTGACAGTGAAGCTGTCCGTATCCATATAACATAAACTAATCATATCCCCGTATTTAGGCTTCAGGAAATCGTAATAAAACTGATACATTAGCAATTTCGAGAGTTCTAAAACTGCGAACCCAACATAGATGGGTTTGTTATAAAAAACATTAAGTCGCCCCATCTGAATTGCTGAAAAAGTCTCTGTAAATACCTTTATACTCTTAAAATTTAGCTTCGCGATCAAACTACCCGCACCCAATTTAGAACGCCCGCTAGTCATAATATCATCCCAACTTGTTACCAACTTCACATCAACACGCTTGTCGATGTTCTCCATTGTCTTACCAAAACAGGAATTGTTTAAAAGTTTGTAGAACTCACGTTCGAATTCGTTGACAGCCTGTTGACGTAAACTCGTATTCAAGTCGATATACTTTTTTAGCCAAGCTGATTGTTTAAACGTTAAAACCCGATTAATTTTTTTAATAACAAGGCCATGAGCAATGGCATGTTTTAAATTCCGATAGTGAATTACGTAATTCTTTTTATTCATTAAATTTGGAATAAGTCGTTTATCGGTTTTTGAGCAAGGTGAGACGATATTTTCCGCTAGAAATGGCAAATCATTGTGCAAGTCATGGAGGTGTTGTGGATATTCGATATCAACATCTAGGATGTATCCATCACTAGATACATCCGAAATTTTGTTAAAATCACAATTTCCAATCTCCTCCTGACTCATCCAACGAAATCCCCCATAAGGTAAGTACTGTGACATTGCCCAACCGTACAAGTTGTTCGCATCCCAATACATTAAGTATTTAGATGGATGATTAGGATCAAATGTAGACATATACTTATTATTAGCGGACGCATGTCTGAGTGAGCATTGTGAGATTCCGCCCCGTATCCCTTTTTGCATAAAATGAACCATTTCTATGTCGGTTAGTAGTTCTAAATTAACTCTAGTATATTTCAACATCGCATCCCAACTCAGTCCGGGCGCTGTATAGTAGTGCGCCGGATCGAGGTGATACGTTTTGTGACATACTTTTCTAAATTTTTCGAAAACATCTGTCAAAAGTAGCACATCAGTCGTTAAATATAGATCTGAGTAATCTTTCAGATTTTTGCACCCAAAAGTTTGCCAAACATTCTGAGCGTGGGTGTACTGCTCATCCGTAATGTACTCGTTAGACATTTTATTAAAAAATACCTCTTTAGGGGGTAGTGAGGTATCTTCTAACTTGTCTAACGAAGTCATATACTCATAGGGGAAAATACCCTTTTTCCTTAGTAATTTAAACTTATTCTGCTCGGGTGCATATTGTCGCACATTCACTAGATCCGCATCTGAGAGATTACTCGCTAACGCATCAAGAGATGATGCCATGAATCTAAAGGAATCCAAAAACCGTAATTTTAAAAATTGGTTTCCGATTTCCCCTTTATCATCTATCACCGTACCCACGTGAATTTGTTTGCCAAAACTGATGTAGCGTTCTTTGTTATTTGGTAGCACATCGATACCAGTATCGTCATCAATTTCGGCTAACTCTTTGACGAACAGATGGCTATCGTATCCGCTGAAGTTATGTAAAAATACCGGGATATGATTTGGTATTTTATAGTTTAGGTTACAAACGGGGTGTGCAGCCCCCCTAAATCGGCCGGAAGCGTGGCAATGATCGCGAGCTTTATCAGAGCCAAGAAATGGTCTATTGCAAATAAAACATTGCTCTGCCGCATCATAACAAGCTTGCTCCTCGGATGTTAAGGGATCCATCGGTTTAATGTCTTTATAATTAAATTAAAATCCAATAGAGTCTCGGTGAAGTATTTATTTAATAGCTATCTTGCGATACTAGTTTCGGGTTTTACCCCGTCTTCAGTCACAAACTGCAAATGGAAAATTTAATTTAAAATACCTTGTTTTAACCTAGATTTCGCGTTTGTACATACCGTCAATTGTTCATAGCGTCACATACATAAAAGGAATTTTTGCTTCGTACATTTGACATTACACACTTTAAACACTTTAAAACAACACTGTTAAAATAATAAATAGATTCAATAAATATGATAAAACAGACGTAAAATACTGCTACAATAGTAGTCGTAGGTTAGGACGATACAAACATACTAAAATTACTAGATACACGATAGTACATTGAACTCTGGAGGCAGCGCTGTTAGACATCGGGCGGAATTTTCAAGAATTTTATAAACAACCTATATTGATTCATGTCTGTAATCTCATTAAGTATGTTATCGGGAGATTCGGCTTTATGGTACTGTATTTGCATCTCTTCCAGCAGATTCATCCTGTTTGATTTCTTTACATTATGTAATAGAGAAACATTTGCTTCTGTTGCCTTGTGGTTATTATTCATCAAATGCCTACCAAATGCAGAATTTTTATTTTTTAAATGTTCTTTAAACCTTGTTCTTAAATTTCTGCCTGATTGGCCGATGTAGAACATTTCGCAGTCTTGGCATTCAATTTTGTATACGCCACTCCTTAGTAAATTGTCAAATTTATGTCTGCAATTAACAAGGTAGTTCCCTATTTTGTGATTGGTGTGGAAGGCAACACGAACATTATGTTTTGCTAAGATATCTTTGATAGGTCTCTCATATGATTGGTGGTAACTGAGTGTCACAAATCTTTCTTTACTCTTATAGTTAGGGTAAACTACTTTAATAATGTTATTGTTATGGATTCTGTTGCAGATTTGTTGCATGTCTGAGATATTATATCCATTCCTTCTGGCAATCTGTGTAATTGTGTTTATTTCTCTCACAAAATTTGATTGGTTAAGAGGAATTTGGAATGCTCTGTTGAAGAGGAAGCGAAAAGCAGCTTCTTTGTAATTATTTGTGGTGTAGCTTGACTTCGGTATAATAATATCAGTGCTGGTGGGTTTTCTGTAAATGTTGTAATTAAGTTCGTTACCTGTTTTGTATATTGTGATGTCTAGAAAGTTCAAGCTCTTATTAAGTTCCTTTTCAAGAGTGAATTTTATTTTTCCCAAGTTATTAAATATATTATGTAACGCCACCAGCTCGGCATCACTACCGTCAAAAACAATAAAGATATCATCCACATATCTACTGTAGTGTTTGATGTTTGACGTAAATAGTTTATATTTATCAGAGAAAAGTTTTCGCTCGACATATTCCACATAAAAATCTGCCATTAATCCTGAAAGTGAGGATCCCATTGCCAATCCATCTTTCATGTGGTAATGTTTATTATTAAATATAAAAAAGTTTTGTAGGGTTACAACCTCCAAAAGTTCACATATATAATCGATATCCAAGATATCGAGATAATCGTGATTGTGGAGTTGCGAAACTAAAAATTGTCTAACTATTGTAATAGTTTTCTTGACCGGAATATTGGTGTATAGATTGGTGATGTCAAATGATATTAATTGAGTTTTACTTGTGATTTTGAGATTATTAATTTTAGATATTAGTTGAATGGAATTGGCAACAGAGTATGCAGACTTAAATTTAAAAATGTTTTGAAGAATGTGTTGCAATGCCTTGGCTAAGTTTTCTACGGGCGTATTAACATTTGAGACAATTGGTCTAATACTTTTATCAGGTTTATGCAACTTAATGAGGCTATAGAGTACAGGTGATAGGCAATTCATGTTAATAAGTTTCCACTGTGTAAAATTGAATTTTTCAAGAGTTATTTTCGACATTTTAATCTTATCTTTCACAAGTTTAATAAACTGTGGTAAAGGATCTTTCCCTGTGGTCGAGATGTTATTAGTTTGAAAAAAATTTATTGTCTTTGCAATGTAAGTATGTTCATCCAACAGTACCATACCTGAACCCTTGTCTCCGTAAGTGATTATGATATTGTTTTCGTTTATCTTCTCCTTGAAATTCTTCAGTTTCTCTTTGATCTGTGTTGCTTCGGAGTTATAAATGTTGGACTTGTTGACTGTCAGCGTTGATATGACGTCTTTATAATGATTATTATAAATTGACTTTACATCGGCAATTAATTTTGAGATAAAAACTTTCGCGCAATCCTTCCCCGTATAAATCTCAAATTTATTATTCGCGTCATCAAAGGAGCAAACTATTTGATATGCGAAGCTGTATGGAACATGCTTCGCAACCGCTTGCGTGAAAGAAACGCTTGGATCAGGTTCACAATGCTCCACAGGCTGTAATATCGATTCAAAATCTGCGTAAATCGCGAACGGTACAATTTGTGAATGATTATAATTATTAAATCGCAAAATATTGCCCGGTAACTTTTCTCCAAAATAATTAGGTTTATGATTTAATTCTGCGGATGGTAAAATAGTGCGAATTTTGTTACAGTCACTTTCCTGGTGTTTAGCTAATTTATGCTCAGTTGCAAAATTTGTTAAGCAACCATCACAAAAATAAATCTGCCCATTATGATTCGAAAGTTGTTTGGAAAGTAACCTTGAAAAATCTCTAATTAATACGAAATGACCCTTACCACCCTCAAAAATGTATAGTAAATTCACGTGTTTTTCGCGCTTGTTTTCCGTATAATAGATGGGTCCATCTACACAATGATGACCTTTACGATTTTCTGTAAGTTCATAAACATTAATGCTTAGGTTATTTAGTTCTTCAATTTTTGCTAAATCTATTAATTTAACTGGAAATTCTATCTTACCCATATTAACCACCTCAGAGTAGTGAGGGTAACTGGTTCTTCTGTCGACGTGTGAATCAGCTGGACAAAGTGCAGCCGTCAGTGCCCAAGCTAAGCACGCATTATCATCGTTGACGATGTTGATGCATGCTTTCTTTCTGGCTACTTTCGGTGGGAGTGCAATGTAGGACGAACCCCGAAGTGGTTGATATTGATTAATATTCACCTACATATGTGAAATCGAAAAAAATGCCCATCCTGATTCTCGCTCTTGGAACTGTTCGCTCTGCTTCTTTATATCACTCGCCATTTCATTATAGATGCTGTCAAAATTACAAGACGGGGTTACCACTCGAAATTTTGTATTAAAACTTTTTAGTGATGCTTTAACTTCTTCATCCTCTTCACCATCACTAACAACCATTTTCTTCACAAATATTGCGAATAGTTCAATTTGCACTTTCACTAACGTTGCGTCTGCTAGGTGGTCCCATATAAGATCCTTAGCGATTGCCTTATTTCTCTCCAGATATTCGGGGATGTCATCATTAGGCAGAGCTCCACCGATTTCATAGCTGGCTACCCTATTTTGGAAACAGGTAGCCAACTGCTGGACCCCATTCGGCAGCTGCTGCTTATGCGTTTTAAGATGAGCACCAAGCGCCATTGCAGAATTGAATTCCACACCGCAAAAATCGCAAAGCATACGTATTCTTTTGCTTTGCACGATTTTCTTGGATGGTTCGTTCTTACGTTTTCTTGGTGCCCCTGACGATGATGATGACGATGCAGGTGGATGTCCAACAGCTATGGATGGAATTCCCGCTCCAGCGGCTATGGATGGAACTCCCGGATGATTCTTTTCCATATGTCTCTTCAAATTGTCAATACGCGTGAATTTTTTATCACATATCGTGCATTGCTTGGGAGCACGCATATGCATTGTTTTCATGTGCCTCGTTAAGGCATCAGTGCGGCTGTAGGATTTAGCGCAAACTTCACAGGTGAACATTTTGACTTATCGGAGAAGCACTTGACTCTGAAGCAGTGAAAAACGATGTGAACTAGTCGATTGTTAACAAAAGACTGGTGAGTCCGCGGATTTCATTATTCATTTAGCAATGGAACATGTATTGTCGCTTGAACAAATCCCGCAATTTCCTGTCACTACTGATTAGCGCTACATCCTCTTTGCAATCTGTTACGCGAAACTTTGAAAGACACACCGTTAGCGCGCGGTCTAGTGCGTTCTCTCTCTAGCATCGACGTGTGAGTCATACACTCAGGTTTCAGCCGCGAAAGTTTGAAAGACACACACCGTTAGCGCGCGACCTAGTGCGTTCTCCTTCTAGCATCGACGTGTGAGTCATTCACTTACGTTCTCCGGTTCGGGTGCGCTCGACTGGCGTTCGGTCTCGGTCGTAGAGGTGGATCCAGTTTGATAATAATAAAAATTACTTAACTGAAAGCCCTATGCTTTTTATTACCGTTTAGTATTTATAGTGATTAAGAGGAATATTTTTTTTTTACAATTGAACAAAAATTTCCCTCTCCATACTATCTTTTCATATAAATAGGGCCATTATGTAGTAAAATAGCCAGTTCCACAACTAGCTATCACCAGTAACAATAACTACAACAACAACAACACCAACAAACACGATGTCTTCCAGATTATCCGAGTTGGGTCTTTGCGAGATAAAGCCAAAGAAGAAGATATCAGAGTTGGAAATTGATACACCCTATCCAATTAAATCAGCGAAAATAATTACAAAGTGTGCTTGGCCAGCAATTCTTGTCGAATTTGAAAACTTCGTAGCATTCCTTCCGAAGAGATTAGCCGAAGCCATCACCACCGAAGACGAGCTACGCAGTCTATCTTCGATGGCTATGGTATACAAGGGGGAGAAAAACGTCGGAATGCCTACCAACGTCCAAATGATAACTTTTATAGATTTATAAATGAATTGTATGCTAAATGAAATAATGATAATAAAAAAATTACTTAATTGAAACCGGTATGCTTTTTATTACCGTTTAGTATTTATAGTGATTAAGAGGAAAAAAAAGGTAAGTATGATAACACTGCTAATGAAAATATAAGAAATTCTAATATGCTTACCGTATTGAATTTACTCTTTTAATAATAGAAATAAAACATAAGAAATTCGTTTAATACATTTATTTCGTTATAATGGTAAAGTTGACATAATATAATTATATAGTAGTTTACAATTATTCATAGCACAAACTGCGCTAATATTATTTTTTGTATGAAACTTGCATGGTGTAAACTTCTCCAGGAGGGGTGGCGGTGGACACCAGGATTCAATCCCCTCCAAATTGATAATGTGTGGTTGAAACTTCATATTGGTCAAATGTTCCAATAGTACTCCATATTTTTGAGCACCTTTTACATAGACGCGATCCACATCACTGAGATGTAATTCCAAGACGTTGGATAGTTTGCTCAGCTCGATGAAGCCTCCGCAGTAGTCGAGACCATGATGATGTGTTGAGAGATGACGGATAGTTTTCTTTTCCAACTCGTTCAGCTCTTCATATTTGGTGGATGGTATGAATAAATGGTTAACTGGATATTTACCATCGTAAATGCACAATTCTTTTACTATAAATTCGTCAGACCTGAGTTGAAAACCTTGGATGTCGACCACGACGATTTTCATTTTGAATGTTTTTATTTGATGGTAAACTGGAAACTAAATGAATTTATTATCACCTACTAATATATACTACTTTTTATCCCCACCTATGACGTAATGTTGATTGTTTCAAACTTCTTCACAAAACTGTACATTGCAATAGTTCCATTTAAATCCTCCAGTTCTGACAAGAATAACTTTAATTGGTCGCGTAACACTTGCTGCTTCCGTTTAAGAGCACTTAATTTCTTAGATACTGCTTTAGCCGGCATCGTTGATGGGAGTAGGAATTAAACTGAGCAAAATTCTCCATCGGCAAAATCCCCCACTGCTACTATCTAATTTGACGGGTGAGCTCATGCACAGGAATGTATTCAACAATGCTATCGTGAACGATAATGCAATAAGCTTTAGTATTATCGGGGAATTGCTTGGAACTTTGAAATTCCAGTTTGATGTCGCAGGTTGATGGGAGCACAACTTCTGAACTATGTTTAGATGTGTCCAGTACCAATACGGCTCTTTCGTTAAAATCTGTATAATTTAGCAGAGGTTCGGGGTGACTACGACCCAAGAAACTAGTCTGAAAGTTTAAATACATCTGGAATACTTCGGTGTATCTCTTTTCATCAAAGTTCAGACGCATAGACTCATACGGGTAGCAGTCGGAATTTAAATACACCCTCAGATCCGTAATGTTCAGATGATCAAAGTATGATATGTCACTCTTAATGTTATCTCTCCTATTTGTTTGGAATGCAACAATAACGAATCGCGGTCTCTCGAGGGCGACGGTTGTCTTCACTGCCCAGATATCGTTGTTGGTATTCCTAAGACTCGGTAGCTCATGTAATTCCCACTTATGGAAGGGTATTAGTATGGCTTTGTCACGCTTAAGTTCCTCATAAATTTCTAATTTAACGATATCTGAGGGGATTATATGTTTTGCTTTTAATTGAACGCTGGTGAGATTTATTTTCAAAGTTTTCAAATCGGTTGCATCCTTATCGGCTTCTGGGAGAACAATTTGATAGCAATCATTATCAGATTTAGCACGTACTAAACGCAGCTTATGACGTCCGCAAATAACACGTCTATAGTTATGAAAAACACCCAGCAGAAAACTTAGAGGAACACGAAGAGAGAATTTGTTATCCTCGTGCAGCGTATACATGTTTTTATCAAGCGGGTATGTGAGTCCAGCAATTTGAAGAGCTTTACACTCATTTTCACTTAAGCACAAGTAGGCTTTTAGGAGCGTCGTAATTCCTGGATTTTCAACTCTATCAATCTCAATACCGTTGAGTTCATAGCTGATACTTCCGAAGAGAAACGCACCCAGATTGTTTGTAATCCTAACAGTACCCTTTCCCGTAGCTGAATGCTCAATATTTCCCTCAATGTACAGAGCGCTCTCATACATCGAGACCAGAACATCTTTCTGATTGATTGTGATCTCAATTTCATCGTTCGGCTGGAAAGATTTAGTTGTGGGATGGTAAGTATGGATCACTTCTCGCGCTATGGAAGTATCAAATTCGGGGTTTCCGAATAACGATAGTTTTTCTGACATGATATCCTAGAGAACGTAAAAACTGAATATTTTCTGCGGATAATGTGGAAGAGTGCTTAATCGATGATGGTTGTACTACTACTGTTGGTCGAACACTAACTGATCCTGCTTGAAAATGTTGCTTGTTTATATACCTTCCAGGTAGTTGGGTATTGAAAACCAATCCCATGTTAGTTGAGTTTTCTCAATTCCAATCTAATGACAATCTTCTCACCCCGAAAGTTGACCAATACCTCACTCTGATCGAGTAATTTTATCGTGATATTGGATATGGAATGCTGATTTATTACGGGTAGGTATACTAAATTACTTGGTTCTATATCGATACTATAGCCAGGATCGACGGTTGGAGCAAACTCATACAACGTATGCGATGTTTTATCGTTATAATACGAGCCGTGGATAATATTGCACTCAACACGTATCGTAACAACCTTACTTATATTTACCGGTAAGTCGGATTGATATTTAGTTTTCGGTATAAGTACTTTCGGTGAAAACCCCAACACTCGTCCAATGGAATTTTCACTAGTAAAGTTAATTCGTAGTTCACTTTTCACTTCGCACCTCAAAGTATTATTATTTCCCCTGATCGATAGATAATTATCGTATGTAGATTTATCTGATGATGCTGGTATATGTCCGCGCGCGGATAACTCCTGAATGTGTGACGTAATATCGCTGAGCTCGTATGATCCTGTAGGAATCTCGATTACGTCTTCGTGTTGTTGTTTTTGCTTATCTAACTTTGGATCTCCGAAATAAAATTTATTGTTTACACCTTCCTCAATATTGGGAATACTGTTGTACGTATGCAGAGCAAGTAGAGCTAGGGAATACTGTGATCTATGTTCCAATTCTATTGGGGGGTAGAAATCAATTGAGAGTGTACTCTTGGTACCTGTTAGGGTGAACGTTTGAGACATAATTAAACAATTTTGTTGTGCGTACTACTATTTATACTTTATTAGAAATTCTAAACACAAGTGTCCACAATTGTAAGTATTTTTCCTTTGTACATTTTCATGATTATATGTAATTTTACAATGTTTGAAATATTTTATCAACTGCTTTGGCGGCCGCAGGTTTCCAAAACTATCAAAGTAGTTGACTTGATGTCCTATCTTCCGATATGCTACCCAATGAGTCCCCGCTCCACTATCATTATCCAAATTAACAATGCCAGACTCGTTTGGGGTGTGAGGTGTTTTCGGTAATGTGTCGCACATAAAGACTCCCCGAAAATTGGGGATTTTTAATATTTTCGCGTATCTCACTAAATCGATGTTGGTTAGGGGTCTCTTGGGTAGCTCTTTTAAAAATTTTTCTTCAAGTATAACCCTAAGCCAGATTTATGTTTCTTCAAGAATAATCCAGATCCTTTTTTACCAATAGCTATCGCTTCCATCGTTTTATTATGACGCTCCGATTCCTTTAACTTATCTCGAGCCTCTTGTCCACCCTTTATGGCTCTGTATACACCAGCTGCTCCACCACCCAATCCTCCTAAAGCTGATAGTCCGGCAAAAATTGCTGGTAGTAGAGGAAGGATGCCACCAGTCTTGGGAATTGGGATTATACGGGGGACTCTTACTCTTGACTTTCCCCCAGCATCTTTAACAGCTAAACGAGCACTTTGTACAGCTAAGCGTGATGCGTCTCTCAAATTATCAGATTTGTTAATAGTCTTGGCAACTTTATCTACAATTGCTTTGCGGAATGCAACTTTTGGCTTCTGGTTCTTCATCCTTCTCTTCTTCTTCTTTACAACTTTGGAACGTTTAGATGTTGGCATTCCCATACCAAGTTTTCGTTTTAACTTCATACCGTTAGTAACAAACCAAGCGGATACTTTTTCACCCAATTTAGAGTCTGATGATTTGACTCTATCCCAAGCACTATACTCGAGTTCTTTATCTGCCTGATGTCGATCCTCTAAAGTTTTATGTTTAGAATACGCGATATCGTGCTTTCTACAGGCTATGTCCAGTTTGTTCACTCCCCCGTCACCGCGTTGTAGCCTCTTTTGTAATTTAGTTCCAGGCCCGCAAAACTGATACCCCGGTAAATGTAGTTCAAACGGTAGATTATTAATAATTTTGTTTAACAGACCCTCTCCCTTATACGTATTCATTGATACTAATGAGATTTTCGAAAGTAGCCCCCTTTTTATAGTATATTTTAGACACCCCGTTTCCTACATCACTAAAAATAAATAATACAGCATAATTCGTTTAATACATTTATTTAGATAAATCATCAATTTGTATCTACATATTCAATATTTTACAAAATTGACAAAATTGACATCCATCGTAGTGCGTCATCTGGTCCGGAGTATTGTAATGCTTGTAGCAGGGTAATTTCGATTTTAACTCATCATACATTTTATGCCATACATTTTGCAGTTGTTGTGCAGATACATGTGTTCGTAGATATTTGATGGGGAATAATCTTAACTCTTCATGAGTAAAATCACTCAAAGTCCTTTCACGTGTAATATGTGAAATAACGTTATCGCATACGTTAGAGTCCTGAGCGAGTGATTGATGTCTTATTCTAAGTTTTATACAAACTATTCGTATGAACAAATACACTAATACTAATAATACAATTGAAGACTTATGATACATGTCGGCTGAATGACGATGACAAACTGAAGACTAAATATGATTATGTTATGGTTTTAGAGTGTGTTAGAAAGACTAAGATAATCTAACACCGTATAATTAAATTCATTTGGATTTTTTATACATAACTCTTTTATCTTAGAATACGGATTTTGTACATTATTCCTAACAAAAGTTATCATTAACTTATTAAAATAATATGCAAAGTTTAATTTTTTTAACATTGCTAACTTACATTGTATTACATCATCAAGATACAAAATACCGGATATGTCTATTTCACAAAGATGAATTGATATATTTCTGAAGGTTAGCACAACACTGACTCCTAATGAGGGTCGTTCAGGCTCAATTTCTTCAAACTTTAATTCTCCCTCACCAGTTGTAATATTCTTGTATCGGAGATCGTTGTCATTTTCCAAGAAGCCCTTCAACGTTCGAACCAGTATTGGCCAATCAGAATGAATTATGGGGATATGATTGTTGTTGGTATCAGCAGATGATGTAATTCGTATCATGGGGATAAAACCTCGAGCAGCACTTAATCCAGTTATTATTTTCACATTTTCTACATCATAGCACGACTCGTTGATGAATCGCGTTTCATTTTTTATAGCCTCTTCATATTTGGTATACAGCCTATCGATTGTCGACCAGTAGTTGCACGGACTATTCATCATTATCATATTTCACTCAACTGATCTATAAGACTGTGGCTACCTGAATTAATAATGATTACCCCACTACATTATGTTTGACTTTGGGATCCAGCTGTTGTGGGTGTTATCAAAACCAAGCCATTTTATAAATACTTTACCCCCTCTTTTTCTTAAAACTTTCTCCACAAGATACACATCGGGTAAGTTCGTTTTTGACAATTCTGATTCGTAGAATGCCCCCTTTATTGGTCGACCTTCCATATCATTCAGCATATACGTCACAGGATTTGTTATTCTAACTGACGTAATTTTAAACAATTCCGTTGTCCAGTTCGGTAAATACCCTTTGGTAAAAACATGTTTGAACTTGCTTATGCGGACTATATCACCAATTTTAAATTTACCCTTACCAGCGATTTTTATGTGATTGTAAACGGTTCCGAGTAGTACAGCTTCCACTTGTTTTGAATTTACGTCTACGGGTTTTTTTCCTATGGTTCTATGTTTTGAATTATTATACTTTGATGTGACGGTTGGTAGTGGATGATGCCATTTGTAATTTCCATATAGGCTAAATAATTTGAATAAGTTTTGTTTTATGGTTCTAATCGCGCGTTCAACTATGGCCGCCTTCATTACGCTAAAGGTTGAGTAATGATTGATTGAATACTTTTTCATTAACGAACTAAACTGACCGTTATAGAATTCGGTACCGTTATCGGTTTGCAGATTCTTTGGAATACGTTGTTGTGAATTCTTCAATATTAATCCCATGGCACGTGACACTTCACTCGATGACTTATTCTTAATCGGCTCCATCCATACGAATTTTGAAAAACAATCAATTACAATTAGTATATATTTAAATCCTCTATTGAAGCGGGAATATTTGATGAGTTCGATTAGATCTGCCTGCCAAAGATCATCTATACCGTGTAGAATGGTTCTTCGTCTAGGAAACTTATTGCGAGCCGGCTTATGTAGCTCGTTTACAACAGTCTCCTTTGCCTTGCTAAATTTGCTCATTTTATGAAGTTTACGGTGTGACGGTAGAGGTTGCACTGAACTTTAACTTGTGCTCGAGAAATGATACGCGTTTTTCTATATCTGAGACCTCACTTCTAGTGAGTTGAGCAAACGATCGTAAATCCTTATCTACTACTGTACTAGCATGATTAAGAAACACTATTTTTTCGCGGTGTTTTCGCAATTCTTTCCATATTTCTTTCTGTTTTTCTTCTAATTCGTCAGTTTTAGATGTCCCCGATTTGATGTCGTTGGTAGCGATACTTTTAAAAGAATCGATGTGAGATTGTGTTGTAGTAATATTATCATTAATAGAGGTAATTTCATTATTAATATAACTTCGAATATCACTATCCAGTTTCGTCAACTTATCGGGGATTGTTTTTTGCATCAACGTCTTCAATTCCTTCTTTGTAAAATTGATGGATTCTAGAATTCCGGTGTCAGCGTATTGTTTGTGAACGCTATCGTGGTCATTTATGGGTACCCCGATATTGCTCAACTTACGACTTTGAATATCATAACCACCATCTTTAGTTAGTGGGAACATTGTTGCTCGCTGACCTTGTCGGCTAGTAGTAGATCTAGGTGATCTACCAAATTTATCTACACCCATGTTAGAAAATTACTTCAACTTCTCTCAGTTCTTCGATAATAGATGCAATTTCGTTAGTATGAGAATTATTTCCAGCAGCTTGTGAAGCGGTCAATAGCTTTAATCGTTCTATCAACTCATTGATGTCGTCAAAATATATATACTCCACCTTCTTATTATTGAAGTCCATTTGAAGGCCATCACCACTCTTTTTTGTTTTTGTTATAGGACTATCCGGATTAGTTGTCTTTTCAAGCAATGGTTTTATTATTTTAATGTATTTGAATGATCTACTCCCTCTATTTTGAGCATCCTCCTCAAATTTACGTTTATGCACGCTCGTTAAATTTATGATTTCGCCGTACGTATTAAAATCTTTTGAAGTATAGCCGATGGGTTTCTTTAGAAATATTAATTCATATAACCCTTTACTTCCACGAAAAGTATTTCGATTATCGATAATGATTTTATCCCCCGAAAATTCTATGGGTTTAGAGCCTAAGGTCCAAGTATTGGTGGTGTTATTGTATTGTACTCCATAGCTCGTATCTAATCGTCCTTTTACACCGGTTTCATATAATTCTCGAATTTCGCCTGGAATTGTTGATAAGTCCATTGTTTCATACTTTTCCACCTTTGAATCTTCTGTCTTAACGTCTTCTTCGTATTCTTCGTGTTTAATATTTTCTTGTTTAATATCTTCCTCGTTTTTAATGTTTTTCTTCAGTAAATTTAATGTGTTGGATGAGATGTCTTTTAAAGAGCTAGTTATGGGTTTTACAGCACGCTCAATTGTTTCTGCATCATGTTCACGCCCCAATCTCAATGCTACATATTTTTTTCTTACAACATTTGCAATTTCACTAATTCGTCGCTTAATGTGTTTTCCATCTCGCTGAAGTAGTGATCGCTTTTTGAGATTGCCATATCTCAACTGGTTCTTCTTCTTCTTCATCATCATTGTTCTTCTACACAATGGTTTATTGATACTGATGATATTTTCTATGACACCCCTAATATATACTGGTCAAACCCCATTCTGTATCGACCATCTTTAATTTCAAAATCTTTCATTATTACTAATGCATTATGTTTTCCTCCTTTCCAGCACTCTGAACACATTTCTCGAAACTTTTCAAAATTCATATCCGTGGAAGCATGCTCATCATATATATGACGTAAATTCAGAACATCTTGTGGGAATAAAACTATTACGTTCGCATTATCACGCACCAAATGTTTGGGAATTCGTGTGTAAGTCTGTGTTAAGTAGAACGCATCAACAAGTTTATGTCGCCCCATGCAGAAATATGACCGTATTTTATCCTGTTTATCACATGCTATGTCATCGAAAATAAATACAGAGTTGTTTTTAGCATCTTCAGGATCCACAATTTCATCATTGTTACTATAGTTAAAGATTTCAATTTCTGGTATTTCCTTGATTATGTTATTTAAAAATTCATATTTTGGTTGATATAACGTCTTGGAAAAGATGTAAATATTCTCGAAGCGTAACCCGTTTTCCTCAAATAGCAAACTAAGTAGAAGATTTGTCTTTCCACATCCAGATGGGCCACAAATAATTGCTCTTATAGTGTTTGGTAGGAGCTCACCATGCCGTTGCTGTTTTGACTCATCGCCTGAGCAAAGACCGTCTAGATTATTTAATGGAAGAGATAATGATGGATGATTAACGACCTTCATCATAAATAATACTGAAGAAGTAGCGCATATGATTGCCAATTTATAGTAGCTGTCAACATGAATCTGTTGGTTTTTTCATCAGGGTTTGTTATCATTTATACAGGGTCTGTATACAGGTTCTGTTGTGATATACAGGGTTGTATACAGGTTCTGTTGTGATATACAGGGTCTGTATACAGGTTCTGTTGTGATATACAGGGTCTGTATACAGGTTCTGTTGTGATATACAGGGTCAGTATACAGGTTCTGTATAATTTATACAGGGTCTGTATACAGGTTCTGTTGGGATTATACAGGGTCTGTATAATTTATACAGGGTCTGTACCGGAAGTATCGACCGGAAATCTAGACCGGAAATGAAAAATGGCGAGCGGAAGTGTCGACCGGAAATCTGGACCGGAAATGAAAATTTGAGACCGGAAGTCCCGACCGGAAATCTGGACCGGAAATGAAAAATGGTGACCGGAAGTGCCGACCGGAAATGAAAATTTGAGACCGGAAGTGTCGACCGGAAATCTGGACCGGAAATGAAAAATGGCGACCGGAAGTGCCGACCGGAAATCTGGACCGGAAATGAAAAATGGCGACCGGAAGTGCCGACCGGAAATCTGGACCGGAAATGAAAAATTGCCACCGGAAGTGCCGACCGGAAGTGTCGACCGGAAGTGACAAAAGGGGCTGACATTTTAAAATAAGAAGATGGTGTTCGAACATGGTTGTTAAAACCCCATTTAAAACAAGAAGATGGTATCGTTTAAGAGTTAACAGTTTAAAATAAGAAGATGGTACTTGGAGCTGACATTTTAAAATAAGAAGACGGTGTTCAAAGATGACCGCTCAAACCCCATTTAAAACAAGAAGGCGGCATCGTTTAAAAGTCCGACCCATTTAAAATAAGAAGATGGTGTGCAGCCCATTTAAAATAAGAAGATGGTGCACAAGATGGCTGCCGATACACCGTTAGCGCGCGGGATTTTTAAACTGATAAATTTAATTTAAACCGGCGATTTGCGCATGCGTGGCGACATTTTAAAAATTTTTACTCTAAATGGTGCGTGGCGGCACTTTAAAACTTATGGCGAGAAAATTTAAATGGTTTGCTTTTTAAAGGGGGACCGCTAGCGCGCGGACCTGTGCGTGCTCTCTCTAACATCGACGTGTGACTCATACACTTACGTTGCCCGGTTCGATAGCGCTCGGTTTTAGTCGGGCGCATTTTAAAATAAGAAGATGGTGCTGAGGTGGAATGAGGTGGGTCCACAACTCTCCTTTCTGTACTACTAACCTCGGTTACCACCTGGCTCAACCGCTAACGTATTCGATCACTTAGTCAGAAGAAAACGAGAACTCTCTTTATGGAATATGCTATATTTCGAACCGGGATTGGTTCTTCTTCAGGCAAAAATTACATCTACAATAAATACCAAAATTGTTTATATATATATATATATTGTTAGAATTATATTTGCGTTTGGAAGAGCCGCTGCCGGTCAGAAGGCACCATTACTCGACGGGAGAAGTGGGGACGCGTCCCCGCTTTGGACGACTCTCGCCCGTATAGGCCGTGTCGCAGTCAGTCGAGTTGCAGTGCCCTTCATGCTCGGATGTGCAAGCCGCTCTCATGTATTTTTCTTAAGTTTCTAATATCAGAAGTGGGATCGTATTCACGTGCAGGATCCAAGAACAAAGAAGCGACTGGAAATGTCGACCCTCGCTGCCTGACGGAAGTATTTGAGATCATATTATGGAGATTATGATATTACGGATAAGGAATTGTTTGTTTTCGAAATATTAGTGATGCTTAAGGGGGATCGTATGGTTTTGGTGAGTCATAACTTGTTGAGCGAATTATTTGCACTGGAAAATCATGTAAGTACAGGTGTGCATAATTGCAATTTAAACCTAATGTCAATTTTCGATATGACTGTGTGTTGTTGTTTCTTTTTGTTTATGCCGAGAGAATTGCACACTGGCTGAGGTCAATGGATGTCAGATGAGTCTTTAATGTGCCGCACTGCCTTAATTTTGCCAGGATGGACGAGCTGCTTGTGACTTCTGCTGGTATTCGGGTCTACGCCGCTCAGAGGCGTGATGAAGAGATGGAATGTTCTTTAATATTGAAAATGTATGCAACGATGTTATGCATCGAAGGTTGGTGAATGGAGAAGGAGTAAGATAAAAACAAATATTCTTTTTAAGGTTTTTGATTGATAAATCATAGATGCAATATCGAAACGTCTGAATGGTTTGTGTTTTATAATTTAATAATTGATTGGTTTACGTAATGAGTTTAGGTAATCACTGAAAATTTTAAACGTGATTGCACTTGGTGTTTTGATGACGAAAATGCAAAATATCGTGTATTATAATTTATAATTTCTTATTTATTTCATGACTGAAAATAGGAATGTCCCAATCATTTATTGTTTAAGAAATGAAAGTACTTTTACTACGTGTATTGTAATTCGTGAATTTGAGGAGCTTACGCTTGTATTTCATATTTGGAAATATGATGGTACTTTTGTCTGGCGTATTATAAACTGAAAAAATTAAAATCTTATGTTTTATAATTTCATGGTGCAAATATGGAATATTGTTGTAAGTTGTGTAGGTAAACGAATTTAATAATCCGTTTCGCAATTGAAAATATGAAAGTGTGTGATAATGTGTGTATGATAATTAGGAATTGAAATTGATCAGCTTTTGTGTATTTGAAGTTTAGAATTTTAAAGTTTAAGATTTCGTATAATATGAATTGAAAGTTAATGTGTGCCATGAATAATAATTAGAGAATTGAAATTTATTAGCCTTTTGTAAGATTACAATTTTGTGTAATATTATTTGAAGCTTGAAAGTTAATGTTTGTCTTGAATCCTAATTAGGGACTTGAAATTTATTAACTTTGTGTAACTGCATTTTGGGAATTTAAAGTTTACAATCTTTTGTAATAGGATTTGAAAATTGAGAGTTAATGTTAATCGTAAATCATAATATTAGAGAATTGAAATTATTAGCTTTGTCTAACTGAATTTGAGAATTTAAAGTTTACGGTTTTGTAAAATAAGATTTGAAAATTGTAAGTTAATATTCATCGTAAATCAAAACTAGAGAATTAAAATTTATTAACTTTGTGTATGTGAATCTGAGAATTTAAAGTTTGTGCTTTTTTGTATAATAATCAGACACTTATAAGTTACTGTACTTCGTGTGGTACAGTTAGAGAATTGAAAGTTATTATATTTTGTGGTTCACAATTTACGAATCAAAAAGTATGTGTACTACGTGTGAACTGAAAGTTAGCATGTTTGCTGT
Organism: Melinopterus prodromus; assembly: GCA_964023965.1. Taxonomy (NCBI): domain Eukaryota; kingdom Metazoa; phylum Arthropoda; class Insecta; order Coleoptera; family Scarabaeidae; genus Melinopterus; species Melinopterus prodromus. Next base: position 35,516,329 of record OZ030394.1, on the reverse strand, counting down.
TTTATAATTTAAGAATCGGGAAGTTTATACACATCATTTAAGAACTGAAAGTTATCAATGTTTTGTGTTTCACAATTTATGAATCGTGAGTTTATGTTCTTCAGGTATTATAATTTGAAAATGGAAACTCTATGTTTTGTCTATTATAATTTGAGCATTGAAAGTTATCAATGTTATGTTTCATAATTTATGAATTGTCTGTTCATATTCTTCAGGCATCATAATTTGAGAATGGAAACTCTTTATGTTTTGTTTATCATAACCTGAGTATTGAAAGTTATCAATGTTATGTGTTTCATAATTTATGAATTGTCTGTTCATATTCTTCAGGCATCATAATTTGAGAATGGAAACTCTTTATGTTTTGTCTATCATAATCTGAGTATTGAAAGTTATCAATGTTATGTGTTTCATAATTTATGAATTGTCTGTTCATATTCTTCAGGCATCATAATTTGAGAATGGAAACTCTTTATGTTTTGTCTATCATAATCTGAGTAGTGAAAGTTATCACTGTTATGTGTTTCATAATTTATGAATTGTCTGTTCATATTCTTCAGGCATCATAATTTGAGAATGGAAACTCTTTATGTTTTGTCTATCATAATCTGAGTATTGAAAGTTATCAATGTTTTGTATTTCATAATTTATGAATTGTATGTTTATGATCTTCAGGTATTATAATTTGAGAATGGAAACCCTTTATCTTTTGTCTATCATGATTTGAGTATTGAAAGTGATCAATGTTTTGTGTTTCAAAAATTAAGAATCCTAAGAGCGAAAACCCCTTATGTTTTGGCTAGCATAATTTCTGAAATGAGTTAAAATTTGTGTATTATAAATTGAGGTTTGAAATACCGTATTCCATGTACTACGTAACGTAATTCGAGAACTGTAAGTTTATGCTTCTGGAGTATCATAATAGCAGCCTTTTCAAGTTCTTAATTTTTTAAGAGATAATGTGCTTCGTGTAGCATGTTAAGATACTTGAAAGTTGTCATGAAGTACAAAAGTTCTTATAGTTTGTGTGTCCAAATGAAAAGGAGTGGAACATTTTTACGCTTTGCATTTATTTAATTGTTAATTGTGAATTGGCCCTTTGGTACTAGCATTGTTATGAGACCTATCGTATGTGGCCGTCAAATTGAAATGAGCACTAAATTGATGCTATCGAATCAAGAATTCAATTATGCAAAACGTAAAACACGATGCTATTGCAATTGCTATAATTACACAATTGATTTAATATTATTTTCCAAGGGTTGCCGTAAACCAGTGGTGTGCAAACACTGTACCGTGGCACAGTAGTTGCAGAACGATGCTATAAGACTGCCGTAAGAGGGGGACGATTTGCTAGGAGCAGGTTGCAGAGAACTGCTAGGGGCAGTTTGCGGAGACCTGCCAAGAGAAGGTTGCGGAGAACTGCTAGGCGCAGTTTGCGGAGACCTGCCACGAGAAGGTTGCGGAGAACTGCCAAGAGAAGTTTGCGGAGAACTGCTAGGAGAAGGTTGCAGAGCGCTGCCGTAAACCAACACAGATAATTATTTATTATTATTATTTATTCCATCGGATTTGATTTATGTGCTTGGTCTCTGTCCCTTGAGTGGTTGAGCCAAAGTGGTGGCTGCGGTCTCACTATTGTAAAAAAAAGAAAATAAAAGAATTTAGAAATGATTTATGTGTCTGGTCTCTGTCCCGTCAGCGGTTGAGCCAGGTGGGAACCGAGGTTTCCACATGCTTTTGTTTTTGAATGTTAATTTATCTGGTCTCTGTCCCGTTAGCGGTCGAGCCAGGTGGTAACCTAGGTTTCCACATGTTTTTGTTCGTGTACTTTAATTTGTCTGGTCTCTGTCCCGTCAGTGGTTGAGCCAGGTGGCAACCGAGGTTTCCACATGCTTTTGTTTTTGCACGTTAATTTGTCTGGTCTCTGTCCCGTTAGCGGTTGAGCCAGGTGGTAACCGAGGTTTCCACATGTTTTTGTTCGTGTACTTTAATTTGTCTGGTCTCTGTCCCGTCAGTGGTTGAGCCAGGTGGCAACCGAGGTTTCCACATGCTTTTGTTTTTGCACGTTAATTTGTCTGGTCTCTGTCCCGTTAGCGGTTGAGCCAGGTGGTAACCGAGGTTTCCACATGTTTTTGTTCGTGTACTTTAATTTGTCTGGTCTCTGTCCCGTCAGTGGTTGAGCCAGGTGGCAACCGAGGTTTCCACATGCTTTTGTTTTTGCACGTTAATTTGTCTGGTCTCTGTCCCGTTAGCGGTTGAGCCAGGTGGTAACCGAGGTTTCCACATGTTTTGTTCGTGTACGTTAATTTGTCTGGTCTCTGTCCCGTTAGCGGTTGAGCCAGGTGGTAACCGAGGTTTCCACATGTTTTTGTTTGTGTACGCTAATTTGTCTGGTCTCTGTCCCGCTAGCGGTTGAGCCAGGTGGCAACCGAGGTTTCCACATGCTTTTGTTTTTGAATGTTAAGTTATCTGGTCTGTGTACCGTTAGCGGTTGAGCCAGGTGGTAACCCGGGTAACCGAGGTTTCCACATGTTTTTGTTTTTGAATATTAGGTTATCTGGTCTCTGCCCAGTTAGTGGTCGAGCCAGGTGGTGACTGAGTTGTCCACAATGCGGACTAGAGTGCCGAGAGCGTCTCTAACGTCAGGTGGGCCGTGTTAGAATTATATTTGCGTTTGGAAGAGCCGCTGCCGGTCAGAAGACGCCATTACTCGACGGGAGAAGTGGGGACGCGTCCCCGCTTTGGACGACTCTCGCCCGTATAGGCCGTGTCGCAGTCAGTCGAGTTGCAGTGCCCTTCATGCTCGGATGTGCAAGCCGCTCTCATGTATTTTTCTTAAGTTTCTAATAATATATATATATATATATATATATATATATATATATATATAAATATCGTCCCCCTCTTACGGCAGTCTTATAGCATCGTTCTGCAACTACTGTGTCACGGTACAGTGTTTGCACACCACTGGTTTACGGCAACCCTTGGAAAATAACATTAAATCAATTGTGTAATTATAGCAATTGCAATAGCATCGTGTTTTACGTTTTGCATAATTTAATTCTTGATTCGATAGCATCAATTTAGTGCTCATTTCAATTTGACGGCCACATACGATAGGTCTCATAACAATGCTAGTACCAAAGGGCCAATTCACAATTAACAATTAAATAAATGCAAAGCGTAAAAATGTTCCACTCCTTTTCATTTGGACACACAAACTATAAGAACTTTTGTACTTCATGACAACTTTCAAGTATCTTAACATGCTACACGAAGCACATTATCTCTTAAAAAATTAAGAACTTGAAAAGGCTGCTATTATGATACTCCAGAAGCATAAACTTACAGTTCTCGAATTACGTTACGTAGTACATGGAATACGGTATTTCAAACCTCAATTTATAATACACAAATTTTAACTCATTTCAGAAATTATGCTAGCCAAAACATAAGGGGTTTTCGCTCTTAGGATTCTTAATTTTTGAAACACAAAACATTGATCACTTTCAATACTCAAATCATGATAGACAAAAGATAAAGGGTTTCCATTCTCAAATTATAATACCTGAAGATCATAAACATACAATTCATAAATTATGAAATACAAAACATTGATAACTTTCAATATTCAGATTATGATAGACAAAACATAAAGAGTTTCCATTCTCAAATTATGATGCCTGAAGAATATGAACAGACAATTCATAAATTATGAAACACATAACAGTGATAACTTTCACTACTCAGATTATGATAGACAAAACATAAAGAGTTTCCATTCTCAAATTATGATGCCTGAAGAATATGAACAGACAATTCATAAATTATGAAACACATAACATTGATAACTTTCAATACTCAGATTATGATAGACAAAACATAAAGAGTTTCCATTCTCAAATTATGATGCCTGAAGAATATGAACAGACAATTCATAAATTATGAAACACATAACATTGATAACTTTCAATATTCAGGTTATGATAAACAAAACATAAAGAGTTTCCATTCTCAAATTATGATGCCTGAAGAATATGAATAGACAATTCATAAATTATGAAACATAACATTGATAACTTTCAATGCTCAAATTATAATAGACAAAACATAGAGTTTCCATTTTCAAATTATAATACCTGAAGAACATAAACTCACGATTCATAAATTGTGAAACACAAAACATTGATAACTTTTAGTTCTTAAATGATGTGTATAAACTTCCCGATTCTTAAATTATAAAACAGCAAACATGCTAACTTTCAGTTCACACGTAGTACACATACTTTTTGATTCGTAAATTGTGAACCACAAAATATAATAACTTTTAATCCTCTAACTGTACCACACGAAGTACAGTAACTTATAAGTGTCTGATTATTATACAAAAAAGCACAAACTTTAAATTCTCAGATTCACATACACAAAGTTAATAAATTTTAATTCTCTAGTTTTGATTTACGATGAATATTAACTTACAATTTTCAAATCTTATTTTACAAAACCGTAAACTTTAAATTCTCAAATTCAGTTAGACAAAGCTAATAATTTCAATTCTCTAATATTATGATTTACGATTAACATTAACTCTCAATTTTCAAATCCTATTACAAAAGATTGTAAACTTTAAATTCCCAAAATGCAGTTACACAAAGTTAATAAATTTCAAGTCCCTAATTAGGATTCAAAACAAACATTAACTTTCAAGTTTCAAATAATATTACACAAAATTGTAATCTTACAAAAGGCTAATAAATTTCAATTCTCTAATTATTATTCATGGCACACATTAACTTTCAATTCATATTATACGAAATCTTAAACTTTAAAATTCTAAACTTCAAATACACAAAAGCTGATCAATTTCAATTCCTAATTATCATACACACATTATCACACACTTTCATATTTTCAATTGCGAAACGGATTATTAAATTCGTTTACCTACACAACTTACAACAATATTCCATATTTGCACCATGAAATTATAAAACATAAGATTTTAATTTTTTCAGTTTATAATACGCCAGACAAAAGTACCATCATATTTCCAAATATGAAATACAAGCGTAAGCTCCTCAAATTCACGAAATACAATACACGTAGTAAAAGTACTTTCATTTCTTAAACAATAAATGATTGGGACATTCCTATTTTCAGTCATGAAATAAATAAGAAATTATAAATTATAATACACGATATTTTGCATTTTCGTCATCAAAACACCAAGTGCAATCACTTTTAAAATTTTCAGTGATTACCTAAACTCATTACGTAAACCAATCAATTATTAAATTATAAAACACAAACCATTCAGACGTTTCGATATTGCATCTATGATTTATCAATAAAAAACCTTAAAAAGAATATTTGTTTTTATCTTACTCCTTCTCCATTCACCAACCTTCGATGCATAACATCGTTGCATACATTTTCAATATTAAAGAACATTCCATCTCTTCATCACGCCTCTGAGCGGCGTAGACCCGAATACCAGCAGAAGTCACAAGCAGCTCGTCCATCCTGGCAAAATTAAGGCAGTGCGGCACATTAAAGACTCATCTGACATCCATTGACCTCAGCCAGTGTGCAATTCTCTCGGCATAAACAAAAAGAAACAACAACACATTAAGTCATATCGAAAATTGACATTAGGTTTAAATTGCAATTATGCACACCTGTACTTACATGATTTTCCAGTGCAAATAATTCGCTCAACAAGTTATGACTCACCAAAACCATACGATCCCCTTAAGCATCACTAATATTTCGAAAACAAACAATTCCTTATCCGTAATATCATAATCTCCATAATATGATCTCAAATACTTCCGTCAGGCAGCGAGGGTCGACATTTCCAGTCGCTTCTTTGTTCTTGGATCCTGCACGCGAATACGATCCCACTTCTGATATTAGAAACTTAAGAAAAATACATGAGAGCGGCTTGCACATCCGAGCATGAAGGGCACTGCAACTCGACTGACTGCGACACGGCCTATACGGGCGAGAGTCGTCCAAAGCGGGGACGCGTCCCCACTTCTCCCGTCGAGTAATGGCGCCTTCTGACCGGCAGCGGCTCTTCCAAACGCAAATATAATTCTAACAATATATATATATATATATAAACAATTTTGGTATTTATTGTAGATGTAATTTTTGCCTGAAGAAGAACCAATCCCGGTTCGAAATATAGCATATTGCATAAAGAGAGTTCTCGTTTTCTTCTGACTAAGTGATCGAATACCCGAATAACCTCATCATTTCGTTTTTACCTACGATCAAAGAAATTATCTCCTATATATATATATATATATGTATATGCAATACAGGGCATTCTGCTGAATGGTTCCCGGAATTTGTATTATTTCTTATTGTTACGTGTTTATGTAATACAGAGCATTTGTGGAATGGCTCACTGAATCTTTATGATTCCTTATTGTTACATGTTTAAGCAATACAGAGCATTTTGTCGAATGGCTCACTGAATCTTTATGATTCCGTGTGGTTACATGGTTTGCAATACAGAGCATTCTGCGAAATGGCTCACTGAATCTTTATGATTCCTTATTGTTACAGGTTTATGCAATCCAGAGCATTCTGCGAAATGGCTCACTGAATGTTTATGATGCGTTATTGTTACATGTTTATGCAATACAGAGCATTCTGCGAAATGGCTCACTGAATCTTTATGATTCTTTATTGTTACATGTTTATGCAATACAGAGCATTCTGCGAAATTGCTCACTGAATCTCTATGATTCCTTATTGGTACATGTTTATGCAATACATATCATTCTGCGGAATGGCTCACTGAATCTTTATGATTCCTTGTTGTTACATGTTCATATAATACATGTAATACAGAGCATTTAGTTGAATAACTCACTGAATCTTATAATTCCTTATTGTTACATGTTAATGTTATGCTATACTGAGGATTCTCTTGAATGGCTCACTGAATCTATGATTTCAGGGTTTAAATGCTTATACTATACAGAGTGTTTTGTAAAACGGCACACATGATTTAATATAGATTTAAGTTATTGTGTTCATTTAAAATAAGCAGACCACTATTGATGTACTGCTATTGTTAACGAAGAAATAATAAACTGCAAACATCAAATTGCATTCGGTTTGATGGTGTAACCAACCAATTATTACATTTATCTTTGCGCTTGCGGAGCAAGGACCAAAGGCCAACTCGAACAAGAATTTTGCCGATATATTTAATATCACTCTATCAAAGTTTTAACCCTAATATATGGAATACCTATTTTGTTGTAAAAACGTATGGGAAAACGTAGGGAAAAGAGAGAAAGAGGGCAAGAGAGAGCAGATTAACGAGGACATTGTTAAGTTACAATGTTAGAAATCAACAGCAAATTAACTTGCACAAACTTGTTTTAAATTTGGGTCTGTTACCAAATCTCTTAGCATATACATCCAAATTGTTAACAAAAAAAGAATAATAATTAATAAATAAAAATCGCGACAGGTAGTGAGAGTTTGAATACATGGAACGTTAGTAGGAACTTCCTGCTGTGTTTTGGCTTAAATACCGCTTAGAATACTAAACTCATAAATCCATCAAACCTAGCATTCAGGTCACAGGCTAGTTGTTAAAGTGGAATACATGTTTCTTGGTTTTTATCATAAACTATGTCAATGATCGTAGACTTTACAAAATTTATTGGGACCATTGGGTTCAGTATTAAGACATGCAGTGACCGCCTATAGGGCCACAGGCGGATAAAAGACACTTCAAAAATGCCGATCTTCGTAAAAGGTTGACGCTTCGTAAAAATCAAAATAAAACCACCAAATTGCACAAATACCGGACAGTTTCATTATTACAGGAAACGTTAATAGTATAGTGGTAAACTAAGCAAGTGTGTTAAAATTGTAAATCAGAAGTTTACAGATGGGTTACCAATGCCCTGAGGGTTCGCTCTAAAAACACAAGTACGACACAGCAGGCGTTGGGATACAACTAAAAGGGACTGTCATAGTAAGTACAAAATGCTGAACGGTCTAAAATCTTCTGTGAAAGGTGAGATTTCCTATTTACCATTTTTCTAAGAATCGAAAATATATGTGCGCTAGTTTTCATTAACAAAATGAACAGTATTTAATACTGTTATAACACAGCTATAATATTAAAATCTCCAAGTACTTAGTTATAACAAAAGTTAAAAACAAAAAATTAATAATTAAAAAATATTAAATAAAATAAATAAATAAAATAAAGTAAATTCGAGGGAAAATCAATAGCTGAATCAGAATGGTCATATACTTATACTATTGAAAATTGCTTCAGTATTTATGAGGTAAAATATACGAAGACATGCCTTTAATTTGTTCGATGTCACGATCAGGATCCTGTTACTAGCGAAGTAAACAGAAAATGCATCTGGCTTTAAAATCGTTAGTGATTATGCTTTTATACAAAAGTAGGCAAGGTAGCATTTCCAAACTGGCCATAATACCTACAAACGAACGAATGTATACTTTAATGTAATTGTTAATATCTATACTTCAAGTTTCGGTATATTTTGGCTTCAATATTCCTAAGGATACTAGAGCAATATGATGCGATGAATCTTATGCTGATAATTAAGTTGACCGCATAACTACTAATTATAGTGCGTCATTAATTTTATAGAATCTCTAGTAAATAGCAATTTAGATAGATCAATAAACGCATAGTAAACCAACTTAAATACAGACTATTAATTTTTTTTAAATGTGATGATTTTTTCTAATTTTCAGAAGGGTATATGTTTCATTCAACCCTCACCAAATAATTTTTGTGCCGGATGGCGGTCTCCAGCTAAACTATATATTAGACGAACAATATTTACAATAGATTCGTTTTTTAGAACAGCTTACCTATAAAGTATTAATGACCATTAGCATCGATTGCACACTCGATTGTGCAACTCGATTGCACAAATAAAATCAAAAGTATTCTATTAATTACATAGTTAGGTTAGCATATTTTATCTAGGTATATCCGAAGACCACGTTAAATAAAACCGCTCAGGAAAAGCTCGCAGCTTAGAATATCGTATTGGAATAATAGCATGTTAGGCAGACAATAAGTTATTATTAGTATATTTATTTGGGAAAAAATGCAAATCCCGTATCTAGTGTACATTATGTACCTTACTGCAGGAGCGGTTCTAGATAGTCTAAATATTTATTTAAATTGAATTAACTTTACTTGCTACACATTTTATAAGACGTTTCTGCCCACCGATTAAACTAATTTGGTCTATTTAAAATACTTTAAATGTCATGGGCGTTATTGATAGTATTGCTACTAGGTCCGTATCAGGATACTATTGTGGTACATATATCTTTCTTACATATCAAATTGTTAAAAAAATATTGCTTTGAATTCGAACCTATTAGTAATTAGATCATCAACTAAATAATTATTGTTATAAACTTTGTTTTATCCTGAACGTTCATAGATCGTATAGACCGAGAGCCCGCGACAAAATCATACCCACATAAAACATCACTCTCATTCTTTTGTGACTTATAGATAAATACATGTTCTCTCATAATAACTTGTGCAACTTGTGCAATAACTTGTGTGTAACGTATGCCTAACCACATTTGGCCGGAAGTACTTGGCACACCTCCCTGAAGGGCAGGACAGTCGGTGTACCAATACTCTCATCGAACATAACGCCCATTTTTTATAACAAGAAACTTTGAGTCTTCTTATTAACAGAAACGTTGGTGTGCCTAGCCGGAAATGGCAGGAAGTGGGTTGCAGACCATTTATTTAACAGGCGATGGTAATTGCGTTACCCTACAAAACACATGTGTCAAATTTGCCACAGTTACAGAAGAATATATGTACTTTCATAGTAGTTTAGACTAACCAACATCGGTTGGCCGGAACGGTCTGACATACCGACTTCAACAGTTAACATCGTCCGTATATCATCATAATCATCGAACATCTCGCTCATTTTTTTGCATAACAAAGTTTACGGCTACTTATTAACAAAGACGTTGGTGTGCTTTGCCGGAAATGGCCGGAAGTGGGTTGCAGACCAGTTATTTAACATACTATGATATCTGCGTTACCTTACAAAACACACGTGTCAAATTTGCCACAGTTTTTTTTAAAGGCGAGGGGAGGGCAGAACCCACGACCACCCCGCTGCACGGCATCGCCTGAAGGGCATACTTCCTGCAGCGACATCTCCCAATATTTCTCCCGTCGCCTTTCCGTCTTGTGCCCTGTTAGCTCTTTTAATCTTTATTTTAACCACAAATACAGATAGGAAACAAAAGTTATACTAACTTACTTACTAATAACATGCTGCTATGCTACTTAATTCTACTACCTCCTACTATTCTACTTATTATATGTAAACGGAATTCCTAGAATAATATCTTTAAACGAATAGAGCCCAACAGTAGTAGCGTTATATCAGTGTATTACCAGAATGTACGGAGTCTAAACAATAAACTTACAGAGTGTTATTCGAGTGTCATGTCTGTTGATTATGACTTTATTGCTTTTTCGGAAACTTGGTTGAGTGCGTCGATATTTAGTGCGGAGCTATTTCCGGACTGTTATAATGTTTATAGGTGCGACCGTGATTTTGAAGCCACGGGTTGTGATCGCGGGGGTGGTGTGCTGCTCGCTGTGCGGCGCGAGTTCGGATTTGACCCGGTGAGCTTCCTGGAGACAAGAGCATCTGTTCCGGGCGTCGACATCGTTGGTGGTAACGTAACAATTCGAAATGTTCAGTTGCTTGTTATTGTTGTGTACATCCCTCCCAGTGTTTCGGTCGCGGACTTTGAGACATTTTTTGAGTTTCAGTCTTCGGGTTTTGAACTGATTGGTGATAGAAAAGTGTTGCTGCTGAGAGATTTTAATGTGCCTTTGCTTAACTTGTCTTGCACGACGGCTAAATCTGAGGCACTGTCAAATTTTGCTAACATATGTAATCTTGTGCAATTCAATTATGTGGGCAATATTGCCGATGGATGCTTGGATCTTGTATTCAGTAATGTAGACTGTACCGTTGTATGTGACCCGCATCCTGTAGTTCGTGTGGATGCTTATCATCCTCCCTTGGCAATTGAGACTATGTTCTGTACTGATCGGCCGTTAAATATTGATGTTGAAGATGCTGATGAACGATTCAACTTTCGTTCGGCAAATTTCCCACTGCTGTATGACCATTTGCTGCGGATTGACTGGTCTCCCTTGGAGCGGTTCTTGGATGTGGATGAAGCATGCCAGTATTTTTATGATATTCTGAACTCGGTTTTTCGTATGTATGTTCCACTGAAAAGAGCACGGTCGTCGCACAAGGGATATCCACGTTGGTATACATCGGAGGTTATTAATGCCGTTCGTCGTAAGAATAATGCACACAAGAGATACAAAAAATTTCAGACGAGGTTTAACTATGAGTGTTACCAGGAGTTGAGATCGCGATCCAAGCGAATGATTTCAGCAGCTTATCGTCATTACATATCAAGCATTGAGGCTGGTATTCGTGCTGATCCTGCGTCGTTCTGGTCATTTGTTCGTGCTAAGAAGGGAGTATCTCGTGTGCCTGGGAAGGTCCACTGCGAGGGCAGAGAAGTCGGAGAGCCAGGGCTTGTAATGAACGCATTCATGGATTATTTTTCCAGCACATACGTTCGGTCGAATGCATCGAGATCTGGCTTGCAGTATACAAACTCTGGCGTCGGTTCCATTGGAATAATATCTGTCCCTGAACAGTTGGTTATGGACAGTTGTCGGAGATTAAAAAATAAGTTAACCTCTGGAGTTGATGGAGTTCCGAGTTTTCTTGTGCGTGACTGCGCGTCAGCATTTGCTGCTCCGCTTACATCAATTATTAACATGGCTTTGAGGACATCCCGTTTCCCCGAATGTTGGAAAGTGGCGCGCGTGTGGCCTGTGCTAAAATCTGGTGATGTGGCGAATGTTTCAAACTACAGACCTGTGTCGATATTGTGTAATTTTTCCAAGGTTTTTGAAATGGTGATTTACTCTTCAATATATCGTCAGGTGCGATCGGGGTTGTCCGATAGGCAGCATGGATTTGTGAGAGGTCGATCCACGGTTACAAACTTGATGCACTTCAGTCATTATGTTTCAAGCTCTGTGGACAACGGAGACCAGGTTGATGTTATATACACGGATTTGAGTAAGGCGTTTGACCAGATTGACCATTACGTTTTGCTCGGGAAGCTTGATGGATTTGGATTTACTCCGTCGTTGCTGAAATTTATGAGGAGTTATCTCTTGGGACGTAGGCAGTTTGTGGAGTTTAATGGTCATTCGTCCCACAGTAGCGTTCCAACATCGGGAGTCCCGCAGGGGTCTAATCTTGGGCCACTGATGTTTTTGATATTTATCAACGATCTTCCCGATCACTTGCACTGTCACTCACTATTGTTCGCTGATGACGTGAAAATATTCAACACCATTCGTAGTCAGGCTGATTGCATGAGATTGCAGATTGAACTCGATGCGCTATGTGCTTGGTGCGATCAAAACGGATTGCGTTTGAACATTGATAAATGTAGAGTCATGACATATGGAAGAAGGAAGGAGCCAATTGTGTGTGATTATACTGTTGATTCAGTTCGTTTGTCCCGGGTTACATCCATCAGGGGGACTTGGGCGTTCATTTTGATGCGGATATGAGCTATTCCACACATGTCAAACACCTCACCAGTTCTTCGTTTCGAGTGCTGGGATTCATTATACGAACGGCACGTGATTTTTCCGACGTTGATACTTTGTACCAGTTATATTGTGCTCTTGTCAGATCGAAGCTCGAGTATTGTTCCCTGATTTGGTGGCCCTTCTATATAACTCAAATTAATGCAGTTGAGGCAGTACAAAGAAGATTCCTTACATATATGTGCTACAGGAGAGATGGGATATACCCTCCACGAGGAGTTGACGGCAGGCACCTATTGGCCAGATTTGATGTCAGTGCATTGGAGGTGCGGAGAAGTTTGGCGTCTGTGCGGTTTCTTTGTGGTCTCATGCGTGGTGATGTTGATTGTCCTCCTATTCTGAGCAATATTTGTTTAAATGTACCGACCTTTCATACAAGACATAGTCACACATTCTATTTGAATGCCCCTAGAACTAATATAATGAAAAGAATTTTAATCAGTTGCCTCAAGTACCCGATTTATTTGGTGCATCTGTCTCAGCAGGGCATTCATCGGACCACACTGCATGATTAACTGATGAAATATTCAGTCCCAGTAAATCCCTAGCGTATTTGCAGTTCGCACAGGAGCTTAATTTTGATTTACATTGTGTAACCTCATGGTTGTCAGCACATAGCGGGCAGATGACATCTTTCTTACAATCATCGGCTATATGATTATATGCGCAGCATTTATAGCACCTTAGAACGTTTATCACCTCGTACACCCGGCAGTCACTCCAATAAATACGCACCGTTTCTTCCGCCATTAATTTGGCAAATGTCTTGCCATCCACCTCTGCAATGGCTGTAAACATCGACTTTCTGGCCATCTTTTGTACGCGCAATACGTTTACTGTCGCTTCAGCGTCCAAAAAACTATTTTGCGACTTTAAGTAGCTCACAATTTCATCCTTGCTTAGCAGATCTTCCATTCCGACTATTTTAATCTTTGGTATTTTTTACTGGAGTTTTTATTTCGTAATCATCGCCCAGCTTTGATTTCAACTCTTCACTCAGCTTAGCAGTGCTCTCGGCAGACTGGCATTCGAAAACTATAGCTCCCTTTGCAGCTTTACGCATCGCCGTCACCGACTCACTCACTGGACTCACCCTTTCCTTCAAAAATTTTGATGTTTGCTCACAGGTTGTTTTTTGATCTTTTGGCTTCAACACTACAACAGGACCTGATTTCTTTGAAACACCTTTAACTTTTCCCGCGTACGATGCCTCAGTACTGGAGGCAACCTTCTGCACTTTGCTTAACACTTTTTTGCTGGCAGTTCTTGCCGCGGAATCCATTTTGTCTAAAGCCCCGTGAATTTCCTTTAGTGCCTCGTCGTGTTTATGAACGGATACCACAACGTCTTTCACCATTTTAACCAGATCCAACAATAGCGTTTTTGCATCTATTGTACCATCACGGGCACATGAGTCACACCACCATTGGAAATTCTTAGATTTTGTCAATAAATCATACAGTTCACTAGTGACACCGGTAGCATACTTTACATGGAAAAATCTCCACAAAAACCAGAGCATCGAACTGCGTCCTGGCGTCTACATGTGTTATTGCACGCACCGCACTTTCCGGACATCGCGACTGCAAAAAATGCACGTCAGTCACCGTCGAGTTGCAAATAGTCAATGATGCAAATACTCAAGCCATTCTCCAGGGTATCCATGAGGTTCTGGAATTCCGCATCTTCCATAGCAGGGAAGGCGTAGCAGCTGTACATCGTCACCGCTCCCAAGTCTACCCAGGCGTAGCCCAGTCCTGCTCCCTGTCTCGTGACGTGAACCTTACGTCCCCTGATTCCAATGGCCGCCTTCTGGCGGATGTCCTGCTTCCAGCCTAGTTTCTCGGCCATAGCTCTACTTTGTTCAGAGACCAGGAGAACATCGGTTTTTTGTCTGGCCGCTGTTGCTATTAGAAGCTCCTGGGCGGCTTTTCCCCTAGCTAGGTTTACTTGTATGATGGTGGTGGCCATGGCGTATGGTAAAGTCTATCGCTCTCCCGTATCGACTGCAGCCTCATGATTCTGGACGTTCGCATATGAGATCCCACTAGCTCTAGGTCTTCCCGCGCCAGTTCTTCTGTGATTCCCAAAGTTGAGGTATCTGGATCTTAGTTCTTCGCCGCTGGGCAGCCCCTCGGACATAATCTTTATCTCTGAGGAGAGTTTATTTTCTCCAGCGAGTATCTCTCCACTTTAGTGCTCTCGAAGTAACTGAGATGGTTCCTCACTAGGTCAAAGAGTGATCGGTCCCTTAACCTCTGAGTCGCATATCTTACGCTTTGCCTGGTCATTCGTACTATGGGAGGGACCGCTGAGTACCACCCGGATCGTCCATCTGCGTTGCTTTCTCGCTGTTTCTTTTCCTCCGTTCTAGGTATTCCGGCTGCATCGTTGTTCTGCGCTATCTGCTGCGGTGGGCGCGGTGTCAGAATCTCCACCTTCCCACAGGGATACCGGATACATACATTGGTCTCCGTGCGGAGGACTTCTCCCGCCACAAACGGGATATGTCTCTCCTTCTTTTGTAGGTGACGCTCCAGTCTTTCCTTGTCTCAGTCCTCTTTGAGGGAGGTCTATTCTTCTTCTGTGCAGGGGATTGGCGCCGTTCCATCGCTGGTTGGTCTTGTTCCCTTGTTCTTGTTCCATCTCCGTTGCTGTGGGTGTTAGGCATTTCTGTTCTGAACTCCTACCTTGTCGTCGTTCCTCGTTACGTTAATATATTTTGGACATCTGATGGCGTGTGCCCTATGACCGTCCTTTTCGCATACTGGGCAGTGAGCTTTCTACTAGACTAAACTACTATGAAAGTACATATATTCTTCTATAATTGTGGCAAATTTGACACATGTGTTTTGTAAGGCAACGCAGATACCATCGTCTGTTAAATAACTGGTCTGCAACCCACTTTCGGCCATTTCCGGCTAGGCACGCCAACGTTTCTGTTAATAAGTAGCCGTAATCTTTGTTATGCAAAAAATGAGTGAGATGTTCGATGACTATGATGATATACGGACGATGTTAACTGTTGAAGTCGGTATGTCAGACCGTTACGGCCAACCGGGGGTAGGTTAGTCTAAACTACTATGAAAGTACATATATTCTTCTGTAACTGTGGCAAATTTGATATATGTGTTTTGTAAGGTAACGCAGATACCATCGTCTGTTAAATAATTGGTCTGCAACCCACTTCCGGCCATTTCCAGCTAGGCACACCAACGTTTCTGTTAATAAGAAGACTCAAAGTTTCTTGTTATAAAAAATGGGCGTGATGTTCGATGAGAGTATTGGTACACCGACTGTCCTGCCCTTCAGGGAGGTGTGCTAAGTACTTCCGGCCAAATGGGGTTAGGCACACCAAGTTATTATGAGAGAACATGTATTTATCTATAAGTCACAAAGGAATGAGAGTGATGTTTTATGAGGGTATGATATTGTCGCGGGCTCTCGGATTAGTAGTTTTTCGTTAAGCATCTACAGGGTGTAAAAGGTAAGGAATGTTAGCGAAGGATAATTAACAGATTGGACGATTTACCTGTAAGGAAGGACAATCGTAATTATCCGAGCTAACATTCCGAACATTTTACAACCCACCCTAGGTTCCCAACCCTATACGATCTACGAACTTATTGAGCACGCGACGATATTAACGAGTAATGCCCTAGCCCGAGAGGTGATATATACTGGTGTAATAGAGAGAAAAGTTGTTTCTTTCTTTAAAATTGTGAGTCACGGCACAACGGCCTTATATACTACCGGGGTGTAAAATGTTCGGAATGTTACCTTTTTAATAAAAAAGAACACCGTATATATTATAAATATAATTACCTGATACCCTCTTTAAAACAAAAAAAAACTATTAGAAATTTTTTTGAAAATTCTTTCCCTTTAATTGTTTCTGCACTTTCTTCTGCACAAATTTTGATTAATTGTTTATACCAACAGTTGTTATGTTTAAAACAGTTTGTTTAAAACGGTGTTTTAACATGTTTTAAAAGAAATACTTTGTTTGAACTATTTTGTTTAAACATGTTTAAACAGTTTGATGAAAAGGATGCAGACAATAAAATTTTTGCGTGATATTTTTATTCTGTTTTTACCTTGTCTGTTTTTACCTTGTGTTACCTTGTCGTTCCTTACAGGTAAGTCGTCCAATCTGTTAATTTTGATAGATATGTTGCAGCCCAATTCACCGTAGACACTCAAAAACTCTTGTACTACATTTGCGTAGTCGTCACTTTTGTCATTTCTAAGAAAGTTATCGCTCAATGAAATAAAACTAGTCTAGGCTCGTCTTTCCACATCATTCAGTTTAGTTGCAAAGTCGTTCTCCCGCATAATTTTCCAAATTTATGACCCAACAAATATTTCAGAAATTAGATCAGTTGAAATACAAAAATTCGGTATAAATAAATACAAATATAAATATAATATAAATACAAATATAAATAACGTAACCGCCTACCTGCTTTAATTTTAGTTTCATTCACTATAGGAAATATTACTTTAAGATGACGACATGCTTCGCTGTCGATGTCTAATTGTTTCATATACTTCTTCATGTATCCAAGCTTTAAATGCAATGACGGTAAGATTGTCGATTAAGGATTTCACGATATTTGGTTACAAGTCGAATTGTACTTAATAACATATTAGATAGACTAAACTACAATAAAACAAGATACTAATAATAATAATAAACAAATAAACAATAAACAAAGAAAATAATGTCTAGTTAATGTAAACGAAGAGTACGGATTTATTGCGGTCGGGCCGTAGATACATTCCTTCTGCCTAGTGTGAATGTCAAGACGGTGATTAACCTTCGATAACTCAGTAAAATTTCAACCGATTCTAATAAACAAACTCGTATTAAACGAAAATTTAAATGGGCTTTCAATAAGAAAATAGAAATAACATATTATGGTTTGAAACAGGTCTTCAAACTATCGTCGAAGTTCAGAAAATCTGAAAATAATGGGAAACTTCTGAACTTGAACGTCCATAACTTTTTGACTTTTTATTGGATCTGACCGAACAGTAAATCCTTATAATGGTCTGTGTTCCGTCTTTCAATTGCATTTTTTTATATTTTGGATATCGAATGGAATATGACGGACTTCTGCATTTTTATAGCAAAAAAGTTTTTTTCAAAAAAGTCGAGATTCTGGGGGTGTTTGGAAAATTTCTTATATGCCATTATGTTCAGTTCTACCAGCTCAACAACTTACACTATGTCTCGTGACAAGTATATTTTCACTGTAACACAGTGATATCATAGATAGAAGATACCAGCTGCAGACACAAATAAAACGTGTTCGTTCAGTTTGTTCGCTTTCCTAAATTTTGCAGTTTTCGGTATGTCGCGATGCCGTCATGCAACGATATAAATCTCTATCAGACATCCTTAGCCCGTACACCTTGCCGGTTATATGAAACATGATGCAAATACAGTAAGCACATCGATATTCCGTGGATTCATGTGTCACCTATCGTAAGCTTTGCGAGAATTTCACAAAAATCTTGCGAGGAAGCAGATATGCAAATGATTGGTCCCTTGTAATCCTAGAACCAGCATCACAAAAACTCACATTAGTTAGTTAGTCATGGATATTTCGAATATCTGTGTATTCTAAAATATGTTTAAGTAACGAAAATCGACTGATAGACCAATTAGCGTCTAGTAATAGAAACAAATACATATTTTAAGCTGCGTGTGAGGATCTTTCTTAGTATGTTTATAATTGGCAAAGTTACTAAATTTTAAAGTGATTAATAATCTGAAGCGTTATGATTTTTTATTAAACAACAAAATGATTTTATTGCTAGTGCTGTAATTCTAAAAGTAAAATTAGAAGTAAAAACACTTTCACATACTTGAAATAAGGAGGATAATATTTCTTTAATGTTATCGATTTGATTCGATGTTCAATTGTAATTTCAGTTTTCATTTATTTGCTGATTACGGTAGTTTCACATCGTGTACACACGTAGGTACTCGTGTCTTTTCAAATCACACCACAGTATATACACTGTGGGCCAAAAAAAAAACGGTACAAATGTTCAATTACTTCTATTTTCAAAGATTTTAAGTAAATTAAAGCAAGCATTTCTTTGAAGGACTAATTGCTTATGTTGTGAGGATTGAAAACATACCATATTCGCAATTCCACTTCTTCTTTTTTAGTAAAAACAGCAAAAACCGATGTTTCAAAATTTCACCCTGTATGCAATAAAATCTCTGCAGTCCCTTTTGACCAAAGGAAAGAAAATCATTACCTGCTAATTTTATTACAGCTTGCATTTCACATTCAATTGACACGATGATATCAGAAATGTTGCATAGCCAAACACAAAGCAACATAACTGTGGATTAAAACGTCCTGTTATTGCGAATTAGGTACGGTTTCACTCTTCACACTACAGGCAATTCGTTTTTAAAAGAAATATTTGAATTGACAAAATATTATAGGAAATACGAGTGATCAAAAATTTGTACCGTTTTTTTTGCCCACCGTGTACTTACGTATAACTGGAACGGACCCGCGCTTTATATTGGCTGGCGAGAAGTGTTGCAGGCGCAAGCAAAAGAGACAGAGCGATAGCGTGGGCAATGTGTCACTGTCTGATAACCGTAGGTAGATAGCGGAAGGCAGTAGTGTTTCGCTTTTTTATTTTATTCCAGCTGAACCCATTGTCCTAGAAACCTCAAAATGGTGTCATAGTAAACCTAAATCTCTGTATTTTACGTGAAATTGCAAAAAAAAATCTCAAATGGTTTTTACGCATTTACAGCGATTCTTTATGTAGGGTGCGGACGGCTTGATGTAAATATGTATATTTTGATAATGAAAATCGACGAAATTTTTTAAATAACAGATATTTCATACATTGTGTCATGTTTCCTTACTTTACGCGCTCATTGTATATATATATATATATATATATATATATATATATATTGTTAGAATTACATTTGCGATTTGAAAGAGCCGCTGCCGGTCAGAACTTAATTTTACTACTACCTTAATTTTGCCAGGATGAACAAGCTGCTTGTGACTTCTGCTGGTATTCGGGTCTACGCCGCTCAGAGGCGTGATGAAGAGATGGAATGTTCTTTAATATTGAAAATGTATGCAACGATGTTATGCATCGAAGGTTGGTGAATGGAGAAGGAGTAAGATAAAAACAAATATTCTTTTTAAGGTTTTTGATTGATAAATCATAGATGCAATATCGAAACGTCTGAATGGTTTGTGTTTTATAATTTAATAATTGATTGTTTTACGTAATGAGTTTAGGTAATCACTGAAAAATTTAAAAGTGATTGCACTTGGTGTTTTAATGATGAAAATTTGAAAATGCAAAATATCGTGTATTATAATTTCTTATTTATTCCATGACTGAAAATAGGAATGTCCCAATCATTTATTGTTTAAGAAATGAAAGTTTATACACATCATGTTGTCATAATTTAAGAACTAAAAGTTATCAATGTTTTGTGTTTCACAATTTATGAATCGTGAGTTTATGTTCTTCAGGTATTATAATTTGAAAACGGAAACTCTTTATGTTTCGTCTATTATAATTTGAGCATTGAAAGTTATCAATGTTATGTGTTTCATAATTTATGAATTGTCTGTTCATATTCTTCAGGCATCATAATTTGAGAATGGAAACTCTTTATGTTTTGTTTATCATAATCTGAGTATTAAAAGTTATCAATGTTATGTGTTTCATAATTTATGAACTGTCTGTTCATATTCTTCAGGCATCATAATTTGAGAATGGAAACTCTTTATGTTTTGTCTATCATAACCTGAGTATTGAAAGTTATCAATGTTTTGTGTTTCATAATTTATGAATTGTATGTTTATGATCTTCAGGCATCATAATTTGAGAATGGAAACTCTTTATGTTTTGTCTATCATGATTTGAGTATTGAAGGTGATCAATGTTTTGTGTTTCAAACATTAAGAATCCTAAGAGCGAAAACCCCTTATGTTTTGGCTAGCATAATTTTTGAAATGAGTTAAAATTTGTGTATTATAAATTGAGGTTTGAAATACCGTATTCCATGTACTACGTAACGTAATTCGAGAACTGTAAGTTTATGCTTCTGGAGTATCATAATAGCAGCCTTTTCAAGTTCTTAATTTTTTAAGAGATAATGCGTTTTGTGTAGCATGTTAAGATAATTGAAAGTTGTCATGAAGTACAAAAGTTCTTATAGTTTGTGTGTCCAAATGAAAAGGAGTGGAACATTTTTACGCTTTGCATTTATTTAATTGTTAATTGTGAATTGGCCCTTTGGTACTAGCATTGTTATGAGAGCTGCCAAGAGAAGGTTGCGGAGAACTGCTAGGAGCAGTTTGCGGAGAACTGCCAAGAGAAGTTTGCGGAGAACTGCTAGGAGAAGGTTGCAGAGCACTGCCGTAAACCAACACAGATAATTCTTTATTATTATTATTATTTATTCCATCGGATTTGATGTATGTGCTTGGTCTCTGTCCCTTGAGTGGTTGAGCCATAGTGGTGGCTGCGGTCTCACTATTGTAAAAAAAAGAAAAGAAAATAATTTAGAAATGATTTATGTGTCTGGTCTCTGTCCCGTCAGCGGTTGAGCCAGGTGGTAACCGAGGTTTCCACATGTTTTTGTTCGTGTACTTTAATTTGTCTGGTCTCTGTCCCGTCAGTGGTTGAGCCAGGTGGCAACCGAGGTTTCCACATGCTTTTGTTTTTGCACGTTAATTTATCTGGTCTCTGTCCCGTCAGCGGTTGAGCCAGGTGGTAACCGAGGTTTCCACATGTTTTTGTTCGTGTACTTTAATTTGTCTGGTCTCTGTCCCGTCAGCGGTTGAGCCAGGTGGTAACCGAGGTTTCCACATGTTTTTGTTCGTGTACTTTAATTTGTCTGGTCTCTGTCCCGTCAGTGGTTGAGCCAGGTGGCAACCGAGGTTTCCACATGCTTTTGTTTTTGCACGTTAATTTATCTGGTCTCTGTCCCGTTAGAGGTTGAGCCAGGTGGTAACCGAGGTTTCCACATGTTTTTGTTCGTGTACGTTAATTTGTCTGGTCTCTGTCCCGTCAGTGGTTGAGCCAGGTGGCAACCGAGGTTTCCACATGCTTTTGTTTTTGCACGTTAATTTGTCTGGTCTTTGTCCCGTTAGCGGTTGAGCCAGGTGGTAACCGAGGTTTCCACATGTTTTTGTTCGTGTACGTTAATTTGTCTGGTCTCTGTCCCATCAGTGGTTGAGCCAGGTGGCAACCGAGGTTTCCACATGCTTTTGTTTTTGCACGTTAATTTGTCTGGTCTCTGTCCCGTTAGCGGTTGAGCCAGGTGGTAACCGAGGTTTCCACATGTTTTTGTTCGTGTACGTTACTTTGTCTGGTGTCTGTCCCGTCAGTGGTTGAGCCAGGTGGCAACCGAGGTTTCCACATGCTTTTGTTTTTGCACGTTAATTTGTCTGGTCTCTGTCCCGTTAGCGGTTGAGCCAGGTGGTAACCGAGGTTTCCACATGTTTTATTCGTGTACGTTAATTTGTCTGGTCTCTGTCCCGTTAGCGGTTGAGCCAGGTGGCAACCGAGGTTTCCACATGCTTTTGTTTTTGAATGTTAAGTTATCTGGTCTCTGTACCGTTAGCGGTTGAGCCAGGTGGTAACCCGGGTAACCGAGGTTTCCACGCATTTTTGTTTTTTTGAATATTAGGTTATCTGGTCTCTGCCCAATTAGTGGTCGAGCCAGGTGGTGACCGGTGTCCACAATGCGGACTAGAGTGCCGAGAGCGTCTCTAACGTCAGGTGGGCCGTGTTAGAATTACATTTGCGATTTGAAAGAGCCGCTGCCGGTCAGAAGGCGCCATTACTCGACGGGGAGAAGTGGGGACGCGTTCCCGCTTTGGACGACTCTCGCCCGTATAGGCCGTGTCGCAGTCAGTCGAGTTGCAGTGCCCTTCATGCTCGGATGTGCAAGCCGCTCTCATGTATTTTTCTTAAGTTTCTAATAATATATATATACAGGCTTGAAAATTCTTCGGGTATACGATCATAAAAAATAATTAAAACTCACTTTTGTGGAAAAAGCTATATTTCGGACTATACATGTGTCCTTCTTCAGGCAGTTACACTCTACAAGAAAACAATTACAAATAAGACAGATGAACAATAACAACAATAGTGAACCTACTTGGAGTTTTTTTTGAGGCGGCTAGAGCTAGCCGCCTCAAAAAAACTCCAAGTAGGTTCACTATTGTTGTTATTGTTCATCTGTCTGTATAGTCCGAAATATAGCTTTTTCCACAAAAGTGAGTTTTAATTATTTTTTATGATCGTATACCCGAAGAATTTTCAAGCCTGTTTATAATATCACGATCGAACATTTAATTCCTGTATATATATATATATATATATAATAATATATATATAATATATATAATAATATATATAAATATAATAAACCGAAACATGTCTCCTATATAAATATGATATTAAAGCAAGGATAAAGAGGCTTCCCATTGTTTTATTACTGCTTAACTACCAACCTTGCAATATGGACACTTCAACTCATATATATATATATATATATATATATATATATATATATAGTAAGACAAGTATAGTTGGGTATTCGATCACAAATAATACAGCTAACTCTTCACATTAATGCTATATTTCGGAACATATTCGTTCCTTCTTCAGGCAAAACTACAAGTAAGAATAACAACAATATAGTCAACACTTTCAAAATACACAAAGACAAAACTACTTACAGGTATGAGTTACATGAAACCAGCTAATTTGAGAAACATTAACATCATCAACAATATCGCACAAGACAGGCACCAAAACACTTTAAAATACAATTCAAAAACGTAAAATCTAACGGACACGTTCAACACGTGCAGGACATGATCACATTGAAAAATATACAGTACAGGCGCAACGATAGATCCAACTGACAGTGTCAAACCTTAGAAAACTAAAGAATCATTTGCATTTCTACTGCGGGCGTTGGATTTGTCAATATCAATAGCAATCACATAGGAATAAATGCTACTCAGACCGTCTACATCATTCCTAAAGTTGACACTTTTGTTGTTTATATTTATGTGATACATTTCTAAAAACCGTCTGCTGTTATAGTCTTGATCATAATCTATTATTTCAACGTCATCAAAATTAAAAGTGTGGTCGTTGTTGATCGAATGTAAAGCCAAAGCACATCTGATTTTTCCAGTGCGAACGTCACTTTTATGTAACGACATACGATTTTTTACCCATTGGGAAGTGACTCCAATGTAACTGCCATCACAATTATTACAATTAACCCTGTAGATGACGCCTGATCTAAAACAGATATCATCTTGATCCTTTATTCTGGAGAACCATTTATTTAACTTATTGGGGTAATGATAGACCAATTTCATATCTTTAGGTAGGAAGGCCTTTATTATGGCTACTAATTTCTCAGTCAGACCAGGTATCAAGGCAATTTTTTTATACTTGTTAACGGGAGGGTTGGGTAAGTCAAAGATACTCCGACTGGGTCGGTCAGTGTAGGTGGAAAATAAAATCTTATTTAACAGCTTGTTTGGGAAACCATTTTTAATAAATGCCTGTTTTAATTTCCTTAGTGCTGAATGTTGGTAAGTGTCACTACATATTTTAAGAATTCTATTCTTCATTCCCACAACTGTGTTGATTTTGTGACTAAAACTGTGTTTTGACAAGAAGCTTATATAACGTCCCGAATAGGTGGGTTTCGTATACCAGTCAGTCAACAGTCTACCACTGTCAGAACGGATAAGCCTACAGTCAAGAAATGGAATACTGTTATTCTCTTCAACGTCAATGGTAAACTGTATATGACTGTTAAAGTCATTGAAAGTGGTCAAGATGTCATCTACATTTTCATGCGGAACACACATGATCAGATCATCCACAAATTTGCAAACAAATGGAAGGGGGAAATGAAGTTGGGGTATTACACCATCCAGAACAAAGTCCATCACCATCACAGCAAGGATCGGGCTGATCGGACATCCCATTGGGGTTCCAAACTTTTGTAGGTATATCCTACTATCAAAGCTGAAGTAGTTGTTATCAAATACAAATTTCAAAACATCAATAAACTCCTTCAGAGTAAAGTTACAGTTTACCTCAATCAAATTCCAGTTTTCTTTTACAATAAAATATACCAGCTCTGAAGGAATATGTGTGAACAAACTAACAACATCGAGTGATATGAGTCTGTAGTTAGGAGGAATTTGCAGCTCTTTTATGGTGTTAACAAAGTGAAATGTGTCTTTGACGTTATACTGGGTACGATTTCCCAATGAAATTGTCAGAATATCCGCCATGTACTTAGATAATTTATAGGTGGCTGAGCCACTAGCGGAAATAATAGGCCTAAGAGGTACATTTGTACATTTGTACATACTGACTGGTATACGAAACGCACCTATTCGGGACGTTATATAAGCTTCTTGTCAAAACACAGTTTTAGTCACAAAATCAACACAGTTGTGGGAATGAAGAATAGAATTCTTAAAATATGTAGTGACACTTACCAACATTCAGCACTAAGGAAATTAAAACAGGCATTTATTAAAAATGGTTTCCCAAACAAGCTGTTAAATAAGATTTTATTTTCCACCTACACTGACCGACCCAGTCGGAGTATCTTTGACTTACCCAACCCTCCCGTTAACAAGTATAAAAAAATTGCCTTGATACCTGGTCTGACTGAGAAATTAGTAGCCATAATAAAGCCCTTCCTACCTGAAGATATGAAATTGGTCTATCATTACCCCAATAAGTTAAATAAATGGTTCTCCAGAATAAAGGATCAAGATGATATCTGTTTTAGATCAGGCGTCATCTACAGGGTTAATTGTAATAATTGTGATGGCAGTTACATTGGAGTCACTTCCCAATGGGTAAAAAATCGTATGTCGTTACATAAAAGTGACGTTCGCACTGGAAAAATCAGATGTGCTTTGGCTTTACATTCGATCAACAACGACCACACTTTTAATTTTGATGACGTTGAAATAATAGATTATGATCAAGACTATAACAGCAGACGGTTTTTAGAAATGTATCACATAAATATAAACAACAAAAGTGTCAACTTTAGGAATGATGTAGACGGTCTGAGTAGCATTTATTCCTATGTGATTGCTATTGATATTGACAAATCCAACGCCCGCAGTAGAAATGCAAATGATTCTTTAGTTTTCTAAGGTTTGACACTGTCAGTTGGATCTATCGTTGCGCCTGTACTGTATATTTTTCAATGTGATCATGTCCTGCACGTGTTGAACGTGTCCGTTAGATTTTACGTTTTTGAATTGTATTTTAAAGTGTTTTGGTGCCTGTCTTGTGCGATATTGTTGATGATGTTAATGTTTCTCAAATTAGCTGGTTTCATGTAACTCATACCTGTAAGTAGTTTTGTCTTTGTGTATTTTGAAAGTGTTGACTATATTGTTGTTATTCTTACTTGTAGTTTTGCCTGAAGAAGGAACGAATATGTTCCGAAATATAGCATTAATGTGAAGAGTTAGCTGTATTATTTGTGATCGAATACCCAACTATAGTTGTCTTACTTTAGAAGTTTATCGATCGAATAATTATTTACATTTATATATATATATATATATATATATATATATATATATATATATATATATATATATATATATATATATATATATATATATATATATATATATATATATATATATATATATATATATATATATATATATATATATATATATATTTTGAATGAAGAATTAATATTATCGAATAAATATAATCAGCATCATGTGGACTACTTTTAATGTCAGAATGCGTTTCCTTAAGTCACGTTAAATATGACCTACTTAATTATATTTGGGGCTACTCGCTTAACTAGCTAAATAACTATATTGCGGAGGTACCAAAACTACTGAATATATTTTAATATTAATAAACAATATTACACTTACCTTTAATCTATCAATCTAACGCCTCACAGCCACTGGAACACAGTCGGGGACAAGTGAAGTAACACCATAAAGTTCTTATAATCTACATCTTTATTTGGGACCACCTGTCCCCTTAAGCTGCTACATTCTGAGTCCCCTATTCTACCTTTAGCACAGCGCTCGCTGGTTTCTCCCATCCGGTCGTTTTGTCATGTATTGCATTTCTTAAAATGCATACATGCAAAACAATATGCGGATTGACCAGCAAACGCTCCATTAAAGCGTAAACAAGAACTTTTCGTGGCAATAATACAAAGAGCATTTAGTTATTGAACTGCAAATTTCAAATTAACGAATAACTACTAATGTATATGTGAGAATACCTTCGCGAGCATAAAAAACGGGGACAGCAAAGTGAAATTGGGCAATTATATTCTCAACAATTTTAGTTGTGTAACATTTACTTTGACAGTATTTGTTAACCTATGATGTCTAAACTCTGACAGTATTTGTCAACCTACAATTTTGTTCCGGTTCCAGCAATTTTGTTCTTCGCGGTATTCTTGCCGACACTTAATTCAATAACAATTTCTCGAATGCTGATTTTATCATGTAGTCGAGTTTTGATTTGCTTTCTAACATTCATTCAATTGCCTTTTTTTATTTATTACGTCATAATTCAAGATGACATTAATGTGGTGACATGGCAAGCGTACTGACATGGCATTATGAAGCCCAGTTTAAACAGGGCAAATCAGAGTGTCCCCGTTTTTTATGCTTGCGATAGTACCTAGTTTGTAAATTGTAATTAGGCGGAATATATGAATAAAATATAACTTTTATTAAATCTGCGATTATTATCTTATGTATTTAAGTCTCTGCAAGAGTTAAGGGTTGATTAATTTGTTCCAATTAAATTGAAAAAGATATTACAAATAAAAAAGTTACATGTAAGCCGCATACGGTGATAGTACCGTATGAGATAGAAAGAGATAGCTGAACCACTGCACTGCGGGTTGCATACCAAATGCATTTGCATCACGTATTGACCATGACGGGTCCTTTCCAGTTATACGTAAGTATATACAGTTCACTGTTTCAAATGAACTATTAATGTAAGTAATGAGCTTACAAGACTCTGATAACGATTTAATATACCTTTATAAGAATTGTTTTTATGTTTATTTAATTTTTATGGTATGATAATGAATGGAAAAAAGCAACTCCGTAAACTGAAACAAAACTCACTTAGAAGGAAACATAATATATTGTGTATTCCATTCATGCATATTATTATTATTTACACAATAAAATAGTATAAAGTACCTAATAAAAAATAAAAATAATAAGTATATAAATAAAATATAATATATGTAATAACGTAACAACATAAAGGTATGTAACTAAAGATAATAAATATACATATATAATAACATAAGAACAAACATATTTTATGTAACATCATAGGTATTAGGGTGGGCCGATTTTTACTTTATCATACGCAGTATGATGAAGTATTGTAATCGTGCCGAAAAAAACAATTGTGATGTTAGCGGAAATAGGTCTTTATGACCATTTTTGACCAAGGTACAAAAAAATGACTGTGTGTGTGTGTGTACCCGTTTTTTGTGGAGACGATTCCGGAGAAACTACTAAAGGTATCGGGACGAAAGTTCATATTTAGAAGTTTCATGACTAAACTTAGAGCTGAAAAGCTTTTGGTTCAAAAGGGTCCAAAGGAACTGGCTGTTTCCTCTAAGCATTTTTCAAGGATTTTGCAAATGAGCTGCCATTTCTGCAAATTCTATTTGATCGAGATCGGTCGCATCTGCATTGATATGAAACTACATCCTCAAACTACATAGTAGCCTGGATTCGACAAATATTTTTTTGTGCTGTCACCACAGAGATATCTATGGCTGTCACACTCGAAAACAGCTGATTTCATCAGATGTTAGAGAACCGCTATGGAACGTTGCCGCTCTAGTGGAGTAATGTACAAAATACAAAATTCAAATAACATAAGATCACCAATTTGATTGTTTGTTGATAAGAAATATCAACCCGTTGTTATATCTAATTGTAAAAACGATAAATTGAGAAAATTGTAAATAAAGTATAGCGATGAGTGTAGTTATATTTTAGTATGTTGGTACGGATGTGACACCTACAGTGTCATGAAAGAATATAAATCTGTCAGAATTTGAATTAGCTTTTTAAACTTGACATTTCGTAGAAGCGGTATTAATCTAACATTTCCTATACAGAAATATAACCATTATTGATTTTTTTAAATACATATTTCTCAAAAGCCGACACAAAAACGTTGATGTCACTGCTGTCGAAAACTACATAGCGCGACTCCCTCACATGCGACGGTGACGTTCCACCATCGGTGACGCGCGGTCACGCGGCGCATCACCGCTCGTTGCGCTATTTTCGGCACTTGTGAGATGAATAACAATTATTCTGATGACAGTTACCTGCTATTGATACTATTGACTATTAAAATATCTGTCAAATCCTGGCAACTAGTTTAATTTTATCTCAATAAAATAGATTCTCATGCAGCTAAAGTATTAATTTTATATTTTGTATGATAAAGTCATGTGCCTGGCCACATTAGATTTTTTTAAATTTTCAAATTCGGGAATATGCAATCATAGAAAAGGTGTGAGTTAACGAATTAACTAAAACGCCTATTTTTTTATTTTCATGTTTTGAACTACCGCAAAGGTTCTAAATTATTTTAATTTTTATTAATTTTTTTAAATTTTTTGAATGTGATATTTTTTTATAATAGTAATAATAATAATAATCCACTCCTTAACATCTCCAACAGCTTTTGCCACTACGGCGGCATCGGCAGGCTCGAATTATTATTATTATTATTATTATGTGCGGGCCATTTACTCCTCGGCGAATGCTGAAATCCAATGTGTCAAATTGTTTCAAAGTCTGATGCAAATCAAATACATTGCCCCGATATTTTGACAATAGTGTCAATAGTATAAAAATATCTGAAACCGTCAAGATCGGTACGCAGAGTAGGCGTACCTCTACTACTGATGCAGCTGCTGTGGACTGCCCCGGTGGCATGGATATTATAATAATAACAAAAGTAGATTAATATAGCAACGCGTTATTTTTTGATGACTTGTTTTTGAGATGTTGGTATGAATATAGATCCTTCCAGTTGAGTCTCCTTATTTACTAAGTACTTAAGAGTGCATCGGTGGGACAGATCCACCTACATACTCTAAACGTTAGAGGCTGGTGAACCTGACCCACAAGAAAAGTTCTTGATTGATAATTGACTGACATAAAAAGTTCTTGTTTCAGACAATTGTAATGTCGCCACGTCGAAAGCAATCACCGATGTCGTCTTCGGAAGAAAGTTCTCCGAGACACCACAGACATCGGTTACGCAACGAGCGTAAATCCGGAGAAACCCAAAGGTGCGTTTCGCAAAGGCGAGGTGTTTTGCCCCACACTAATATGTCAGGTGACAGCACGTCATACACTCCACCATCATGCCCTTCAGAGGCGGAGATGCGAATTGAAAGACTAGAACGTCTGGTCGAACGATTGGCAGGGGGCTCGAATGTTGCAACTCCATTAACCCGCGAGGCGACCAGGTATGCTATACGGTCAGATTGCATTCCGGAGTTCGAACCAGGGAATTCCAGCATGACCTCCAGACGTAGGATTGATAAAGTTGAGCAATTGGCAGATATAACTAACTGGGATGAGACGACAAAGATATACCATATGCAGAATCGCCTGACGGGTTTAGCGCGTAAGTGGTATAATGGGCTTACTTCATATGACCACACCTGGGAAAAATGGAAGGCCTTGATATGTAACACATTTCCAGACCACCATGATTTCGCAACCACACTGAAGAAGTTCGTTGCCAGAACCAAAGTTCAGAGGTAATCGTGTGATCAATATTTCTTTGAGAAAATAGAGTTAATTCGGGCTTGTAAAATTCAGGGTAAGGACGCGGTATCGTGTGTGATAGATGGCGTAGATAACATCACCGTTCAAACTGGAGCCAAAGCAGGAAGGTATGTAACTCCTGAGCAACTTTACACAGAATATTTATCAACACTGCCTAACGTTGAGCAACCACAACACACGCCAACTTAACCGCGGAACATATCAACGTCATCAGAACGATCTGTCCATTAAAGAGCGTCTAGGTTGTATGCGCAATCGTTATAACAATGTACGACGTCCGCATGAAAAGCTAAAATGCTTTAATTGCAATGCGATAGGCCACACTCTAAATAAGTGCTGGAAACCCAAAGTGGAGTGCACCAAATGTAAGAGGCTGGGCGATAATGCAGAAAATTGCAACAGAGAGGTGCGTACGGGTGTATCTGGTGTATCTACAATTATTTCGTCCGAGTGTGAACATCACAATCACGAATATTTTACTAATTGCACAGTAAATAGACAGCAGCTACGATGCTACATCGACACTAGTGCGGCGGCGGTCCTGATAAGAGAAGGAGAGGCAACGAGTCTCAAGTTGGATATCAAACCAAGCAACGTGCTAGTTTATGGATATAGTGGCGGCTCCTCCAAAGCGACTGGAAGTTGTAAGGCATGGGTGGCGGTAGATATAGCAAAGATGGAAACCGACATGATTGTTGTCAAAAACGACGTACAGAGTGTACCTGTCATAATAGGACAACCTGTCATCAATCCCCCAGACGTTTGTATGGTGGTAAAAGATGGTGTCGTACACCTTTTCAATAAGGAAGTAAATACGTTGGAAGATGCTAAGAAATTACCGCCCAAAAAAGGTAACACTGTGTGCTACAAATGAGACCGTAATTCCAGCGAAATATGTGGGGCATATCCAAGTTAAAGCTGACTACAAGGGAGATGTGTTCGTTGAGGGACAGTTGCGGCCAAAACCTGGTCTGGAACACTACCTTCATGAAATGGTCAAGTCCGCGGATGGTGTTGTTGCAATTGCAAACATGTCGGAATCAACATTAACCATCAAGGCTGATCAAGTAGTAGCTCGTGTCCATTCCTGTGAAGCAGATCACTCAGCAGAAGTGACACCAGTATGTACCCTAAATGTATCCTTGAAATCAAGTAAGTTTAGCTTTGACGATATCAATGCTCAAATAGACCCTGAACTAACGGTAGAAAATAAACAAAAGTTGTTAAATCTTCTAAACGAGTTTTCTGATTGTTTCGCTGGTAATACTAGCGAGTTAGGGAAGGTAAAAGTAGCAGAGATGTCAATAAACTTAATAGATGACAAACCTGTAACTTACAAACCTTATAGATTGTCACTTTTTGAACGCCAAAAAGTACGCGACATAATACAAGATTTAAGCCGAGTTTACGTTCCAAGACGCAAACGCAAACGCGAACGCGAACGCAAAACGCAGAAAGTTGCCACATACAGTCCGCGTGTACGGGTTTACGTTTCATGAGACGCGAACGCCAACACGGGACGCAGACGCGAAAAGTTCCCCAACTTCAACTTTTCGCGTTTGCGTCTCGTACGAGGTTGGCGTTTAGCCAATCACAGTCAAGCGCGCTTGCACGTGACGTTCTATTTACTTCTTAGCCGTGTCAAAACAGTAACATAACCATCAATGATCAAAACATAACCGATAAAACCACCGCACGAGCGAACGAAAAGTTGTGAATAAATATGACCGTTATGAAGATCGACGACAAGAAGTTGGTAAGCAGCGTGCATATGTATCCTGGTATCTTCGACAAGAAATCAAAAGATTTCAGACAGGCTATATAAAGAAAATGCGTGGAGACAAATAGGCGAATTTGTAGGTGCAAGTGGTAAGTTATATTTGTCGAAGTGCAATTGAATTTTAATTTATTATGCGTTATTTAATATTAGATTACGAGTGCCAAACACGGTTTAAAATCCTTCGTGACCGATACGTGAAGGAAAAGCGCCTGCAACACCAACCTTCCGGGTACGGCACAAATACACGACCGACATGGCAATTTATGTCGCATCTTGGCTTTCTGGATAGACATATCAAAGGAAACAAGTAAGTACAGCTATATTCCTACACTACTTATAGATGTATTATAATCAAAGATCACAGCTAAAGTTGTTATTTCTTCTCCAGAACAACAGGGAATATAATTCCAGCGCTAAGTTCAGCAAAGGTGGTCGATGAAGAGAGGGGAAGTAATGATCAAGCACAGACCTTCGAATTTGAGTTAGAGACCGTAGATTTTTCGATGGAAGAAGTAGGCGAGTTATCAATGGAAGAAGCGTTCCTCGTTTGAAAGAAGTTCGCACCAGCTCTGCGAATACAGGTACCCGTAAGCGCAGAGCCGATGACGATCTCGACGTGTCCATCGCAGGATCCGAGCAGAGTCGGCCCAGCAGCTCTGCGTCGACGAGTACCCTTAGCCGGAAGGATGATTTCAAGATAAACGGTGCTTTGTTGGGAATCATGGAGAAGGTGGGAATTTTTTTTTGAAGATCGGAAAGGGCCTACGGGAATTCCACCACTGGACTTGGAATTTGGAAGGTCTGTTGCCACGATGATGGCAAATATTAAAGACGGAACGGGTCGCATTAAACCAATGCTCCGGGCAAAAATTTATCAGTTGATATCGGAAGCCCAACTGCAAGACATAGACGACCAGGACACCTAACATTTGCTTTTTACTATATATATTATTTTAACAGACAGTCATCTAATCGTAGCTTACCATTTATATTTTATTGTTGCATATACTAAGTATAAATAAAAAACACTAAACAACATAAATAATATAGGTTAACAATATGGTGATATACAAAAAAACATAAATAATGTTTTATTCTATAAAAGGAAAGAAAGAATACAATAGAAACAAGAAAATATGTAAGTACAAAAATAGTTTAACTTTAAGGCAAACGACCTCTATTTATATGTGCATATTTATGTGCCATTTCTCCTGACGGAGACATAAAATAGTTTGCTAGTTCATCGTGGACTTTATAAATGCTTCGCTTAGCATTGTTCGAGGAAAGTCGCAGCAGCAGCCAAAATAAGAAGTCCGGCAACAGTCTCTTGAGCTTCTTCATCGGGGTCCATACTCTCTCCTGTTTACACACAAGGATCACAACACCACCAATCTGGAAAATATAATATATACAGTATAAATAAAAACAGTTTCTAACATCTAAGAGATCACACAAAATATACACATCGGGACTTAACAACTTACCGTAATGATAACAAACGTTATAAAGCGTTAATAAACGCTGATAATAAACACAGGCGCACAAGCAAACGTATCGAAAAAAGAGGCAAAACAGCTAACGTAAAGAACAGAACCACTACCACAGACCTTTTCAGAACGAATAAACAAACTTGGCGATTTGCCGCCTATGGTTTGTTTACCTGCTAAAATGTAAAATCCCTACTAGTGTTCTACTGCCAACCTCTAAATAGAAAATGTATTTCTTAGCGTTTGCGTTCGCGTCTAGTGGAACATAAACGGTATTCTTTATGTTTGCGTTTTCTGTTGGCGTCGCGTCTGCGTTCGCGTTTGCGTTTGCGTCTTGGAACGTAAACTCGGCTTTAATGTGTAATGATATTATACGTGACTCGGATTCGCCATATGCGAGTCCTATCGTATTAGTACGCAAGAAAAATGGTGACACACGAATGTGTGTAGACTATAGAGCACTAAATGCTAAAACTATAAAAGATAAGTATCCGTTACCAAGACCAGACGACCATCTTGATAAACTAAAGGTGTGTCAATATTATACGGGGTTGGAATTAACTTCCGGTTATCATCAAATAGCTATGGCAGAACAGTCAATTGCAAAGACTGCTTTTATTACGCCTGATGGGCATTACGAATACCTTAGGATACCTTTTGGTTTAGCTTCTGCACCAGCAATATTCCAAAGAATGATTAATAAAGTGTTAGGTCGTTTGCGGTATAGGGAAGCAATGGCTTATATGGATGATATCCTAATTACTTCAAAATCGGTCGAAGGTGGTTTAGAGTCTCTGAGAAAAGTTCTCTGTAAGTTCAGGGAGGTCAATATCACTTTAAGGTTAGCAAAGTGCTATTTTTTGCGTACTGATATTGAATATTTAGGACATGAGATAAGTGCACAGGGGATACGACCCGGTAAAGCAAAGACGAATGCTGTAAGTAAGTTTCCTGTACCACGGAAAGTCCATGAGGTACGACAGTTCTTGGGTCTTACCAGTTATTTCAGGAAGTTTATTAGAAACTTCGCTATTTTGGCTAGGCCACTCACTGTTCTTACCAAGAAGGACGTAATCTTCGAATGGCACAAGGAGCAGCAACACGCATTAGAATAGCTTAAGATCCTACTAACTAGTAAGCCTGTGCTTGCAATTTACGATCCTCAAGCTATCACCGAATTGCACACTGATGCCTCAAAGTGGGGCATTGGTAGTATATTGCTTCAAGAGCAACAAGTCAAAACAATCAAGCCCGTAATGTATTACAGCCGCCAAACAACGAAAGATGACCAGAGATACCACTCTTATGAATTGGAGACCTTAGCGGTAGTGTGCAGTATCAAATAATTTCGTATCTACGTTTTAGGGATAAAATTCAAGGTGGTGACTGACTGCAACGCTTTGCGACCGACGTTTTCCAAACGGGATCTTATTCCAAGAGTCGGACGGTGGTGGTTAAGTACTTTAGAATTTGATTACACTGTAGAATATAGAGCTGGCACAAAAATGGCACATGTGGACGCACTTAGTCGAAACCCCGGAAGTGCTCATGGTAGTCCAATACACTGAAACTTTCACGATTGGTATTGACGAAAACGCCTGGATATTGGCTGCTCAACGGTCTGACGAAAGATCAAAATACATATTGGAAGTGTTAGAGAGGAATCATGTGGACAATGAAGAAAAATCTATTCATAAGGAGTATGTATTAAAGGATGGCCATCTGTATAGAAAAACTGAGAACGGACTGAAATGGGTAGTTCGGCGTGGCGCTAGAATCAAATCTGCACTTATCACCATGATGGAAAAGGTCATCTGGCTTAAGATAAAAGTCTTCGTTCCATTTCGGAAAACTATTGGTTTCCGTGGATGCGCCGGTTTGTAAAGAAATACATAATAAAATGTCTTGCTTGGTTATACAATAAGGAGCCGTCAGGGAAAAGACCAGGATTCTCTATGCCCATGAATACACTTCAGTTAGAGCACTTGGAACCTTTTGTGAAAAGTAAGAATTCATATTTGATTGATGCCATTGACAGATTTACAAAATTCTGTTTTGCAAAAGCTGTACAGAGTACCAATGTGGGTCCAGTGTTGAATTTCATAGAAGGTATTATTGACACGTTTGGGGTTCCTCGAAGAATTGTCACAGATAGGGGTACGTGTTATACCAGCAAAAAGTTTGTTTGCTTACAGCAACGGCTACACCGCGTGCTAATGGCCAAGTTGAACGTTACAACCGAACAATTTTGTCATGTCTTTCAGCGGCAATACACGAAGAAAACAAGTGGGATGCGTGTATAAGTACCGTACGGTTTAGATTGAATTCAACTGTGAATTCATCAACCGGAAAGACTCCGTACGTATTTTTTGGATTTCAGCCACGAGGTGTGTCTGATGCTTATATTACAAACGTTGTATCGCAAGCAGCCCATGATACCAGACTTACGGAAACGCGAGAAAGTCTCAAAACGCATCCGTGAACGTCAAAATGCTATAAAAGAACGCTATGATGCTAAACGTGCAAAGGCACCAAAGTTTAAGGTAGGCCAACAAGTGCTCATACGTCCAACAAAGTGCTCTAATGATGGCAAAAGAAAAAAGTTGTTGCCTAAGTATGATGGCCCTTACGTAGTTGCAAAGGCGCTTAATAAAGATCGGTATATAGTTGAAGATATACCAGGTGGTAAACGTTCCAAAAGGCCATACAAAGGTGTATGTGCAGTTGATAAACTAAAATTATATCCTTTGTTTTCAGATTGCTTTCCATATGAATAAGGATCGCCGCCCCATAGGGGTCGGCTTGCTGACCCAGCTTTTGCCATACAGCATCCATGGTACACCACCCAGGAAACGTGTCTGCCCCCGAGAGTCCGTCGCCAGTCCCTAAATTTGGCTGCACCACTGGT
This sequence comes from Melinopterus prodromus, assembly GCA_964023965.1. Classification (NCBI taxonomy): domain Eukaryota; kingdom Metazoa; phylum Arthropoda; class Insecta; order Coleoptera; family Scarabaeidae; genus Melinopterus; species Melinopterus prodromus. The sequence goes on along the minus strand of OZ030394.1, from coordinate 35,479,482 downwards.
GCCATCACGCGCAGGCATCAATGATACAATTAAGCAATCGTTCCTAAACAGACCAGCTATGGGAGCTTTCCTTCCCCTCGGTACCCGTGATAGTCGGGCTTCCCCGACTCCGCTGGACGAGTCGGCGGCGAGGCTACTTGCGCAAACGTCTACTCAACATCTGTTCACACCGTCCAAGAGCGGCCATTGACCCACAGCTAGGAACCATGGTATAGGGTAGCCCCCAAGTGATTCTAGGGGTCTGCACCGAAGAGTTAGTGGCATCCCACAGCCTTGAATTTCTTCAAGTACTTCAAGTACTTGGATCGTAAACCTTCCGGAATCCACGTTTGACGAGCCACCGCCGGGACCGCAAACGCGTTATCCGTACTCATCGAGATTAGAAAGGTTACCCTTTCATCGGAGGATTGGTGCACCGTCGAGCACGGTTACACTGAGAACTCTACCACATGTCATCTCTTTCAGCGGCTTCTCATTACCCACGTACGTAGGATAGGGTAGCTCCACATCGAGAAGGGTATAAACGTCATGTGGGGTATAGCGTCTATCCGCACCTTGCCTTAATCCCTATTCGGATATACTAAATATCGTTAAGTCGTCATGATGGCACAACTTCAGTGCCTTGGTTACCGTTACTGACTAGATCAACCAGCAACTTGGAATTCGTTGGACTGGAAACAATACAGTTTTACGGCACAGCCTCGTGACATCTGGCAGCTGGCCTATGCATCTTTCCACAGTCCAAGCTCAACAAATTGCAGGCCATCTTTGGGAATAATGGTTACCCAATCCCGCTACTCAGGCGCCTGCTGCACAATGCTGCGCCGTGTCCACGGGTTGAGCAAAACGTCTCACTCACTCAATTTCTACCATAAGAGAGAAAAAAATATATAAAAGTTTCCCATACATTCCAGCTCTGGCGGGGAAAGTAAACAATATAGCGCATAGTCTTGACGTCGTATTGGCCAACTTAACAGCAGACCACTAGCGGCTGTTTTCTCGTAGGTGCCTCTCCTACAGCAAACCAACGTTGTCTATAAGATCCCATGTGGCAGGTGCGACACAACACCTATAAACAAGGATCCAACAGCACAGAAGGGATTGTGACAACCACAGAGAGAGGAAGAGTGCCTTGGTGGCCCATTACTTGGACATGGGCCACAAGTTCGATTTTGAGAACATCACGATATTGGACAGGGAATCTAATTACAAGAGAAGAATGTTCCTTGAGATGGTGCACATACAGAGGGACGCGCGTTCTGTAAACTTCCGTACAGACATTTAGGGGGTGAGCGCCATATATAGCTACCTTCTACGGATGGATAGAGATCGAGGTGGAAACCGTTCCTCAAGTTCTTCGTACGACCGTATAACTTTCTGAGTGTGTGGCCGGCTTAGTTTGCCTTGAGTGGCCTGATCGGTAATGCCGTTCGCTGTTGGTCACGTGATGTTTTGACGTGAGTTATGTCGCCAGTCCAGCCAGAAGAAATTGATCTGTGGCGTATAATCGCACCGTTGCGATAACTAGGCTAGGTTATATATGTGACTGCATTATTATTATATCTTAATTGTCTTTTGTCATTCGTCTTGTGCACTTCGTAAAATAAATAAGTTAGTTCCAAAATAAAATCTTTTTTTAAAAGACCTACCGGTCGCGACGGATCTTAACTGGCGCAGTCGTTCGGATATTTGTGTTTTTGGACTCTGTCTAATAGATACTAATCGAAGAAAATCTTTGGACATTGGTGGATTTTAATCCTTTACCGCGCACACATCCTACACAGTCAACAACATCGACCACGCGAAGTGCAAGTGAACCAAAGGATTAATTCAAGGGATAAGTGCTAAAAATTGCCACATCTCAACCCCTAGAGTGCCTTTCCTTCTGAAGCATACTCGTCAACCCCAAGCAGAAGCAGCCGACTTCTGTAGCAGACCCGGCCAACGGATACACATTTCCTCGAGCCACACAAACAACCCAAGCGAAGAAAGAAAACAACGATTAAACTTTATATGTAGGATTAATTTTAAGATTTAACCACTCAAAACTTTATACCGCCTGTATACCCACACCATTCTGCTATAAATAACCATTGTAAATTCCAAAATTATCTATTAACTAGATTAAATTAATTACAAAAATTGATATTTTATTAAAAAAGTTGTATAAATTAAGCGTAAACATGCCGCAAAATCAAGTTGTCGCGCCTAATCAAGGTGCTCAGCAAGGTGCTATACCGAGAGTGCTATACCGAAGTAACCATAATTCCAAAATTCAATGGAAATCCTATTATATTGCCAATGTTTGTCGACCATTGTGAAAATTTGCCGCTTACGTATTTCTATAAAAATAATTTGCAAAACCCAATAAATTCATTTTTGATCAATATTATAAAAAGTCGATTTGAGGGTGAAGCTTTGAGTCTAATTGCGTCCCGCGATTTAAATGACTGGGAAGATATTAAAGCGTGTTTGCAAATGAACTACACTGATCAGAGATCAGAAGATTGTCTCTTGGACGATCTAATGAATATAACACCAGAAAATAATGAGAACCCCTACTCATTAGGTAACAGAGTGAAAGAAGCTCTAAATTTGCTTCTCACTACTTTGAAATTGACCGTTGATGCTGATGAGAGAATAATTAAAACTAACATTATAAAAGAACCGCTTTACAAACGTACTTCATGCGTGTCTCATGCGATATCCTGATTATGGTGAATATGTGCAAGTAAATAGACCGCAAAATCTGGAGACAGCTCAAGCAAAAGTCTTAGAACGTCAAAACTGCTTATATCTTTGTAAGCCCCATCCCTTACCGCCCCATCAAAACTTGCAACATAATAACTACAGACAACACGTCCCATCTCAAAATTATAATTATAATAATCCCAAAGCAGTTTATCCAGTGCCGAATTTCACTCAGAAATACCATTCTACACCAAACAGATTTGTTCCTCAAACCAATTATCAACCGAGACCACCGTTTGTACCACGGTGGAACCAACAGCAGAACCGACCCATTTATTCTAAATTTAATAATCTACAACGATTTGGACCACAAATCAATCAAAACAATTCTAACCGTAATTATAAACCTACTGCAATGGATGTAGATAGCTCGATGACAAGATTCAAGTCACCACAACTTAAGAGACCCCGCCAAGATGCAAACATTGTACACATTACTGAAGAAGAAAACAATTATTTCGATGAACAAACCGGAAGCTATTTCCAGAAATTAAATATAGATCCGGATAATGATAAATGTCAAGAATATTCACAAGATGAAAATGAAGAACTATGACGATAAATCTGATGATCTAAATTTTCAAGTACCAGCCTCGGAAACCGTAACACCACCGAATTAAATCTCCTTGGACTTGACAGACTTCCTCATATTATATTACCAGAACTCGATAATGCTAAATTTCTCATTGATACTGGAGGTGAAAAATCATTTGTAAATCCAAATTTAGTTGATCGATATTTTTACGATTGCGTATATTATGAGCCTTTTCAAGTTAAAACAATTCACGGCATTACAAAACATAATTATAAGATACAAATTCCAGGATTAGTTATAATAATAATAATAATAATTTATTGGCGATATTCATATTGTCAATATTTTCGCAAGTCAGGTCATACATTAATAGAAAACACAAAGCACATCGATACAACGTACATCAAAATAGAAACAGGTACATGGTGAAATACGCAAACACACAAAACTAATAATGGTCATGGATATCAGCAAAACTATTTTCAAGGTATTCCTCCCAACTATAAAATGCTTTCTCCAGCAGGTAACTCTTCATTGATAATTTAAATTTTTTCAGATTGAGTGCTTTTACATGATCGGGGAGGACATTGTAAAACTTAATACCGTAGTAATTAGGACCATCTCTCGCCCTCTCCGTTCTATTAAAATTAAAGACTCGTTTCTCCTTATTGCGGGTATCATAGCGATGTTCGTCCTCGTGTGTCCTGTATGAGTCAATGCTTGTCTTGACATGCAACAAACAACTCAGAACATACACGCACGGAAAAGTTAGAATTTTGAGTTCTTTAAATTTCAATCTGCAGCACTCCGTGTAATTAAGGTCTCCCATCACTTTGATACACCTCCTCTGAGCTGCAAACACCAGGGCAGCGTGGGCCGAGTGGCCCCAACACAGGATAGCATAAATTAGGTGAGCATAAAAGTATCCATAATAGGCATTCATGAGTGTGCCGAATGATGTTATGTTTTTGAGATATCGAATTGTAAATATAACTCTATTAAGATTTTTTGCCGCCCACGTAGCGTGCTCCTCTCACGTTAGCTTAGAGTCGATAAAAGCACCAAGGTACTTGACAGGTTCAGTATCCCCTACAATATGACGCAATGAAAAATTCAATAACTGCGTTTTGGCCTCGTTAACACAGAGTGAGTTAGCGGCAAAGCATTAAAAAATGCTATCACGTGATATAGCAGCGCGCACTTGGAGATCCTCCACCGTCCCGGACATGTTGAATGCACTGGTGTCGTCGGCAAAGAGAACTAATTTTGTTGCATCGGGAACAGTGGAGGATATGTCATTCACAAACATTAAAAACAAAATCGGACCCAATACTGAACCTTGGGGCACTCCATGTTCAATAGTTCGCCTTGAAGAGTGCTCGTTTCGGTAACTAACATACTGCGATCTGTTTGATAGATAAGACTCGATCAAAGATCTGCTGCCCCCATCAAAGCCAAAAGCTGCAACTTGTCGACAAGCAGCTGATGGGATACACAGTCAAAAGCCTTAGTCAGATCGTAGAAAGATACACTAGCGAATAACTTTTTTTCAAAACAGTCCTGGACGTACGAGACCAAGGCACTAACTGCAGCAGCACTCGAGCGCCCCTTTCTAAACCCAAATTGCGCAGAATTTAGGAGGTCGTTGGAATCGAGATAAAACAAAATTTGACAATGCAATGTAGTCTCAAAAATTTTGCCGAGAATAGGAGTCAATGAGATTGGCCTGTAGTTGGCTACATCGTCCCAATCGCCTTTTTTATGTATGGGCACAACTCTACTTGTTTTTAGACATTCTGGGAAGATATTTAGTGAAATGCATTGATTAATTAATTTGACTAGCGGAACAATAATTAAGTTACACTTTATTAGTCTGCAATTCATTCCGAAAGCATCCACGCTAGAGTTGTTCTTGAGCCTAGAGATAACATCTCTAAGTTCATTGTAACTTATATGCCCAAAGTGAAATTGATTTCCCGAAATTAGAATTTACATTTAATGATTCGATAAATCTTTATAAATTTAGTGTTACTCACATTTCAGATAAATATGACGGTGACGGTATACTTGGTTCAGATAATTTAGATATGATGCAAGCTACAATTAATTATAAAACAAAAAACTTTGAAGCGAACAACGCTTATATTCCTTTTAAATTTAAACCCCCAGCAATTACATTATTACCTCGAACAAGACAAATTGTTAAAATACCCGTAACGAAACAACAAGGAGAATATTTAATAAATCATAATAAATTAATGGAGAATCTAGAAATTCGAAATGCTATTGTAAATGTAAATCATTACGAAACATTAACAGAAATTACTAACTTTAATGATTATTCAGTACAAATTCCTTTAGAACCTATGGATCTTGAAGAATTTGAAGATTTTCAATGCGAAAATAATTATAAACAACTGACTAAATCACAAATTCGTAACATACAATACCAAACAATCAATGAAAAACTGAGAATCGATGCAGAAGAAAAATCTATGATTCGAAATTTATTAGGACACTATCCAAATTTAATACAAAATGATGTAATTCCATTGACATTTAGCTCAAATATAAAGCATCGATAAAATTAACTGACGAAACACCTGTGTATCAAAGACCAAATCGTCAACCATACACACAAAAATTAGAAACTAAAAATCAAATTAATAAACTGCTAGAGCAAAATATAATTCGTGAAAGCGAATCTCCTTGGGCATCGCCTGTTTCCCTAGTGTCGAAGAAGATTGACGCTAGTGGTAAACAAAAATGGAGGATGGTCATTGACTACAGCCGTTTAAATGATAAGACAATAAAAGACAGGTACCCCCTGCCTAGAATCACGGACATTCTAGATAAGTTAGGCCGCGCTAAATATTTCAAAACTCTTGACCTTGCCAGTGGATATCACCAGCTGGAGATTGAAGAAAAAGATAAAGCCAAATGTGCCTTTATTAGCAGCGAAGGTCTCTACGAATTTAATAGAATGCCTTTTGGCCTATGTAATGCGCCCTCTACTTTCCAAAGATGTATGAACAATATATTGAGAGGACTAACAGATGACATATGTCAGGTTTATTTAGATGATAATTTAGATGATAATTTTTCAAATTCATTGCAAAGTCACAAAATTCAGTTACAAAAGGTTTTTGATAGATTAAGTCAACATGGAGTTATCATATCACTGGATAAATGCGAATTTATGCGCAAAACACTAAATTACTTAGGTCATGTAATCACAGAACATGGAATAAAACCCGACCCCAGTAAGATTGAATGTATCAAGAAATTTCCAATTCCTACAACAAAAACACAGATAAAATCATTTCTAGGATTACTTGGATACTATCGAAAGTTTGTACACAATTTTGCAAAAATAACAAAACCTTTAACAAAATTTCTTTCAAAAGAACACACTAATGTAATAATTGACGAAAATTATAGAAACTGCTTTGAAAAATGCAAGTTACTTCTTTGTAACGATCCAATCTTAGCTTAAGCGGATTTTGAAAACCCCTTTATTATTACTACTGATGCTAGTAATATTGCACTTGGAGCTATTCCTAGCTAGGGAAAAATTGGTAACGATCGACCTGTTGCCTATGCATCCAGAACTTTAAGTAAAACCGAACAATCATATTCTACAATTGAGAAAGAATTTTTGGGAATTATCTATGCTTTGAAACAATTTAGGCCCTATGTTTTTGGAACCCATTTTTCGATCGTAACAGATCATAAACCGCTTTTGTATGTCCATAATTTTAAAAACCAAAATCTGAAATTACAACGCTGGAAAATTTACCTACAGGAGTATGATCATACAATAATTGATAAAAAAAAGGTAAAGCAAACACTAATGTAGACGCACTTAGTAGCATTGAAGTTAATAACGTAGAAAACTATTCAACACTAGTAAATGCAGAATCAGAAAATTCAGAAGATGACGATTATTACAGTCTAAATTCAAACGACGTCTAAGAACATGAAAACACAATACCAATTTCTAATGAAGCCATCGTACCAAACCTAGACAATTCTTGTTCTATTTTATTATAATTTACCCACAAATATAGCAATAAGCCTATCATTTAGAAGAATATATGTATGTCATGTTAACAAACAAGATATGAATAATGAACTTTTTAGAATGCAACATTTTTGACGATTATTGATAAATACAGTCGATTTGCTCAAGCTTATGAAATACCGGAAAAATGTGTACAATTAAAATTAAGAGAATTTTTATGCTTCAATCAAGCAACTTATTACGATAAAACCGCATGCGAATTCGAAGCCGTTACGCATGGTCGTTTGATGAATTGTAAGTTTACCCAAATACCGATTATTGATTATAAAATAGTTGAACTTGAACATTTAACACTACTAGTTGTTAAGAAAGAAATTACTATTAAGGAAATATGTAATAAGCTAAGCAGAAATATTCAGTTAAACGGAGTGTACAGATTAAATAATGTTAATAACTGTACTTATGAGGTCAATAATACTATTATATAGAATTATTTTAAGATTGTAACCCTCGAGCACCAATTTATACCTACCTTAACAATTAAAAATATAACTATTGAAAAACCTATCCCAATAATTTTGCATAATCTTACAAATTCTTTAAATTCTGAAATAATAAAGATCCCCGAAATGGAAGTATCGCATCGCACACATAGTATATTGCTGTATGTACTTATATGTATAATAAGTAATAACTTTGATAATTTTAAGAATTATATGTATTTCGTATAATATAAAATGTTTTTTTCTACTTTGCGTTCGTTATGAACTCATAACGAAACCGCTTTCGGTGTCGTTATGAAAACACTAGATCACAACCTTTTAGTAACTTTTAGTTTTCCAAGATTGGTTGATGCCAGTGTCAAATAAGTCGCTTGCCTCAATCGCATGTCAATCATATGGGTAATAATAATAATAGTGTGATATGTGCTGGTAAACTTAATAAATGCAAGATAAGAGCAAACTTAGTCAACTTTTCTTCGTTTCTGTGGAACCGAACATAGAAGTACGTAACCACATTTGTTAACCTAAACACATGTATTCTGTCAACCATGGTAAGAGGTACACTTTAACACGAAAGTTACGAAGTTTCAGCTGATAATTCTCTTTTTCAGATATGTATACAAGAACCAGGAACGATCTATAGATTACAATTTATAACGTACCACTACCGCTAGATAATTTAAAGCACCTTGGTTTACGAAAGTGTGAAATGTGCCGTTACCAAAACTGAAACAGATACTTTTTGATTAGTCTTCTCAGCAATGTTTGTATGGACGGCAAAATTTTGAGTTATATATGTTTCGATAAAGGTTTAAACAAGGCCGTAGCAAAATTTAATTTTATTACGAACTATTTTATTTTTTTATGTAGGATTAATTTTGATTTGATTTTTATTATATAGGATACATTTTGATTTTATTTTGTCATGTTACTTTTATTTATAGTTTGTTACCAGTGTAAAAACCTACTGTAACCGTGTTCACTTATATAATTTAGCTAGATTAAATTAATAACGCTTCAACTTTAGTTTTTATTATAGAAATGGTTAATTCTAAGTAAGTACACTTAAAGATATAAAACAAATACACTGTATTGTTTGCCTGCAGTAATTGTGCAGTTAATGTAAACATTAATATTTATCTGGCAGGTGTCCTTGGCGTTGATTGATATTCCCGGCAAACTTTGAGTAATAAGATTTTGAGTGTATGTAGTATCGCCTTCGACATTGTTAACATTTATATCATTGTCGATATGTGTATTATTAGAAACGTCGCTGGTAACGGTAGAAGAGCTCGGCAGTGGCGATGCTGTTCGTAGCATTTCAGCTACTTCAATCTTTTTACTACTATAGTCGAATCTTCTATATATCCCTCCGCCACAGCCGAGGACTTCTACCCTCCATGACGTTTAATCATAAGCAAATCGCCCCCTCTATTTGCCAAATTAGTCACACTTGAACGTCTGAAGCAGTGTCCAGTATACTGCTCTGGATTCGGTAGCTTCAAATAAGTTGCAATTATCTTTGGCACTTGGCCCATCTTATTTATCCCAATTGGGCTGTTTATGCAGTGTCCATTTCGGTACGTTAAGAAGAACCGATTACTAGTAGGTCCCAGCAGGGCGAAGATTCACATACTTTTGCACTAATGCAATCCACAGTTGATCAACAATCGCAAACGTTCTTGGAATGCCTGTTTTAGTTTGTGGAATGGAGATGATAATAGTTGCATCCTTATAGTTGATGTCGTTAACTGACATTTTTGTTAACTCCTCACGTCTGCAAGCACCTGCGTAACCCATTATTAATATGATCTAAAAACCAAATAATTTAAAAAAGAGCATGATCATCGGTTACGCAAGGAATTTATTTTATCTTTAATTATTGTATTGTAATTAATTTATTTATTATTTGTATTTTTTTTAATAAATCTATTTCGAATAGTGGCTGAATTTTAGCTTGAACAACTGTACGTACCTTGACCGCAAGATAATTTATATCATCCGCTTGATTAATGAAAGTATTTATATCGGCTGCTTCTAAAACTTTCGACTTTTTGGGCTGATAATTTTTAGATAGTCTTTTTAAAAATGTTTGTAACCGAGCAAACTTTGAGATATCTATATTTTGGTATAGATTTAAGCAAGCCCGCAACATACTATAACACACCCATATTGTAGAAGGTCTTTTGGTTTTACTTTTTTCGTTAATATACGCCAATACAACATTTTCTGTAATGTGTTGGACAGAATTCTTGCTGCACCATGTAGTAAAACCAGCATATTCTTTTTCATACACGGCTTTTGATTTCATTGGCAGCAAATTATTAATTACTTCCTCGGCGGCTTTTCTTACGTCGGGTGGCGTGGAACTAATTTCAATTTCGTCCATTTTTTTACGTTTTTTCGACAACTACTATACAAACATAGACAATAACTACCGTTCGCAAATTCGAATATTTGTATTTGAATTTATTTGACAGGTATCACGCTACCAACTGCTGAACATAAAAATACTCTAGATTGTAAGACGACAACCGTAATTTTCGAAATTTATATATAATTAATGTCGCAAAGTAGAAAAAATAGTATATAACACTCGTTTTATAAGACGTATTGGCGCACTCGTTCCATTTGGGCACTCCTCGCTACGCTCGTCGTGCCCAAAACTTCTCGTGCGCCAATTTTTGTCTTATAAAACTTGTATTATAATATACTATAATGGCATCAAGAAGAATAAGGCTCATCCGGAGGACGAATTTAACGACGGAGGAGTTATGTCGCCAGTCCAGCCAGAAGTAATATGATCTATGGCGTATAATCGCACCGTTGCGATAACTAGGCTAGGTTATATATGTGACTGCATTATTATTATATCTTAATTGTCTTTTGTCATTCGTCTTGTGCACTTCGTACAATAAATAAGTTAGTTCCAAAATAAAATCTTTTTTTAAAAGACCTACCGGTCGCGTTGGATCTTAACTCGTGGTTTACCTACCATCTTGTATTGCGTTTGTTTACTTATTGTAACTGTGCGGTGATTGTTTATCGGGTTTTGTGTTGTCAGATTTTTAAAAACGGTTGTAGAATTAGTGTTTATGAAAATATCTAGTTAATTGTAGGTATATTTTACCCGACGACCGGTTTTGATGTGTTTGTGTGAGTTAAAATCGTTTTTTTTTTTATTTCGGTGTCCGCAGAAACGAGCGCGAAATATCTTTAAACAATACAGTCATCAAAAACGTCTGCCCTTTTATTAACTTAAATATCCAGTAACTACAAAATAAAATAGATCAATAATAAATACATTCCTGGATGCTGGCCGTGTTTGCGTGGTCATATGATCTTAAAATTGGGACCACTTTATGTCAAATAATCATACCGCCCGTTAGTCCCATAAAGTTAAATTGACAAGCCGATACGTTATATAGGTTTATCTACGACGCACATATAATAAGTTCATTGCATACGTATCTATGACTATAATAAGCCCCATCATGATACACGCCAATGATTGTAATGACACTAGCGTTGTTGTTTGAACGAACTGTCATCATTATACAACGCTAGTGTCAAAGTCTGTCAAAACCTACGTGGATGACAGTTATGGGACAGTTCGTCTCGCCACCATTGACAAATACATTTAAAATATTTGATATAAAATGGAATTTATAGTCGTCGATAAAACGTCGTATTCGACTCGCACACAATGGATATAAATCGCTCGCATGTTTAAACGCTCGCCTACTGCTCGCGATTTATATCCTTAGTTATGTGCTCGTCCAATAATATACTGTTAAGTGGTTTCTAAGACGCCATGAGTATTTTTATAACTAATTAGCATAACAGCATGTGCTGTAAGAAGCTGCCGAAGCAGAAAGGGTCGTGGCTGCAATAAATCGACAGGAATTGCGTTTCGGTAAGTGACGTTAGATGTCAGTCAAATGAGAACAGACCCGACTTAAATAAATTTTGACTTAATTTTTGGTTATTTAACAATTAAATGTTGGTTTCCATAGAGTCCTACCCAGCAGGATTTATTAATTATTATTATTATTATAATTAGTAGTATTAGAGCAATTGTATTGCTGGATATGTTGCCTATTATTTGCAGAAACGGGTTGTTTCCGTAGAAAGTTTGTAGTCATTAACCAGTGGCACTAAAGACTTTTTAAATTCTTTTATATATGCAAAAAATCAAAAATGTCTGTAATTTCCTTCGGATGATGTTCTGTTAGTTTTTATAAAATGTGAAAGTTATCAAAAGTATAGTATATTAACTTCGGGTCTAATGGTGTTTCAGCAGAAGTTGTATATAATTTATAGACCAGGGTCGATAATTTTTGAAACAAAAAAAAATAAAAGTAGAATGAAACCCATTGGAGAAGGAAGAGAATATAACAAATATGAAGGGAAAAATAATTTACGGGCGATCTGAGGTCGGGAAGTGGGAGAGGGTGAGTTTTTAAGGGTAAGAAACGGTTTATCTCCACTTCCGGCAAAACTACAAGTCCTATGGAAAAAAGTTAAATGGCAAAGTTGTAGGTAATGAAAAGATCTATAACTTTTGTATTTACACTTTTTTCACATAACCTCAAAATTTATGTGAAAAACTCAAATAACCAAGTTTTTGGTTTTTTATTTTTATCTTTTACAAAAAGAATTTTTCTTTCACGAAATTTGGTGAAAACTTGGCTAGTTATGTCCCAAACACACTGTAATTTTTTTGATTTAAAATATTTATTTATTCATCTTATTTTGACTTATTATCGAAAAAGCAGCCTAATTTTCAATCAAAAATTCTCACGTCAAAATAGCTCCTTTTTTAATAAAGTCGGTGAGCTTTTTGTTCGTTGAAATCTCTACTTTCTGATGGCGAAAAAAAAGTATACATTACTATGGTAAATGTTCTCAGAAAATGCAAAGAAATGAAAAAAGGTAAAATCCGATTTTTTTTTAATCGTTGTGTATAATTTTGAGCTATTTATTAAAATGTATACTTTAATTACTCGATATGCGTAAGATTCCATGTTACATTGATAAACAGAAAAATTACAAATCCATAAAACACGAAGATTGCAAAAAATATGCGAATATAGTTGTTCTAAATATAATTAAAACTAGGATTTAAAGTGTACTTCATCTAAAAAATGTGATTGCTGCTCTTTTTTTCAGTAAAAAAGTTAATTTATTAAATTCAATTTACATTTGTTAGTATCCATTACTTTTTGTTTCTTTGATGGCATGTGTTCATCGTTAGATTCGAGTAGATTTTCGAAGTCTTCAAGACCATCACCGTCTTCGTCTCCAATATTAGTTCCAGTCTGCATTGGTTCTTCATCCACAATTTCGTCTGAATCAGTAAGTTCTTCGTAGCTTTTTTCTTTCGTAGCTGATGCTACTAGAATTAAGACCTCGATAGAAATTGCCAGGGATACTAATAAAACTGTCGTTGTGGGTCAAGATATTGATCTTTTGATCCTTTTAATCAATTAAATTCAAATAATAACGGCCTTTATTTTCACAAGCCAGGTTCTGATAGTTTCAAATATGAATCCTTCAAAAACATCGTTGCATTTCTGCATTGTTTTTCTGGTTGCGATACAGCATCTGGATTTGCCGGAAAAGGAAAGAATGGTATACAATTAATCAAATCTATTTATAAATGTAAAAATGATAATATAACACTGAATCAATTCAGATTTCGAAAATATCAATTCGCAAAAATTAAATCATCTTTCATATTGGCTAATCTGCCACCCACAGAAGGTGCAGCAGAACAACATTGTTACAGGGCATATTATCAGCTTCAAACTTGGCTGGGTAACGAACTGACAGCAACGGCTTGGGGCTGGAAGCAACATCAACGTGGCATTATGCCCAAATTTACAGAAACGGAATTAATTCCGGAACTATTGCTTAAAACGATTTGCTGCAGCTGTGCAACTGGATGTAGAATTTTAAAAGTTGGCTGCCGAAAACATGGTTTCAAATGCACAAATTTATGCTTAAACTTTCATTGTTTTGAAAAATGCTCCAATGCAGAAGAAAAAAGCTACCAAGAACTTAGTGATTCAGACGAAATTGTGGTTGAAGAACCAATGCAGACTGGAACTAATATTGGAGACGAAGACGGTGATGGTCTTGAAGACTTCGAAGATCTACTCGAATCTAACGATGAAGACATGCCATCAAAGAGACAAAAAGTAATGGATACTAACAAATGTAAATACAATGTTATAAATTAACTTTTTTACTGAAAAAAAGGGCAAAAGTCACATTTTTTAGATGAAGTACACTTTAAATCCTAGCTTTAATTATATTTAGAACAACTATTTTCGCATATTTTTTGCAATCTTCGTGTTTTATGGATTTGTAATTTTTCTGTTTTTCAATGTAACATGGAATCTTACGTTTATCGAGTAATTAAAGTATAAATTTTAATAAATAGCTCAAAATTATACACAACGATTAAAAAACAATCGGATTTTACTTTTTTTCATTTCTTTGCATTTTTTCAGAACATTTACCATTGTAATGTATACTTTTTTTTCACCATCAGAAAGTACACATTTCAGCGAACAAAAAACCCACCGACTTTATTAAAAAAGGAGATATTTTGACGTGAGAATTTTCGATTGAAAATTAGGCTGCTTTTTCGATAATAAGTCAAAATAAGATGAACAAATAAATATTTTAAATCAAAAAAATTACAGTGTGTTTGGGACATAACAAGGCAAGTTTTCACCAAATTTCGTGAAAGAAAAATTCTTTTTGTAAAAGGTAAAAATGAAAAACCAAAAACTTGGTTATTTGAATTTTTCACATAAGTTTTGAGGTTATGTGAAAAAAGTGTAAATGCAAAAGTTGTAGATCTTTTCATTACCTACAACTTTGCTATTTAACTTTTTTCCATAGGACTTGTAGTTTTTCCGGAAATCGAGATAAACCCTTTTTTACCCTTAAAAACTCACCCTCTCCCACTTCCCGACCTCAGATCGCCCGTAAATTATTTTTCCTTTCATTTTTGTTATATTCTCTTCCTTTTCCAATGAAAAAAGAAAAAAGCTACCAAGAACTTAGTGATTCAGACGAAATTGTGGTTGAAGAACCAATGCAGACTGGAACTAATATTGGAGACGAAGACGGTGATGGTCTTGAAGACTTCGAAGATCTACTCGAATCTAACGATGAAGACATGCCATCAAAGAGACAAAAAGTAATGGATACTAACAAATGTAAATACAATGTTATAAATTAACTTTTTTACTGAAAAAAGGGCAAAAGTCACATTTTTTAGATGAAGTACACTTTAAATCCTAGCTTTAATTATATTTAGAACAACTATTTTCGCATATTTTTTGCAATCTTCGTGTTTTATGGATTTGTAATTTTTCTGTTTTTCAATGTAACATGGAATCTTACGTTTATCGAGTAATTAAAGTATAAATTTTAATAAATAGCTCAAAATTATACACAACGATTAAAAAACAATCGGATTTTACCTTTTTTCATTTCTTTGCATTTTTTCAGAACATTTACCATTGTAATGTATACTTTTTTTCACCATCAGAAAGTACACATTTCAGCGAACAAAAAACCCACCGACTTTATTAAAAAAGGAGATATTTTGACGTGAGAATTTTCGATTGAAAATTAGGCTGCTTTTTCGATAATAAGTCAAAATAAGATGAACAAATAAATATTTTAAATCAAAAAAATTACAGTGTGTTTGGGACATAACAAGGCAAGTTTTCACCAAATTTCGTGAAAGAAAAATTCTGTTTGTAAAAGGTAAAAATGAAAAACCAAAAACTTGGTTATTTGAATTTTTCACATAAATTTTGAGGTTATGTGAAAAAAGTGTAAATGCAAAAGTTGTAGATCTTTTCATTACCTACAACTTTGCTATTTAACTTTTTTCCATAGGACTTGTAGTTTTTCCGGAAATCGAGATAAACCCTTTTTTACCCTTAAAAACTCACCCTCTCCCACTTCCCGACCTCAGATCGCCCGTAAATTATTTTTCCTTTCATTTTTGTTATATTCTCTTCCTTTTCCAATGGGTTTCATTCTACTTTTATTTTATTTCACTTTTTAATATTTTCAAATGCATCAGCATTGGTCTATCAGTTTTAAAGTAAGTTATTTTTCAAATATATTTTGTAGACTAATTTTGATCAAGATGTGTTAGAAAGTGACAGAATATTATTAATTAAAAGTTTTATAAATCTGTACACTCATTCAAATATATTATACCGTGTGATTCAATTTCAAGCCTCTCGCTTATTAGTGGAGATAGAGCATATGTTTCAGTTTGGCAAAGCACAAAAATACGAAACTTTGCCAAATTTAAACATAGGCTCTATCTCCACTAATAAGCAAGATCCCCATGGTGAGGCTCGAAATTGCATCACCCGGTATATCAGCAAAACCAAAATAAATAAACCCGTTTGTTTAATGGCCAGTAAGCTACAAAATGTATAATACTTATTTTGTTAGTATTCATATTCATATTTATGTTCCACTTAAGGTAAAATAAATCATATATTTGTTATAACCTTAATAGAGAGTATTTTTGTGTGATATATTTTTACTTTCGTTAGTTAAACAAATATAGTTTATACGTGCACGTTATAGCGCTTTATTTCTATTAATATCCGCCTGCAATTGTACAGAAAAATATAATTAGCGTTAGCTTGTCCGGACCAATATTCGTATAATCCCATAAGCTACACCTACTGCCTCCATTTTTTGTATACGAAAACATCGTCATAGCGTCTCCTTTTAATACTATCTCGATGGTCTGACCTTACACTGGTCGACTAAAGACATGGTCACCGGACTTCGGACTGGTATCATCTACTAGATGGTACCAGTAATATAATATCGACCAACATCGATTTAGTTAGTGCTTATTTGGAACTGTTCGACAATTTTCACCAATTCATATCCACCTAGATTAATTAACAACAAAGTAAGTTTTTCATAGTTTTATTTTCATAGTAGATGAGGGACTTTCGACTGTGGTAATGTGTTCGGAAGGAGAGAATAAAAAGCTTATCAGTCTTTGATGGTATAATTATTGGGACTCACATTTGCCTACGTTTCGCCGTTAGTATTCGGCCTACAGTTAAACAATAAGCATTAGTTTAGCAATTAAATCAGTAAAAATCTACAAAAAAGGTACAAAAAATAGTGAATACGCAATAAACATTAGTTTGGCAATTAATTCAGTAAAAATCTACCAAAAAAGGTACAAAAAAATAGTGGGTACGCAATACTTACTTACTGGTGTGTGACCAAGATTTGTCAAGATAAAATATTGTCGGTGATGATCTTTGCGGAGGACCATAGTCGCAACATACAGAGGGTAACATCTATGCAGATGTAATTTAAATTTTTCTGATATGATTTTTCACACATTAAATCCGACAACAGACATAACGAACACTAATAATAATGGCGCCAGGCTGTTAGAGACATCTAGTGGACGTATCATAATCTAATCAAACGGTCGGTAAACTAGAACAGATTCTAGAAGATTCGGCACCGGGGAGATTTTTTTCGCACTGTTATGTAAAGGGTGCGATTTAAGCGTGCATTATTTAAATAAATAGGTGCATTAAAATAGATACTTTGTGCATTAAAAAAAGAAATAATGTGCATTAAATAAATATGAATATGTTACATAAAACATTTAATAATGAGCAATATTTAATTCATCTTGTGCCCTAGAATGGCTGACTTCTGCATTAAAATAATACATACTGAGCATTAAATAAATATGAATATGTTACATAAAAAATTTAATAATGTGCAATATTTAATTCATCTTGTGCTCTAGAATGGCTGACTTATGCATTAAAATAATACATACTGAGCATTAAATAAATATCAATATGTTACATAAAAAATATTATGAGAAATATTTCCGTGTGTCATGTTTTCCTAAAATTGGTAAAAATTAACTTTTATCATTAATTACACAATCAGGAGACAAAACATCAAAACTAACTTTGTTTTTGTATTACTAAATTGAACGTCTACATACCTACATAGCCATATTAAATATAATATTTTCATTTGTAGGTTCTATCTCTATTCTCGGATTCATAAAAAGAAACATGGATAACCCGGGGTGTTATGAATATAACCTGAAAAATAATATTTGAATTAAAACAAAATCTGATATGGCCAGCACATTACCTACTTTATCATACTATAAAAAAACGCAAACGCTGACAATACCGTCAAAAAATCAAAATATCTGTCAAATCCTGGCTAACTAGTTTTAATGCAGACAAAATCTTGACCAACTAGAATTTGCTCATACACTTAAACTATGAATATTAGCAAAACATTTTATATACATAACTTATACAAAATTTCCGATAGTTTAATTTATTATCTAACTATCTTGACAAAATTACTGAAATGGCGGTTCATTTACAAAATCTTTGAAAAACGTTAAGAGTAAACCTCCAATTTACAAGAAAACCCAACCAATCTTTATGTAATTTAGAAAAGATTTTTTTTCCATTAGAAAACAAACGTTTTCATTAATTGTTTATTGTAAAAATATTACATTGTTTTTGGGTTGTTGATGTATGTTCTGTATGTATATAAGACCTGCACACGTGTTATGTGTGTTTCATTTTATAAAACTAATAATTATTAGATAGCAAGTTAAAATTGTACACGGAATAACCGTATTTGAAAAGAAACTTACGGCGTAATGGTACCGGTATCTACCAGGTATCTACTGAAATACTGCGGAAAAGGTAGTAGTACTATTAAAAAATGTTGATTGCCATAGCAACCAAAAGGAAAAAATAATGACTAAATTGTACAGCATCTAATTCTACTAAATACGTGTGAAAAAAGAATTATTATTATGTCTTATTACGACAGTTTCTTAAACAATAAAAAATAAACAAGTATAACAACAAGCAGTAGAGCAAGACGTAGGATACATATGATACAACACACATATCCTTATACATATTATAAGGGTTTAAACTATTACTAAAATCGCCTTTCCTCAAACGCGCGCGATTTGTTATATTTGAGGTTATGATTGTAACTAGAATTATATTTGCACTATGTACTGATTTATTCAAAGAAAATAAAACAGTTCACGTCCCTGTCAAACCAATTTTCATAACTCAGGTATAAAGTTTTATTTAGTTGACACCAAAACCATAGAGCTATACGACAGGACTAAGCTGTACGATACACATAAATGCGCTACGGGTTGCAGAACTTAATACACACTATAATCTCTCCAGGGCGCAATTTTCTCATGGTACAATTTAGATTATTGAATGCCCTTACCAAATTTTCAAATGCTGGTTTATTTAAACTATTAAACATATATTTCTTTTAATTAACAATTATTTTTTGAGATGCACATTATATTTTTATAGAGGTAACGATTGTATTGCACATTTATGTATTTAAGTGCACAAATATATTATGAAAGGAACATTTAAATAAATAAATGTACAATTATTTATTCTGATGCACATATTATAAATATATTGCAGTTATTTTTTTATGCACAAGGCATTTTTTGCATTCCTCAATTATTGTTTGTATTGGTCAAATGTTTTTTACATTGGTCAAATATTTTATCAAATGCTTACAATAAATGCATGTTTAATTTTTACTTTATCTTACGCAGTATGTAAAGTATTTTTTTTGAGATTTTAGCGGAAATAGGTCTTTTTGGGTCCCCTGAACATTTTTGACCAAGGTACAAAAAATGTCAAATTCAGCCGAATCCTCAATAAGTTTAATGTTACCGCCTCCTCCACCAATACAATCCAAATTGCAAGGCTGCTCATCAATAACAAATTACCATCAGACCTCAACAGCAAAAACGGTGTTTATAAGATCATATGCGAATGTGGAGCAACATACATAGGTGAAACGGGAAGAGACACATCCAGAATAAAACGACATCAGCCCTTGGCAAACATCTATGCACTGAGGGACATAAAACTAACAAAAATAACTTGAGCCTCTTACATAACACGGGGAAATCTTTCAAGTTAAGTCTTCTGGAAAAGTACGAAATCGACAAATCCATTAAGAAAGGAGACCACGTACTTAACGATATTACACAGTTTTCTGACTTTTATTTGTTTAAACTCATATAACTAATGTGCCGCCATCTATGCACAGATGTACGCGAATTGTAACCAAGGTAGATATTATACACGGGTTACAGTTCCATTCCGCTAGATGGCATTAACACCGCGTCCTCCGACCCTGACTGTCACCGCCCGCTTCCCTGCATTTTAATATACTTGCACGTGAGTTTGATGCCGTTTGGCGATACCTCTCACAGCCTCTCCTACATATTTGCACACTCTAAAGCCTACAAACACTGACGGTGAGTCTGTTCTGCTTATTTTTGATTTGTGTTGTTTGCGTTACGTGTGGTTCCTTGCCGGAGCACTGTCGCGCTGCGTTTTCAATGTTTTTTCTTGTCATTTTTTCTTCATTCTTAAAATGGAGCTTTTTAAATTGTACTAACTATCACACAACTGCTGTTATTTTTAACATGTAATTAGTCGAATTGCACTTCACGTATTTTCTATATTTTACTGACTGATATATCCTTCCAGCCCTGCCAGATGATGATCCCTACAGGGATTGAAATCGATCGCAATTAAGCTGTAAACATTTTCTGCACGTCTTATTAAAGGGCCTAAAGAAGATTTCTTGACCTTTTAATTCACCACAATGTTAACGATGACGAGCATGGAGACCTTTATCAACCACATTATATTATAAGTTGCTATCCAAGAGAATCCCACAATACCTCATGCGGAATCTTCCGCGTATCTACGCTGTAGAACGAATGTCCATAACCATAATTTAAGATTCAGGGGTTTGCTTGCTCCACCTGCCCATCGCGCTGAGCTGTATAAACGGGCATTCTCTTGCCATATCAGTCACATATACAATGGTCTCAGGGAAGATATGCAAAACTTATCGTGAAACAGTTTTGGGGAAAAGGTGAAGTGTTGTTTGTCTGTTTGCTCAGCAGGGGACTTTAGGCATTGTGCGCACATCGGAGGCTCTTTTAATTTTTATTTTTTTATGGGCATGTGCGATGTTTTGTTGAGTTGGATTTGCTGCAATTACGTATAATTAGACTATAGAGTAATTTTTGTTTGTTTTGGTTTTGATAAGTTCTTGGAATTATTGTTATATTATTGGTACAATTATGTCTTAGTTCTAGTTTGCGTAAGGGGTTCAGTGGAAGAGCAAGGCAATTTGGAAACAATTCTGTTCATCTCCGCCCTAAATATAATTATTATTTTCTTGCATTTAATATTGTTTTATGTTAATAAAGGAATTATTTATTATTTAATTATTTATTTATCGGCCAAATACTGGCTAACTAGTTTTATTTTAATGCAGACACGACTGATCTCAACCAAATAGATTCTCATGCAGTTAAACTATTAATTTTATATATTGTATGATAAAGTCATGTGCCTGGCCACATCAGATTTTTTATATTGCGCAAATAATTTGTACTTTTATGTAAACAAGTCAGGCTAACATACGGAGAGGTTATGAAGCACTAAAGCTTTTTTTACATTAGGATAGTACGCAGTAGAGTTAGTAGGTAGAGTAAGTACTATCCCGCTACTAGCTTAATATAAAGAAGAAGAGCTAGTATGAGTAGAGTACTAAAGCTACGTTTACATTAGGATAGTACGCAGTAGAGTTAGTAGGTAAAGTAAGTACTATCCCGCTACTAGCTTAATATAAACAAGAAGAGCTAGTATGAGTAGAGTAAAAGATAGTACTAAAGATAGTAACTGGTAGAGTAGAGTAGATAACACATGTGACTAATACACTATCCACCTGCCTTCCCCCACCACAGTCCGCAAAAACTATACATTAAATCTTGTTTAAAGAACATTTTACTAATTAAATGTTTCATTCTAACATTACCTATCTGTACTCTACCAATATTTATTTTGTGTGTACACGGTTACTCTACTGAACACGGGAGAGTAGAGTGATTTGGATAAATAGTAGGCAAGTGTATCCTACTACTTACTATCTTAATGTAAACGTGCCTTAGGAACGGTGACCGTCTTATCCCTAGTGAATTTTCTACAACAACTACAGGAGTACACTGTTTTGACGAGGTGGTTGTTGTAGATAGTTATCTACATTACCAGTTAATATTATACCAATGGATGTCGCTAGAACGTCGTGTTCTAGCGACATCTATTGGTATAATAGAGCCAGCGTCGTGCTGGCCTACGTGGCACGTTTTAGTATAATATGGAGATATTACGATGTAGCTGTACAGATGACAACGCAAATAAAGTGTTTCTCATATTAGTAACAGTGACTTATTATTAATAATATAAACAAGATAACATGGCGCAGTCGAGTATAAAAGAAGAACAGTGAAAAGAAGTAAATAGAAGAATAGAAAATAACCTAATTAAGAGAATAGAAGCCAAGGTCAATGGACAAAAGGACAAAACCAATGTGCATCGAGGGACCCCTCGACAAGCAGTCAAAGCGTGCACATTCTTGCATTGTATTGGGCAAGACGCGCGAGAGTTATATAAATCTTTTGAATTTGAAAGTGAGGAGGACAAATTAAAGTTAGATGTGATATTAAGGAAGTTTGATGACCACTACCTACCAAAACCTAACATAAGCGTGCAGAGGTAAAAATTTAACACACGATGTAGCTGTACAGATGACAACGCAAATAAAGTGTTTCTCATATTAGTAACAGTGACATATTATTAATAATATAAACATGATAACAGTGGTCTTATACATCTGTTTGCAGATTAATGTTGTTCGGTGTAAGCAAGATGTGGATATCTTCTCGGAAGAGATGTTTATGATACCCATTACATGAAAAATTGTATGAAACTAATACTAGCATGCGACGCAAATGCCCACGACGTCGCATATAACATCAACTACAGAAGTAAGCTACTGGATGATCGTAAAGTGAGTAATAATAATTTGGACATACTTAAGCGCGGCAACGAACCTGCCTTCGTAATGTTAGATCACAGATGGCTACAGTTTTCAATACGGGCAAGCGAATGCTCATTAAAACTATATCGAACCGCACAGATAGAGACACTTTAGTGATCTACTACGCCCTGTACGCACCAACCGCACACCCATAGCGCACCCGTTGCGAAAGCAAACGCGCATAGCGCCGCGGGAAACAGTTTTACGACGCCGGCGCCGCTTATATTCAGCAGCACACTACACGCGCTCATACGTCACCACCAGAACGTGGCCGACGATTGCGTCCACTATTTTTGGGGACAGTAACTTTGTTCTTTACTCTGCTGGACCTCCTGAACACTTGATGGTCCGGTTTTTCTGAACCTTTTATCTTCTCTCGCTCCGGTATTTCCTGGAGCTCGCCTGCGCCGGCTCTCCGGATGCTGTCTTAACTTTTTCTATTCTTCTCTGATACTTGTGGAGATAGGTCACACAGCAATCTCACCATAGTTTCTATTTACCCAGTCTGCCACCCTGGGCATTGGACGGTGGGTCCGGCGACCGACTTCCGTATTGTCCTACTCCGTCTTCCATCTTTGGAGCATCGTGTTTTGGTGTTCCCTTCTGTCTGGTCACTTGCTTTTCGGGTGTCCGATGGAATTTCCGAGCTTGTTCGCCCACCTTTAGGTGTATCGGTGGTGACGTCATGGACAGCCGCTGTCAAAACTGTCCGAATTTCCGACGGCACCCCGATGGCTGCTTCTCGCTGGACTTTGGTCAGCCTCTGCCTGTTATTAGCAAACGCTAGGTCGTCGGCAAAATCCACCATCCCTACATTTAAAGTCTCCAGTCTCGGCACCCCATTATAGAAGACATACCGAGAACTGATCCCTGTGGTATCCCGCTAGAGATGGCCATTTTCTCCGTGCCCCGTTATTTTCTGTGAGCACCAAATACCTATTTTCCAAGTAGCTTTGAAAAAGTCTTCATAGGTGGGGGCCGATGTGCCTATTTTCTAACTCCGTCAAGAGCTTGTCCCACACGGCGTTGAAGGCGTTTTTGACATCCGGGGACATCCAGCATACAGAAGCCCTTGGTTCGCCACGTTCCCTGGCTTGCCCTCTTTGCTGCTTCGGTGACGAGCTTCGCTGCATCGACTGATGATTGTCCGTCTCTAAATCCGAACTAATTTAATAAGTAATAAGTTGCTCCAGGAGTTTCCATTGTCGAGCAGGCAAATGGACCTGTGCTGATCGGGATATGATTATTCGGTTAGAATTCCGTTCATGACTTTAGTCATGTATTCTTCCGCTCGTTCCACCATGGTCTTGGCCGCCTCTGATGGTATTTCATCGGGGCCGGGCGCCTTATTCCCATTTATTCTGATGGCTGCTTGTCTTGCTTTATCGACCGTGAACCGCTGTATTGCCATCTCCTCACCAGCGTTCAACCACCTCCGGGTTTGCCGCACTGGGTGCTCGCGAAACAGTTCCTTGGCGACATTTCTTTAAATAACAGTCATTAATTTTTACTCGTAAACCGTTAAGACCGCTTTTTTTTTCATGTAAACTATTCACAACTTTACTGTTGAATTAAGAATAAAAAACCTACCAATACAAATATTTTAAATATGTTGCCAGAAAAACATTGTTGACGTCATAACTTCCAAAAAAATCTGATGTGGCCAGGCACATGACTTTATCATACTATGTACAAAATTAATAGTTTAGCTGCATTAGATTCCATTAACCATTAACATAAATATATTAATTAAAGAAAATACACATTATGAATTAACATAATTTCAAATGCTATAAAAATGGTGCCTTGCGCCATGGGCGCTTATCCAAAACTGCATTTACAAATTTGAAATCTTTACGATTCACCCGCCAGTGAATTAACAGCTTGGCGGGTAAATTTTTAAAACCAAACGACGATAAAATGATAAAAAATGCTTTACAAAAATATTTAAAGCAACGTAAAACGGTTTGATCTAAAAATTATTGAATAAAACTCAGCACGCACACGCAGCTACCGCCACCGCCTTCGCCGTCTCCCTCGTTGATCAGGATCAACGTCATCTTCATCGCTGACGTCCCGCTCAGCATCTAGTTGGAGAGGTCCTGCATCCGCATTGTCTTCGTGCTCGTCCCCAGGCTGATCTTGCGAATATTTTTTGACAGTAGGCATTGTCAAAACATCACCCTTTGAAACTACAGTGGCTCTATACTGACAGTGTGGCCATGAGCACGGCGGCTGCCATGTTTCCTCCAGATTTGAACACTACAGCATATAACAATGCCGCTTCAAATAAATTACAATTAGAATAAGGCAACGTTTCGAGCTGCAATGTAATATTCGTATATGAGACATAATTACAAAAAGATTATGTATTTACAGAGGTCTGAGAATGTGACGATAGTAGGAATAGAGAAGTACAAAGTATGTACCTACATATGTCGGTAACATCCTGTTGATTGCACATTAAACTGGAATAGGTACCAATGAAACAACGAATGTGTAGAAGCTATAAATAATAATATATTAAATAATGTCATAACTGAACAGCCATTACAGACTTGCTTGCATACATGTTCTGTTTCTGTTCTTTACATTTCCTACTAAGCTATTTTTAAACGGAACACAACAGAACTACGTATAAGCTTGGTTTTTAAATTATGGCAGTCAGGTAAATGCTTAAATGACTTGCACCCTTCACTAATTTTGTTTACAAAAAAATCTTTAATGTTCACATTTCTCTGGTTAGTGACTGTATTAAAATACTGCCGAAAAATTGTTTCCATTTTCACACACAAATGGAAAGTACTTTCATTACTAAAATACAATGTATTTTGTTTAAAACACTTTAACCTAACTAACTGCGCATATCTAAAATGTATAAATGTCTTGGAGCCTGCGGCTTCCACGCAACGCGAACATATTTTGGCATTTCGTCGAATACTTTTTAAAATGTAACCACATATATTATACAATGAGTTATGTTCCGCGTTACCTAAGGTTATCACTGGAGGTACAAAATCTTCTGGTATAACTGCGGGTGAATATATAACGTTTGCATGTTCAATGTTGAGAAATTCGGCCAAAAATTCACGGTCATCATGATCGTAGCTACTCCTGGACACCTCTTTTAAATATTGCCCAACACTAATGAGCTTTAAGTGATTTTTAAATTGAAGTGCGTTTGGGACTGCCTGTTTTGCACGAATCACACTAAAAAGGTTCTCTAAGCAGTTACACAGGACTGCTTAGAGAACCTTTTTAGTGTGATTCGTGCAAAACAGGCAGTCCCAAACGCACTTCAATTTAAAAATCACTTAAAGCTCATTAGTGTTGGGCAATATTTAAAAGAGGTGTCCAGGAGTAGCTACGATCATGATGACCGTGAATTTTTGGCCGAATTTCTCAACATTGAACATGCAAACGTTATATATTCACCCGCAGTTATACCAGAAGATTTTGTACCTCCAGTGATAACCTTAGGTAACGCGGAACATAACTCATTGTATAATATATGTGGTTACATTTTAAAAAGTATTCGACGAAATGCAAAAATATGTTCGCGTTGCGTGGAAGCCGCAGGCTCCAAGACATTTATACATTTTAGAGAACCGTGATGTCAAACTGAACGCATTATTTCTGTTTGTGAAAAAATCCTCTTGGATGTCTAAAATAGACTGTGTTGAAATTAATAAGCCAGTTTGGCTTGGCTTCCATGCCCTCTTTTCTCCTACTTCCATTACTCCGAAGACATCGATTACATTTCGCAGATGGGATAGGGCGTTTTGATATGCCTCCATGTTATGCTTGCTTAGGGCGAGTGTCGGATGCCGTGAAGTCATTAGTACAAACCACTGTTCTACTAAATCAAGGAATCGCGCCGTACTTTTATATTGTGGTCTACGCAACTCTTCACACACAAAATTTAAAGCACTGAAATGAGTGGGTGTTAAGTCTTCTTCTGTCAGCTGTGGAGCTGATTTAAATTGTAATGGCTTTTGGTATTTGATGACATCTTCGACATGTTGGATGTCAACAACTCTTGTGGGCAAATTAAATCTGATTTGCATATCAATAGTTATGTCGATAGTGCGGTTTGTTACGAACATATTTTTTATATTTTTAAAAAGATGTGGTACATCTGCTAAAATATATATCTTTCTGTTGGTATCTGTCGGATGTTGAATGTAATTTTTTATACGTGCATGGCGACCTGCTGTTACACCACATAGTTTCCAAAATGCCTGGTTAGCTGCACCCATATCAGAAATAATGGCGACTACACTCAAACACAATTTTTCCGTTTTCGAGATGATCTCATAAAGGATATCTTTATATACTCGGCCATCCACAGAACTGTCCGTAAAATAGTACGCAACTGTCTGTTTCCACCGTCGTGTGATGCCACCCAACATAATGACAAGTGCGTGATTGGCTACTTTCTCCGATGAATGGCCGGCCAAATTAACGTTGCCTAAACACACTTTCAGTGCAGGGTCATAAATTTTTGCAGGTGTTATTGCCATTTCATCCACCGTAATTACACAGTCTCGTTCATGTGTATCTTTAAAATTTCCTACTTTGATGCTTAAGAATTCAAATACTTCATGAAGGATACCAGGTTCAAAGTGAACATTTTCTAATCTTCTTCGTAAAGTGCGTAGAGATGGTAAGGGCATATGGCGTTTAATTAGTTCCTGATATCCGGTAGTACCACATGCAAATCTTAACCTCAATGCCTTTGTCAGGGTCGTGTTGGACCATTTTCGAAATCGTGTTGATGGTCTTCGCAGTACTTCAATTTGATCCCTGTGGAAATACATTTTACAGAAAACCAATTAAACTAATTAGAAGTAGATATTACGAGTTAAACACTTTCTTCAAAAGCTGATCGCTCTGTAAATCTTTAATGTACTCTTCATTGTGATGTATCATAGTGTTTAGACTCCGCTTCATTTTTCGAAGTTCATTCCGATGTTTATTGGCACGTTGGGTGGCCTTCTTGTACACTACCTCGTACTTTCTGAGCTTTTCTTCTGTGTGTTGCGGAGTTGTGGACTGGCCAGATGCAGGTTCGGGTTCATCGACAATGTCACTTTCTGGAGATGATAGTTCTAAATTCTCCATACTTGAAGGTCCAGGTTCATTATGTGCAATTCGTCTGTGTTTTGGGCTCACAATTTTCCTTTCCACAGGAGGCTTTCTCTTTGGTTTTGGTTTGGCAAAGCTGAAGATAGTGAACAGCATTGTTTTTTAATTTCCTTGTGCCATCGTGCCTTGTCTTTTCCCACATCTCAGGCTCAAAATGTACCTGTGAATGAGCATGAATGAGCATTTAAAATACATAATTATAGGTAGATAACTAACCTCACAAAGATAGGATTTATTTGTGGGAGTCCAATTCTCCCGCCTAACTTTTGCAACCCACTGTTTCCTTCTTTGAGGATCTCTTGGAAATACTTTCATCAAGTACCCTTGCTCGGATCTGTTTTTACATACATATACCATTGTATCACGCTGTGATTATATTCAGGCTTCTTCGCACTTTGTATAGTTATCCTATAATGCACACAATGCTTATTTAGTACTATAGCACTTTCAGTTTATTATTTCAAAATTAATAAAGGCAGAGTTTCTTAGCTACTTACGTACTTACCAAATAATTTAAAATCATTTTCGTGGAGTAGGTATATTTCAACTGTTCCACAACAGCCGTACTAATTTATGTGTCACTCTTTTATTTCGCAGCAGCAAATAAACGCACCACACGTCAAGTAATTTCTGAGTGATTTTATCATTTACAACAGTTCACAACATCGAATTAATGATCAAATATTAAACGAAAGCAGGCAAAACAGACCCACTGCTGTGTGTTTACATATAAATCTGGAGGAAACATGGCGTCCCTTCACGCAGCCATAGAAATCGAGACCACTGTATGGCCACACTGTCAGTATAGAGCCACTGTATTTGAAACTACCTACTGTCATTAGAATACACCGTCATATCTGTCATAACATTTGTCAAATCCTCGCTTACTAGTTTCATATTAATGCAGACACGACCGATCAAATAGAATTTGCTCATGCAGCGGCTAAATTATTAATTTTACCAAAAAATGTCATAAACATAATCAGTTAGAATAAAATGCAGGGTTGCAGTGGTTCCAAAGTAATCTTTATTTTGTCTTTCTGGCTACCGGTTTCGAGATAATCTCGTCTTCAGGCCCCAACTACAATAAACAACGTCCAATCAGTACACAAGTACAAGTAACACCGTCTCGTTCAATCATTACAAACGCATATTCGATTCCACGAGTGAATAAATAAAACAAACAAAATAATAAATAAAAATATCTCACCGTCAAATTGCTATACGATGCGTGATTTTTCTAGGTTATGTTTCGCCATTTTATACATCTCTATTTTGTTACTCTTCTATTTCTAAAACAACATTTGACTTATCATACACTAGACCTATTTCCATTATTAAACATTTCAAATGATATTAATTGTTGTCTTAAATATGTAAATTTCGGGGTAACGTACCTGTTTTATGAGATTAGCTTGCATACATGTGGTCATACGGAACAAACGAGTGGACCAATGGTGAAGCAGTATGATATATTGATTTTTATTGTGGTAGCGTTGTGGCGGGATTTTTAAACAATTTTAAAAACATACGGTGGGGATTAATATCAACTATGTCGTTAAGAATGAGGTCCGGTGTTCTGTGGTGATGACGGTATATTTCTAATTCTTCTAGTAAATGCATCTTTTTTGTTTTGTCTTAACGACATAGTTCTTAACGACATAGTTGATATTAATCCCCACCGTATGTTTTTAAAATTGTTTAAAAATCCCGCCACAACGCTACCACAATAAAAATCAATATATCATACTGCTTCACCATTGGTCCACTCGTTTGTTCCGTATGACCACATGTATCAATGCAAGCTAATCTCATAAAACAGGTACGTTACCCCGAAATTTACATATTTAAGACAACAATTAATATCATTTGAAATGTTTAATAATGGAAATAGGTCTAGTGTATGATAAGTCAAATGTTGTTTTAGAAATAGAAGAGTAACAAAATAGAGATGTATAAAATGGCGAAACATAACCTAGAAAAATCACGCATCGTATAGCAATTTGACGGTGAGATATTTTTATTTATTATTTTGTTTGTTTTATTTATTCACTCGTGGAATTGAATATGCGTTTGTAATGATTGAACGAGACGGTGTTACTTGTACTTGTGTACTGATTGGACGTTGTTTATTGTAGTTGGGGCCTGAAGACGAGATTATCTCGAAACCGGTAGCCAGAAAGACAAAATAAAGATTACTTTGGAACCACTGCAACCCTGCATTTTATTCTAACTGACTATTTACACCAAAGTACCAATGGAGAGAATTATAGCATCATAAATATAAATTATTCAAAATTTCCTCTAGTTTAATTTATTATTTAACTATTTTGACGAAATAACTGAAATGGCGGCTCATTTCCAAAATCCCTACAAAATGCTTAGAGGAAACAGCCAGTTCTTTTAGACCCTTTTGAACCAAAAGTTTTTCAGCTCTAAGTTTGGTCATAAAACTGCTAAATATGAACTTTTGTCCCGATACCTTTAGTAGTTTCTCCGGAATCGTCTCCACAAAAATCGGGTGCACACACATACATACACACACACAGAGAGACATTTTTTTGTACCTTGATCAATAATGATCAGGGGACCCAAAAATACCATGTCCGCTAAAATCTCAATTTTTTTTTCGTTACGATTACAATACTTCGTCATACTGCGTATGATAAAGTAAAAACATAATCGAAAAATCATTCATAGCTTCTTCATATGCATCGTAATTTCAATCACTATACTTCTTTTAGATTTTTGGTTTATCGCAAACATTAACGGAGTTATCGATTTTATCCGCTATTTAATTTCCACCGAATTGCTGGTCAGAGCATTCAGCCTCGGTCTGAACACCGAACGGTTAATATTTACGCTATAGTTATATATCTACTGAATAAAGTGATAGTCTAAAGATAGATTGTATTTGATTGACACCTCAGATCATAATATTTCGACGGCGAGGATAAAGTACGGAAAGCAACGCTAGGTACCGTTAAAGAAGAGGACAATATAAAAGAAAGCACACGGTCGAAAGCAGGGTATGGAAGACATCTTACCACTGACTCAAAAGGTTTACTGCTTGGTCAACTTCTGGTAACAAATAGTTAGAGCTTTCCTTTCAAAATTTAAATTAAATATGCCTATCTACATGGTTAATTCTAGATCTAATGATCCTTTCGCCATGTATGAGAAAAATAATTTATATTTATTCCATAACGTTCCTTGAATGACAAATAATACGTAATTATAATCGTAAAAATAACTAGTACCACTAGTACTAGTACTACTAGTACTAGTAGTAATAAGTACCAAACAGACGTCAACTATTTAGTTTATGGTTTGAGAACAAACCCCTAATAGCTAAATGCCCTGTCCAACCCTAACCAACGCATATGTACAACTATCTGAAAAATCCCTCGTCGTATAAAATAATTTAATGATTCGTTAATTAGGGTCCTCTACTACGTCATATACCGTTAGCCCATAAGGTTGCACATATTATCGACCCGCCGCAACCAACGTAATGTAGTTTTGATGTAATAGATTTTGTATATATGTCAGAAAAGAAAGTCATTGACAAACTAAAAGGTTGAGAAACGCTGAGCTAGTGAGTAACTATTACGAAAGAAGCCACGGATTTCTGTAATTGAACAATTTAAAATTAAAACAAATTTAACTCTACATTTTATATTGTTCTTTTTTAATCGTAAGCAGTCGCCAATGCTCAAGCACAATCTAATAGGCTAGTCAGACGTCGACTTCTGTATCTTAAATTTGTGTTAGAACAGATTTATGTTCTATTTAGATTCAAAATTTTCATGACAAAATGATGTGAGGAAAATCTATGGACTTTTTACCTTACAGTATAGTCTTACGGTATAGTAATGTAGGCTTACAATAGTCTTACAATTCGGTTTGGTGATAGAGATAAGGTAAACTTACCGTCAGTATCCATTAGCTTAGTTTGAGTATCTTCTGAACTTGCTTCTAATAATGTCAAACTCAATACCATTGCGATCATCGTTACCGCAATAATTATCATAGCAACTGCCATCAAATAAATATTTTTCCTGTCGAATTGTGATTTTTCACCTATGACAAAGGAAAGAGTACGTTGTAACGATCCATTCTAAATTCAAATTCGAATTCTTCGCGATAAGAAACGCAGGGGGGAGAAAGCAGGCCAAGCGCGCGAATGTTCAAAGCATACCTATATTCCGCCGCAAATAAAGCGCATCATTTATTAGTAACAGTGAGTTATTATTATTAATATAAACAAGACAACAATAGGGCTTTTGTACCGGTTATTTCTGCGTTGTACTGATATACTTTGACCATACAGACAGTGAACCAAGTGCGCCGTTTGGTATAATGCGATTTTAGTATTCCTTAAACGGTATTGTGTTTGACAAATTAGGCGTTTCAAACTGTATGTAGTTCACCAAATAATAATCACGAAAAATATATATTTTAGGAAATAATAGCCTGTATACAGAACTTTCATAAAGCTATGTGGCAAGCAGGTAGATTTTACCCCAACTTGCCATCAACACTTAGACCAGGTAATAGAGCAGAAGATAACTGAGTTCGTGATAAAAATAGTATCAGGAAGCCGACGGTTCCAGGTCACGTGGAATAGTCCGTAGATGTATTGTGATGTATTTTTAACTCGCAAATATCATTACTTAATTTGTTATAAGGAAAAACCACAAAAAATAATGTTTGCAGGAATCTTGATGCTATCAACAGACGAAATGTAGAGAATAAAAAGACAAAAAATGAGTCCTACACGGACTCGATTGGAAATAACCCTTTTGATGCCATCAGTTCCCATGACTGAAGTCCATCGGTGTAGCAACGGACTCTATTAAAGACACTGAAATGTACAAAGATGTACCAATTTTCAAGTTTTCTGGATCTTGTACACATAAAATGTAATAGTGCCTAGCCTCTGTATCTGTATTAATAAAATACTACCTATTCTACTTACACATGTTAAATTATTGCCTCCTGTTATTTCTTCCGCCCAGCAGCGAGTAGGCTTTTGGCAAGCCGAACAAGACGTGTTATGTAAATGCGACCTATTGACATGCACGTACAATGACAATATATTTCATTGACAGTGATTGACAATCAATCATGCAGGGTTATGTTATCAAAATGTAACATCCATAGTTATACATATGTGCTATACTGTACTAATGTGTACTTGATTGTCATTATGTTAACTTGACAATTTTAAGTATAAATTGGGAAAATTTATACCCTTTCTGCCATAGCTTGAAAACAATTATTCTAAACAAAATTGACGTTAATTTCAAGATTTACAATGTTGTGTTGGATTTTTCGTCTAAATTTAAATGCAAACGAGATATTTGTATTTTGAAAGATATTTTACTCAAAAGAAAACAGTCGAGAATGTCAGGTGTGCAAATTTAGGGTTTTCATGGGCGAAGTATGCACAATGTCTGTCGTTTTGCAACCTTAAACTACCAAGATGTCGACCGATATGAATAATATTGAGCATATAATATTATGGCTGTTGGTACCATCATCGCGCAACAACTCTCATCAACAATGATGAGTCATCATACATATTTCCACCACAAACTATACTGCCCATACATGCGCGTGTTAGGATCGCCCAGTCGATACCCATCAGGAATTATGCTGACATGCTGACACTTCATAATAAATAGTATATAAGTTATAATTATAATCATAGTAGTTTAGTATTCATTTAGCTCTACATCGCTGTCGTGTACTCCGTCCGTCTCTATATCGTCTGTACGTTAATATTTCGATTAATAAAATACTTTATTATTGGGATTCCAAAGTACTTAACTGGCGCAGGATTGTTTCAACGGAGCTAATCAAAATTTTCGGTTTCGGTCGGTTTTAACCGTTTGTTGGACAGTTTATTACGAACTTAGTGTAGATTTTTTAAAGAAAATCTTAGTGACTATAAATTCTTAAAGACTTAGTGATAGTGTCAAAAACAAGACAACCATAGGATTACCACTGGATTACCATAAGACTACCATAGGACTACTATAATACTACCATAGGATTATCATCTTAAGAAGCCTCAAGAATACGATGTTCACCAGTCTCATACTGTAAGTACTTTTGTTCGTATCCTCGTATGGTCGCATCCCGATCTTTACGAACTCTTATCCCTTTTAAATATCACAATATCAGTAGAACTGGAAAATCACGAATGGAAATTATCAACCAAACACAAGAAGAAACAATGACACAACAAATACAATCAATCCACCTCGAGACTGTTCCAAAATATGATGGGAACCCGTCAACATTAGCCATCTTTATCACAGCTTGCGAATATTTGCTACGAATATTTAGCAATATTCGTGCATTAGTGCATTAGTTTTAATTAGCAGCAGGGACATCATGGCGAAGAATAAAAGAACAACTTCAACAGTACTTTGGCAACCAAAGAGATGAAAACTGTTTAATTGGGGACCTCATGGCTTTGAAGCCGAGTAGCGGAGAAAGCCCCTACCAATTTGGGATACAATGCCAGGACGTGTGGAGTTTCCTCTTAACAAGACTGAAACTTTAGGAACAGGAGGCAGCAGTAAGGTTAGTCAAGACCAAATTGTATGACGACTTAACACTTCAAACCTACCTGCAAGGGCTACCAAACCATCTATGTCTGGCAGTAAGACTACGAAACCCGGACAGCTTAGAAAAAGCAATGAGCTTCAACCAACAAAGTGTTACAACCGAGTGCATCTAGCCAAATAATAAACCCTTTAACTGGATCACCACCACAAGTTTCAAATTCACCCCTACTCAGACATAATTATTCCACACCAATGCAAAGATCGCAATACCCGCAGAAAATTTTCCAGCAAGAGCAAATGCAACAAATATGCCAAGATATTATGGCCCACCACCACAACAAGGTTATTATAAACCACAAATGCAAGGAAACATGGTAAGAAACTACCCACCAGTACCAAATGTCAATCAAATAATACCAAATTTTTCAAGACCAAATTTTCCACCAACACAATCAAATTTTCCACCACCTCAACCAAATTTTCCACCAAATCAACTACAAAAACAAGAGTATAAATCGGAGCCGATGGAAACATCGATAATTCAAACAAGAAGATCGTTTAAACCCAAACAATTACTGGCACATTATTATCAAGAAGAAGCAGTAGACTCCTACTACCACCAAATTGAAGAAAATGAGGGGCAATCCTAACAGAATCAATACCAAGATGGTTAAGACGATCAATACGTCGATGCACAAGAAGAAAATTTTCAAGAGGCTTACTTCGAAGACCAACAAACATAATTAATTTAAATGCCACCACAAACATTTACCGTTCATCGATATACCAGAAATAAACGCAAATTTCATAATCGACACAGGATCCACGAAAACTTCTAATAAGTACGCAAAAGGCTCAACAATTTTTCTATGGTTATGGTCAGATTGAACCCTTCCAAATTCAATCAGCACACCAAATAGCAACCACGAATACGTAGCATTGACCCCATTACCTTTTGCATTCAATGTAAACAAGATGCATAAATTTTATATATTGGATTTTAGCACAAAATATGATGGTTTAATAGGAGTAGATTTATTGAAAATCCTAGAAGCGGAAATTGACTTCAAAAACAAATTATTACGCACACGGTATGGAAATATACCGATACACATGTGTGAAAATAGGACGACTCCTAAGATATATCAAATTACAGTCGGTCCTCGAACTTAGCAACTAGTACGTTTACCCGTCGACAACAACTATAATGACGCAATTATCAACTACGCAAAAGTATGCAAAGGCGTAGATTTACCTAGTGACATTGTACAAATAAAAAACAGAATAGCTATAACAACAATTACCAATGTCAATGACCACGAAGTAACAATAAATATAAGTAAACCACTGCACGTGGAAAATACGAAATAAACTAATTGTATTATCAAGCAGAAGATCCAACAATGCAATACTGCAACCCAATGTTATCAGAAAACTTACGCAATAAGTTAAATTTGGAACATATAAACACCGGAGAAAGCAAGAAAGTATAATATAAGGACATCTTTTATTGCGATGGAATACCGTTATCTTTTACCAACGCTGTTAAGCATAAAATAAAAACCACCGATAATAATCCGATTTACACACAAAATTGTCGTCAACCACCTATATATAAAGAAGAAATACGTAGACAAGTCAACTCCATGTTAGAACAAGGAATTATTCAACCATTATCATCTCAGTGGAGCAGTCCCGTACATCAGGTACTAAAGAAAAGCGACAAGTCTGGGAACCCAAACTGAAGGATGGTAATTGATTACCGGAAATTAAATGAAAAGACCATCAATGACAAATACCCTCTACCCAACATTTCGGATATTCTGGGTAAATTGGGAAAATCGCAATATTTTACCACCCTTGACCTGTGCTCCGGATACCACAAAAAACAATGCCGAATTCCGAAGCCGGTTCATCAGCTGGAGAATCGACCACAGTACCATGGATCTATAGTTTACCAAGATGGCAAACAGCTGCGATTTTTACCGCAGTGGGTTTAGATTCGACCAGAACACTCGACGAACTCTGCAACCGCTTTGAGGAATATATGGAAAGCAAGGAAGTACCAGTAGAAAACAGACAAGCCGAAGGTCCATGACGCGATAGTTTTAGCGGTGGGATGTCTACTGCATCAATATGCCAGCGTATCAGAAAGTGGGGTCTACATTTCAGAGGAAATAGCGATGCGATTTCGTTCCTCAAAAGAATTAAGAAGTTCCGAGAATACTATGCTGTCGCTGAAAGCAAGATGTTAGCAACGTTACCCGTATTACTGAGTGGGAAAAGTTTACTGTGGTACCGTAATAATAAGTATTCGTGGGAAACATGGAATGATTTCGTGAAAGACTTCAAACTACAATATTTGACTCCCGGATATACGCTCGCATTAGAGGAAGTAACCAGAGCGACGCACGTTACGGTTAGCAATACCGTGACGGTAAGGTTAGATAAGCCAGAGCGCCTATGTTTGCGATACGGCATTGAGGAGGTTTCAACCGGAGTTGAAACGATTGACGATATTGAGAAGGATGTTCGACCTAGTAAAATGACTCGTTTTGATGACGATGCCGACAAAACTGATGATAAGCCTAGAGAGGAAATTGCTGATGAGAAAACGGAGGAAGAGGTGTTGTCTAAACCGGAGGAACAAGAATCCGGTAAGGAAGATGAAGTAGAAGGCACTAAAACAGTCGAAGACAAAAACATTAAAACTGATCAGGATACTTTAGGGAAAAAAGTTGAACCAGTGAAGAATGATGTCAATGGCTTGAAACAGGAAAGTTCTGAACTACTTTGGGAGATGAACAAGATAAAGCAGGCGTTAAAGGAACGTGTAGAAACGATATCCAAGCAACAAGCGTACTGCGAAGATATCTTGAAGAAACATCAAAATTATGAAACCCAATCAAATTGTAATAAAGATTTGCTTGTAAAGCGAGAAGAGGTTATTGATGAGTTACAAAAAGAAATTGATTTACTTAAATCAGACAGTAAAGAGGTACATATTGAGAAAGACAAGGAAACAAAAGTTGAGATAAAAAGAACCGAAGAAATTGATGAAGGCTCTGCTGAGATAATAGATGCTGACGATGTAAAAGATGTAGGAGTGAAGCCAAATGATAGTGAAGAGAAAAAAGACGACAGAGGAGAAGATAAAGCGACGGGCTGCATATAAGCCTTCTGCTACCTGCCACGGCACCAAGTAAATTGACTCCGCCTACATCGCGCAGCGGTTGGACGGTAAGCGGGCTGCCTTAAGGGTCGGCAACCGATTAAGCACACAGAAATCAAGTAAAATCAATATCTACCAGGCGTTGCGTTGCGTTGGTTAGAGACAATTCAATTAATATCTCAATTAGCAAGATTGATAATGAATATCTTATTTTAATTACGTACCTCTATTTATTGATGATTTTTAAATACTAATAACCGCATAAAATAGATACAATTCAGATAAAATACAGATTTTAACATCCATGCTCTCCTAACCCGAATGGTATATACAACCATACTAAAATATATTTGCATTAACACGTCTTGTACATTCATCACTTAAATAATGTACTGTAATCATGCTAGTTGACACTTGGTGCCATTTCGTTGTGCAAATTATCACTACAAATAGGTTCTGTCTTTACAATTTAGATAGGCTCTGTTGTGATCTTTGTTCGTTTTCTGGTTTCACGCCAAACAGCACGGAAAAAGCCATTAGACGTATATACCTATACAATTTTAATTATACCCTTAAACCGTGTTATATCATATAATAAAACACCGTTTCAGTTGCCATATGTTTTTTTTTTATTTACCACTACAATAATAATAATAATAAAATAAAATAGTAATAAATTATAATAGTATATTATAATACAAGTTTTATAAAAGATTGTGATCCAGTGTTTTCATAACGACACCAAAACCCGTTTGGTTATGACTTTATAACGAACGCAAAGTAGAAAAGTTAATTTATAAAATTTGTATTTGCCGTGTTATTTATTATAAGAGTTTTAGTAAAATATCGACAACAATAACTTATTAACTTTTTGGGTATATCGGCAAGAATAACTTCTTCTGGTCTTATTTTAC
The DNA here is from genome assembly GCA_964023965.1 of Melinopterus prodromus. Taxonomy (NCBI): domain Eukaryota; kingdom Metazoa; phylum Arthropoda; class Insecta; order Coleoptera; family Scarabaeidae; genus Melinopterus; species Melinopterus prodromus. The sequence continues at coordinate 35,440,815 of OZ030394.1, read as the reverse complement.
TTATACTACAGACTTCATCAGATAATTAAACTGTAAAAATACTATACTAAGTGAACACTTTTTTAACTTTTGTTTGGGTTTTTATAGTTTATTTAATTTCCTGATGAAGTCTTTGATTTAAGCAAAATACTAAAAATTAAAAAAAAGTTAATAAGTTATTGTTGTCGATATTTTACTAAAACTCTTAGAAGCTAGGTAGGATCATAGTTGGCGCTGTAGGCTAGCATGATGTCAAGTGATAGGTATCAACGTAGTTGGCATTTTAGGCTAGCACGTTCTAGGTAGGATCATAGTTGGCGGCTGTAGGCTAGCAAGATATCAAGTGATAGCTAGCAACATAGTTGACATTTTAGGCTAGCACGTTCTAGGCAGGATCATAGTTGGCATTGTAGGCTACCATGATATCAAGTTGTAGTTAGCAACGTAGTTGGCATTTTAGGCTAGCACGTTCTAGGTAGGATCATAGTTGGCGCTGTAGGCTAGCATGGTTAAAGTTTCAGGTAACATTGTAGATAATAATTGTTTCGGGTTGATATTCTGTTTTTATTTATGTATTGGGAACTTCTTTTATGTGCAAGTATGAAAATAAATTTATTTAGTTATTTTACGTAGGATTTTGGTTTTAATTTTTGAAGAACCCCTATAGTAAAGAGCTACCTACTACAGAAAATATCTTAGGATATTATTATTGTGTGACGAGAAAAGTCGAATCAGACGGACCACGTTACATAGAAGAGCTTTCAACACAGAAAGAGGACATTATGAATTCAAGAGAATGCCGTTTGTATTGACCAATGCCCCTGCGACATTCCAGAATCCAGAGAGTTATGGATAATGTCTTGCGTGGAATCCAAAACGAAAAATGTGCCGTTTATCTGGATAATATCATCATTTTTTCCACATCGCTACAAGAACACATTGAAAGATTATGAGCAGTTTTCAATCGTCTCAGACAGAGCAACTTTAAAATACAACTAGATAAATGTGAATTTCTAAGTAAAGAGATTGCGTACTTGGGACACATCATTACTTCAGAATGCGTGAAGCCGAATCCGGATAAGATTAAAGCAGTGTTAAACTATCCCAAGACATCAAAGGAAATCAAAGCAATCCTAGGACTCGTCGGATACTATAGAAGATTTATTAAGGATTTTACTAAACTAACAAAACCCTTAACACGTTGTTTGAATAAAGGTGCAAAAATTGAACTAACATCAGAATACAAACAGGCCGTCGGAAAATGCAAGCAAATTCTAGTAAATCATCCGATTTTACTTTACAAAACTTTTCATCCTTACAACAGATGCTTCAAGTGTCGCTCTAGGTGCAATTCTGTCTCAAGGCCCAATTGGACAAGATAGGCCAATTGCTTATGCTTCTTGAACTTTGAGCAGTATAGAAGAAAAAAGCGCAACAATCGAGAAAGAGCTTCTCGGAATAATTTGGGCCACGAAATTCCACCGTCCTTATCTATTTGGCCGAAAATTTTCATCTACAGTGAGCACAGGCCTTTGGTTTGGCTTTTCAACCTGAAAGAACCAAATTCAAAACTTACAAGATGGAGATTACGTTTGCAAGAGTTTAATTACGAAATTATTTACAAAAAAGGAGCCCAGAACACGAATGCGGACGCATTATCAAGGGTACAAATTAATACACTGGATACCGATGACAATACCTCCATTATTGTTAATATAGATGACGAAATCGAAAATCTAATCAACGATATTCAATTAGGAGATAACAACAAGAGCATGGACGAAGAAGTAGAAATTCAAAGGACTGTACGTGAATTATTGCATGAACCAGAAGAACAAGTACATAGTACAAGGAATACAAACCAGGAAGACGAACCGAACGACGTTACACCAATCTTAATTAAACGAATAGATAACAAACCAATTCAAATTATTATAAAATCAGTCAATGGAAAAACTAAAGTTAAAATTACTAAAGAAGAAGATAGGAAAATTTTAAATGTAATAATACCACAAGTGGACAACGAAGATGAAATTTTAGAATTTTTGAGGGAATACACTGAACCAAAGAACAAATATTTTATCTATTTTGACAAGGAACCAATGTACGAAGATTTTTGTAGAACATACACCGAACATTTCAATGATGATGGACCAAAATTAATTCGATGTACTAATAGAATAACTAATAGAATAATTACCATGAAGGTAAAACAAATCATAGAGGAATCACAGAAACGCTTAAACATCTACAACGATTTTATTTCTGGAAAACTATAAAAACATGTGTTACGAAATACATAAATAATTGCAGTGTTTGTAAAATACACAAGTATGAACGGAGTCGACCGACATTCCGATGATGTTTACAGACACCGCAGAAAAGCCACTTCAGCATCTTCACGCCGACACATTTACCATTCGCGGCAGCAATTTTGTAACATTAGTCCACGCGTTCACTATACTAGGTCAAGCAATTCCTGTAACAAGCAAAAATGCTACCGAGTTACAAACGCTTTTATACAATATTTTACATATTAAGGAACACCGGATAAAATTGCGCTAGACAACGGAGCGGAATTTAATAACGACAGAGTACAACAACTATTGGAAATACACAAAATCAAACCACATTTTATCACTCCAAAGAGTCCACAAGCCAACGGTATGGTCGAAAGATTACACTCAACCATAATCGAACACATCCGAATGTTAAAACAAAATTATAAGGAGCCAATAGGAAATTTAATGTGATATGCTATAATCGCCTATAACAACTCAATACATTCGGTGACCGGGCTCACCCCTTTCAAATGAACATTTGGGCTCACAAACACACGAACCATATTGGACGCCTTTTATAATAATCAGTATTATCAGCAGTACGTAAAGAGCCAAAAGAGAAAACTACAACAAATTTACGAACGAATCAAGGACGACATGTTAAGTAACAAGAGGAAAACTGTGGAGAAGCGAAACAATGGAAAAAGTGACCAAACAACCTTCAAAGTGGGACAAACTGTGTACGAATGTAAAACTACTGGAAACAAAAACAAAACTACAGAAAAATTCATGGGTCCATTCAAGATTACAAAATTAAATAATGGCAATACAGCAGAAATAAGTAGAAATAACAAAACAAAAAGATACATCTGAGACAGTTAAGAAAACCCATTGTTTCAGATGCACCTTCTACATCGAAGTGGATTAACCAACATCGAAAAATTCACCGACAATCCGGTCTTCTACCAGTACGACTTGGAACTGCACAAAAAACGATAGATTATTGGACCATAAATAAATCAATGGATTTATCGAAACTTACAAACTTACAAATACGAAAATTTAAGAAACAACTACATGCAACTATATGATGCACGAGTCAACAACAGTAAGGAAACCCAATTCAAACAAGAACTTTGGAATTACAAATTATTTTGGAAGAACAAATAGCACCAGGACCGAGGAAAAGCAGAAGAGGCCTAATCAATGCTTTAGGATCCATTTATAAAAGCAATAGTGCGCAATCATTCGGCAAATTCAAGAAAGACGAAGAAATCCAACCAATCAATCTACAACAAATCAAATTAGATGAAATCCAATCTCTGGAAAGCCAGATGAACCACGTAGAAGATTATTCACAACCTACAGCTCTAAATTTTAATAAAATTAGTGGTCACTCACTAGTACTATATGTTGCATTATTGTTTTTAATAATATATGTTATAGTTAGGTCCACTCGAGTGAAGAAAACCAGCATATCAGAACAGGTCCAATTACCCATCCAGGACCAACCAACAAACCAGAACTTATCTGTCGACAACATATCGTTCTGAAATCAGGTTTTCAAGTATCAACCCTGATTTCTCCACTGATGAGTGAGGTGTTAGGATCGACCAGTCGATACCCATCAGCAATTATGCTGACATGCTGACACTTCATAATAAATAGTATATAAGTTATAATTGTAATCATAGTAGTTTAGTATTCATTTAGCTCTAAATCGCGGTCGAGTACTCCGTACGTGTCTATATCGTCTGTACGTTAATATTGGAATAAATAAAGCCTTTTAAAAACTGCAAGTGTTTTCCAAAATACTTAACTCGCACCAGACAGTGTGCCTTAGTTGTCAAGAATGTTATGTAAAGCTTTGATGTGTGCGTAAGTTCCTGTAAAAATTATAAATATATCATCAACATATCGGCCATAAGAAATGATGTATTGTATTTGTTAGAAAACAAGAGCTTTTCTAATTCATTGACTTAAAAGTCTGCTATTACTCCAGAAGTAGCAGAACCCATAGGCCTGTCATATAGTAATATTTATTTTTAAATTGAAAGACATTTTATTTTGACATGAATGAATTAGAACTGGTAAACAAGGGACATAAATACAGCCTAGGATTGAATAGACAGAACGTGGAAGAAGTAGCCATTGACGCCGAGTCCCAACTAGCGACACACCAACAGTACCAAATTTTGAAGAAATATGTTATTTCCACTTTGATTAAGACAAAAACCACCCATGATCTCACGAAGAAAAAAACGACAAAACACACAAGAAGAAGACACGCTCATCCATATTAAGACAAACATACAAGAAAACGACATAACCAAACTTTAGGGGTTAAAAATGCAGGTCTGGTGTTCATTCCAACAAATATATTATGTAAGCAAAATACTTTATTTTTTTCAATGACAACATAACATATTAACTTTGAACAGAAATCCAATAAACAAGTTGATTAAACAGGTACAAGATAATGTAGAAGAAATAATTCACACTCTTACCCAATTACAACACAAAAGTTACGACCTCATAGAAGTGAACCCTCGCCCTCCTTTGCTTTATACTTTAATAAAATTACATAAGGTTGACAAAATATCCGTCCAATTGTCACTAATAGTAATACTCCTACAGGAAAACTTGCTCGTTGTTGAAACTGTTTACAATATGTTGTCCATTGTGACCGCTAGATGGCCATAGTCGTCCATGTCAATAATATGGGACCGTCTCACGAGTCCTACACCCAACAAGTCGGAGACGTTCGGGCAGCTTCGTAACGTTGGAAATGTCATTCATAATTTTGTGGGCGGGGTTGCGTAGTAAACGGACGCGTAAATCTGGTTACTTACTAAAGTCACTATTTGTCATTTAGGTTATGTGTACAGTGAAATGTCAATGATACTAAATTATGTATTAACATTTTATATGGTATGTTTTTCTATCATAATATGAACATGAGGAAGTAAAAATGAATTGAAATAATTGGAGGAAATTATACGTCATTCTCTAACCTACACATCCATCACATAGTGGAATGAATAACCTACCGATACCAAAGTTAAATATCTTTGCCGATACCTACATACTGTAGATACTTGTGTGTAGACCGTATGGTATTTCTTTATAATTTATTGAGTTTATTTTAGCCCACAAATTTTAGGTTGCCCAAGGGATTATATATTAACCTAAAGGAATACATTTTTATGAAATAATACCACATACTTACAACTTGATAGAATAAAAATAGATTAGGTACTGCGTTGCGTACTGTTATTCAATGCAACGTTCTAAAAGAAAATGAGGAAGTAATTTTGCCGAAGTGTGCTTGAGATGCTACGTACTAGTTAGTTTGAAATGAATTGATAGTTTTGAGGAAAAAATCATTAGCTAACATTGCAACAACTGGCTTGAATTAATCTGTCTTTGGTATCTGAAAATGCATTATTTTCTCATTTTAACTCATTGTATGAAAGCTTATTTTTTTAACATTAGTTTTCATATTGCAGAATATTAAACTCAAATCTAGTTGATACTATTTTCAGTAAACTATTTTTACCGTGGTGATTTTTTTGGTACCTAACTTGGGATAAGGGATAACCTATGATGGAGATCTTCGACACGTGTCTCTCATGGCATCTGTACTGGAGCATCGCCTGTCCTCCTGCAGAAGATCTTTCACTTACTTTGCCACATATCTAATAAACATTATTCTGAATTCGATAGGTTTCAGTAATCATGAGATCATTGAAACGTACTCTATCAATCTTTACAATATTAATATTTAATTTCATTTTAATTTATTGAAGGGTAGTATTTTAAATCACTGCTTAGTGTTATATTTACCGTTTGTACATTAGTATGCAATAAAGTTTATTATCATAGAGTAAGATTTATCACTTTAGAAATCATTCCGAGAATAATTGTCGGAATGATTGTCCTGCGAAAGACTATTGTTCTCCGATAATAGTCTTCCGCAGGACAATCAAAGCTTCAAAAATATTACTATATAAGTATGAGAAAGAAAATACAATTTAAAATGTTGACACAATAGATTTATTGAATATAATTATAATTAAATGTACAATAATTTTATCAATGAAACTAAATAAAAAATGTTAAATGTAAAAAGAATTCCAACAAATTAATCAAGGTATAATACTAATGGAAGTTATATAAGGTAGCAAAAAACATAGACTAAGAAACAATATACAGCATATGTATGATATCTCGTATGCAAAAAAAGATAACAAAAAATTTGAATATCTACACAAAAAATTGTTTTTATGGTTATTTTTGTAGGAATTCAACATCGTACAAATTATCTCAAAGTAAGAAGTCAAGGTGTTAAAAATGAATAAGGTTTTCTGTAACGTCGCACGCCAATTTAACAAATTATTTTAGTTACGCCACATTTGTTCCGACAATCGATATCTCAACGATAGGTTTCTTTGCCAATATACAGTGTCTATTGGGGGGTAGCTTAGACACACACTTTGATATGTTTTGATTTGCACATAAGTGGATAACAGCATCGGCAGGTGAGCCACTCTTTGATTCCAGTAACTTGGGTTGCATAACTATTCCTTCGTTGTCTTTCGATATTGATATATAACAACAGAAGCATGGCACTATACGCATACAGGTGTTATTAAAAGAATAATCTCTCAGGTTTTCTGTTTCCAAAGGTCAGTTTATCCAAGTTTACACTGCTATGAGAGTCCAGCCCGCATCGTGTATGGTTATACAAATAGCTTTGCAATGTCTTTCTAAGATTCTCCTTCCTTGACACGTCTAGTTCAATACATCGTAGGCTAGGAACTTATTTTGAAGGGCTACCGGAGACAATGCCATTAATATCGTAAGCTGTATCCTGGACTGTCATACTATTATGGTATAATCTGCAAAGAATAATGATGAGTATACAACCAAACAATAATCGTAAACTTACCCAAACAACAATGCGCATATTCACAACAGATAATACATAGTCGTATATTTTCCAATTTTTCCCTGACTGTTATTTAAAATAATGATAAAACTGTTTGATGCTTTTACCTGCATCAAACATACTGAACATAACCTTAAAAATTCAGGGCATGCCAACCGTAGATGCTAAACATACACTATAGGAGATGGACAAATGCGACAGTGCTACTTTTGAATGGGCAAACGATGATTCCCGATGAGTGCCGAAACGGCGGCGGGCGCGCACGACCGGCGCGCGTTAGGACTGATGCGACCGTCTCTGGACTACGTTTGCACGTATGTTTTGTTTTGCCGCGCTAAGTTAGTCTCCCTCTAGCCATTGTACTGTAAGCACGTTACTTCAATATACGTTTAACTACATAACTGCATTTACTTATAACCACACCTCAACAGGTTATGGGCCCAGTAAACGTGTGTATTAATGAAGCAGTGATTGTAGTGCGGGAAGTAGTGTGTTTTGTGTCGTGTTCGCGATCGTGGTCAGTTTAAGTACGAAGGGGCTTGTATTGGTGTACCATCAGACTAGTTTCGGTGCGGTAGTTCGAATCACACAGGGAAAATGGCGAACACAGGAGATTTGCTTGGTTGTGTGGATGAATTAGTGTGTTCCGAGAACTTGGAAGTGTGGATGGAATCAATGCTTATGCTGTTCCGTGCGGCGCGTTTTCTAGATGTTGTCAATGGTGAAAGGATAGAACCCATCAAGGCGGAAAATCCGACGGCGGATCAAATTGAAGAAGCTGCTGCTTATGACGCCGACTGTGCAAAGGCGCAATTGTATACAGGGTCCTGCAACTAAGCTCCCGTCTTCTGTAGCTCACTTACTCATTAAGCTAAGAGTTTGACATTTTGCAAGCTTACCCTGTACTTCAAGGTACAATTCAAGAAATTATTTTTTATTATACAGGGTGTTCCAAAAATGTGCAACGCCATGGTAATATATTTTTTTAAATTGCATGCTATACATTTTTCAGCACATTTGGAAGCCTTTTATGGTTGCCTACATATCACCAAAATTTTATTGAAATCGGTTGAGTGACCGCAGCGGAAAAAAATAAAAACCAAAAAAAATTGATTTTGCATCGTAGGCTTTAAAAATCAATAAAAACCACAAAATGCACCTCGTTAATAAAATTTGGCGACGTGCTTATTAAGTTAGATGTAATAGTCTCGTTAACCAAGTGACATTGATCCAAATTATACAGGGTGACCAAAATCGAGTGTCAAACTTGTCAAACTTCAAACCGTGTTATTGTTCTTATTTTAAATTGGAACCCATAAATGTTTTTATGTGAAATGATGCAGAATTAAAAAATAAACATTGTTTCTAATTACAACTTCATAACAATTCCCAATATTTTAAAACTTATTCGCCAAAAACTCATTTTTCAACGTTTCCAACGGCAATTTTAGATAATAAATATCGTACGTGGCTTTGCAAAACAATTTATTTCATAAAAAATAATAGACGTATTTTAGATTTGACTGTACTTAATTAAGTAGTTATTCAAATGCTAAATTTACTGCTTAATTTACCTATAGCGGTAAGGACGGAAATGTAGCTATAGGTAAATTTTCAGTAAATTTAGCAATTGAATAACTACTTAATTAAATACATTAAAATCTAAAATCTGCGTTATATTTTATGTAATAAATTGTTTTTCAACGCCACGTACGATATTTATTACCTAAAATTGCCGTTGGAAACGTTGAAAAATGAGTTTTTGGCGAATAACTTTTAAAATATTGGGAATTGTGATGGGGTTGTATTCAAACACAATATTTATTCTTTAATTTCGCATCGTTTCACCTAAAAAAAATTATGGGTTCCAATTTAAAATAAGAACAATAGCGCGCTTTGAAGTTTGACAAGTTTGACACTCGATTTTGGTCACCCTGTATAATTTGCATCAATGTCACTTGGTTAACGAGACTATTACATCTAACTTTATAAGCACGTCGCAAAATTTTATTAACGAGCTGCATTTTGTGGTTTTTATTGATTTTTAAAGCCTACGATGCAAAATCAATTTTTTTTTTTGGTTTTTATTTTTTTCCGCTGCGGTCACTCAACCGATTTCAATAAAATTTTGGTGATATGTAGGCAACCATAAAAGGCTTCCAAATGTGTAGAAAAATTTATAGCATGCAATTTAAAAAAATATATAACCATGGCGTTGCACATTTTTGGAACACCCTGTATAATAAAAAATAATTTCTTGAATTGTACCTTGAAGTACAGGGTAAGCCTGCAAAATGTCAAACTCTTAGCTTAATGAGTAAGTGAGCTACAGAAGACGGGAGCTTAGTTGCAGGACCCTGTATAACCAGAACCTTAAGTCAGCAGAATAAACGCCATACTCTTGACTGTAAAACCCCCAAAGAAATGTGGGACCGTTTGAACAGGACATTTGGTGTGGGTACAGGTCAGCGTTTGGATAAATTGCTTGAACAATTTTTTGGGTACGCCTACAATGCCAGCATGGACATGATTACCCATATTGGTGAGTTGCACAATTTATTTAATGAAATTAATGGTGAACTTAAGAAGAAAAAGAAAGCCGAGCTCGATGAGTGCATTTTGTTGGGACGAGTTCTGTACATCCGCCTGTCAAATCATACCTGTGAAAACAGTTTGGGAAGATGTACTGACAGAGCGAATTCGCAACCACGAAGAACGTATAAAACTGGGTGGCGATAGCAACATGATAGCTCTGCGTGCAGCACAGACCAATAGAAATGGCGGTTTATCCAAGAGTCACGGAAATTGGGAAGTAAAGAAGAATCACAACGACAAGTCCCATTTAAATGCTATAAATGTCACAAGAAGAGGCATAAAGCTGCAAAGTGTCCAGAAAATAAACCAAACGAAGGCAGTGAAAATAGTACACAGAATCCTGTGGAGCATGGGAAGGTGATGGCTTTATCCAGCTACGTGAATACCATCAGCGTGGGTGCGTGGATTGCTGATTCAAGGTGCTCGCAACATATAACCTCGAACAAGGAACATTTTAACACGTATGTACCACTAAAGGTTCCAATTTCAATAACGAGAATCGGTTCCCAAGATTTGTTGGCTTTTGAAATCGGAAAAGTGAGTATACAAGCTAGAGTTAAACGCGAACGGCTTAGTAGTGAATTAGAAAATGTTCTGTACGTTCCGGAATTACGCGGCAATCTTTTCTCGACCGCGCAAGCTCGAAAGCGGGGATGTGCAACCCATTTTCTCACGACCGGTTCGTGTATTGTAAAACGCAATGGTGAGACTCTTGTGACTGTCAAAGCCATATCTAACGGATTGACTGTATTGGACATTTCGGTAGTGAAATCGGTAAACCCCGGTCGTGAAAATGGCGTCGGTAAACGAATCGCTACAGGTGTTACATGAAACACTTGCTCACCAAAATAAGAGACACGTGGCAAAGTTCCTGCAAAGACATGGAATCAAAGTTGACGTTAAGGAATAATTTTGTGTCGGGTTGTGCGCTTCGGGTAGCGATGACAGAAACGCCACAACAGAACGGAGCCCATCAACGAGAAAATAGGGCGGTTACAGAAGCTGCTCGTGCGATGCTTAATCAAAAGGTCTGGGCGGAAGCGTGCAATACTGCAGTGTTTGTGCTTAATCACACTGCACCTACACCAGTGAATGGAAAAACACCAACAGAGCTGTGGTATAGAAAGACCCAACATTTTGATGTGAATCGCCTGATGGTGTTTGGAACCAAAGTGTGGTACTTGTTACCAGAACGTAACCGAAAGGCACAGTTTGGAAGCAAAAGTGAATGCGGAATTTTAGTTGGTTACGAGGGTTCTGATGGCTATAGAATTTACTTTAACGGACGCAGAGACCTGGTGCGCTCTTGTAACGTAATATTCGAGAATGAATCAACATACCAATTAGATAGCTCAGAAAACGATTTGACTGATAACTTTCAATCTCAAACAACCTGTGAAGAAGAGACGATCTCAGATTCGTTGGACGGGGATAGCAAAGAGAATGGAGAAATCACAGAATCCATTAGTACTACCAGGGAACGTCCAAAACGTGATCCAAAATTGCCAAGTCGCTTTGACGACTATGCGTTCTGTGCAGGTACTCCCAGTACGTACGAAGAAGCAATACGGTCGGAAGATAACCACATGTGGAAAGCGGCCATGGAGGATGAGATGAGGTCACATGCAGAAAACTCGACTTGGGAGCTGGTAACCTTACCCGATGGAGAGCGTCCACTGAAGAATAGATGGGTGTTCAGATTGAAAATGAAAGCTGATGCATCCGTAGACATAGCAAAAGCTCGTCTTGTGGTGAAGGGTTGCGCTCAAAAGGCGGGTATTGACTATGACGAGTTGTTTTCGCCGGTAGCTCGCTACGATACGGTTCGCGCTTTGTTGAGTGTGACGGCAACGCATGAGCTGAAGCAACATCAGTTTGACGTAAAGACCGCATTCTTGTACGGTAAAGTGGATGAGGAACTGTATATGCTGCAACCGGAAAGGTTTGAAGACGGCAGTGATCGGGTGTGTCGTTTAAATAGATCGCTCTATGGACTCAAGCAGGCACCTCGGTGCTGGAACGGTCGGTTTAGAGAATTCGTATTCGCGCACGGTTTTCGCGTAACGATACGCAACAGTTAACATTTACCGGTGTATCGGTGTGTAATTGTTCTTCACTAACTAGAGTACAGATCACTACACCTTGCGACTGTACTCAAAATTAACACTGTAGATTGGGATTACTTCACAAAGAGGGGATACTTGAAACCAAATCTAATTTTCGGTAAAGTAATTTATTATTTTATAATAAGCTGTAAAACAACGAGGTGATAAAAACCCCGATTCAAGGGAATATTTTATACAGCTTTACACATTATTGATTTCCCAATATAACAGACAAAAGCGATTTTAAAACCGATGGATTTTGCATTTTTTTAGCTGCATACACATCAGAGCACATGCGGCGTATGAGGAATAAAACGCTGCTCCGAATGCAGCGGGCTAGACAATTTTTGCGCAGCATGTAAACATCGCCGCACAGTGGGGCATTTGACCCGAATACCTGCCCAAAATAATTTTTTTCGCCTATGAGGGCTCTAGATGTATTATTTTATTTATGTATAGCATTTTAACCTTCACACTAAGTATTTGAACTCCTCCGTGAGATCACCTTGATGTGGTGGAGGGACTCTAGTATAGATGTCTGCCCGGCCAAGTCAACGGGGCCTCCCCCGGTGGCGGGGCTGAGGTGGCGCCTGAAGCTAACGATCTCGACCCAGGGATCTCACTTCTAGTGAGTTGTGCGTGGCGTGCATAGGTTTCCCGAGCTGGGATGGGCACTCTCCACAATCCGTGCTCATCTCTCTACCCTCCCCACTACCCCCCTCAACCCCAGCTTAAAACGTTATGCGATCCGTGTTGATGAGCTAATGGCACCCGGGGTATAAGGGTGTCTCATACGGAGCCTCCAAGGAACCAGGCGCCCCCTTGGAGTACCAGCCCCGCCCCGTTATTCGGGTCACTGACGGTGTTGGTCTTCAAACACCCGGTACTCGTGGGAACAATTATGGACCAAAATTAAAAAAAAAAACAAACCGGGGAGCTTCAACAAGAAGAAACCCCGAAAAACACCAACGCTGAGGCGGGGAAGATGGACGTGGATCTAATCCAAACTGCGTCACCCCAATCCAGCGACCAAAGCCCCCAAGGAAGTGGCATAACCACAAGCCCTGGAACGGCGGTAAAAGAGGCGACAACTGGAGTACGCGAACTCCGGCTGGAACCAAAGCCTCCCGGCTGGAAACTTTCCGGCGCTCAACGCAGGAAGGTAGCCATTCAGGCGGCCAAGGATCGTGGGGAAGTAATAATACCCAGAAAGCCGAGACCGGAGAAACATCAGGAGAAAACTGGCGGGGGTCATAAGGAAGGACAGAAAGTCCAAGTCGGACCATCAACCCAGCTGGCAACTCCTGGAAAAAGACACAGGTCAGCAGTGAGCACACCATCGCCAGGAGGGTCCAAGAAACCCCCGAGCAAAAAGCTCCGCAGAATCGCCAGTCCGACGGAGGTAAGACCCAGCACTTCTGGTGGGGAGACCTTCAGTCAGGCGGCGGTAGGCCTTAAGATGGCCGTGGTTGCTGAACGCTTCCCAGAAGAACTCCTGACCGAGCAGCAATGCAAAGACGTCCAGAGGAGTATTCTAAACGAGGTGTGGAAGTGCGAACCTTCCAAAGGACCTCAATTCACCAACAGCTACTCCGAGAAAGGGGTTGTGTACATGACATGTGCCAACGAAATTTCAAGGAAGTGGCTGGAGGAAAGAATTGCCATCACAAAACCCTGGGAGGGTGCCGCTCTGCGCACCGGAACTGCCAGAGAGGTTGTAAAAACCACCAAGGTCACGGTCTGGATACCTAAAACAGACCTGATTGAGGCAAAAAAGACGGAGGACTTAATCGACCTGCGGAAAACCCACAACATGGGGCTAGACACAGCACAGTGGAGAGTCGTCAGCCGGCACGAAGAGGAGAAGGGACAAACCCTGATCCTCTACATTGACGAGACATCAACGAAGGCACTGGAGAAGGTAGGATTCAAGGCCTACCTTGGCTTCCACCAGCTAACCTTCAAGGTCCTCGGAAAGAAGCCGCAGTCTCAGGATCATGGTGGAGGTACTACAGATTACCCTTCACCACTCCAAAGCAGCTACCGCATTCCTGTGCAGACTCTTGGACACAGGGAACTTTGTCCTGGCCTGTATACAAGATCCCTGGCAACACAAGGGAGTTGTTGAAGGACTGGGTAACACCAGAGGTAAGTTAATATACAGTTCAAACTCTAAAAAATCAGGGAATGCATTTATGCAAAGAATGATTTACCCACTTTAAAAATGCACGAATTCTGCTCCACAGACCTAGCTGTAGCCAAAGTAAAATACAAGTCTCGAGGTAGTCATAACCTCAGCTTACCTACCCTATGACTCAATCCAGCCGCCTCCCTCCAAAGAACTGGAGGAACTGGTAACCTTCTGCAGGACCAAGAGACTGCAGATCCTCATCGGTGCGGACGCCAATGCTCACCATGAACTCTGGGGTAGTACCAACAACAACAAAAGAGGTGAGTCCCTTTTAGACTACTTTATGTCGTCAGACCTTGAAATTCTAAATCGAGGGCGGGAACCCACTTTTTAACCCCAATGCGCTCCGAAGTGCTTGACATAACTATCGCGCCGCGGAGTGTACCTCCAAAGTTGTGAAGTGGTATGTGTCGGACGAGCCATCTCTCTCAGATCACCGGTACATTGTCATAGAACTTGGCAAACCCCGAGCAGTGGCAGTAACGTACCGGAACCCACGGAAAACTTGCTGGGAAAAATATAAGGAAAACCTTAAAACACAGCTACTGAGCGTTAAAGATAACATTAAAACACGTCTAGACGTGGAGCTAGCTGCTGAACAAACACAAGAGGCCATTATAACCTCTTACCACAATAACTGTCCAATAACGAGGAAACCCACCGGGAAAATACAAAACTGGTGGACCGAAACCCTCGAGCAACTGAGAAGTAAAACACGCCAGCTGTATAACAGAGCGAAGAAGACCGGTAAGTGGGAGGAATACTCTAAAACACTAACGGAATACAGCAAGGAGATAAGAAGGGCACGCCGGGAATCATGGAGGGTGTTCTGCTCGGAGATCAACCAAATATCCGATGGAGCAAAACTCAATAGAATCTTGGCGAAAATCCCTTCGAACCCTGGAGGTACCATCAGGAAACCTGACGGTAAATTCACTGAAACAAAAAGGGAAACAGCAGAGCTACTCATGCAAACCCATTTCCCAAAATCTGTAATAATATCCACAGAAGAGTCAAACAGAATCCCTGACCACACAACCCTGACCAAGCGTACAAGGAGACTGGGAACTCTCGAAAAAGTGCATAACTCCTGAACGTATCAAATGGACCATTGGAACATTTAGTGGGTTCAAATCACCTGCACAAGATGGGATATATCCGGCGCTACTCCAGCACGGGCTCTACCACCTACTACCAGTCCTATCCCGACTTTTCAGGGGAAGCCTGGCATTGAAATACGTCCCAGAACCCTGGAAAAAGGTGAAAGTGGTCTTTATACCAACACCGGCAAAGGACCTCGCTCAGCCCAAGGGTTACAGACCAATCTGTCTCATGTCGTTCTTACTAAAGACGATGGAGAAGTTAAATGAAACGCACATCAGGGAAACCTCGCTCACCGCTAAGCCACTGCACCCCTATCAACACGCCTTTCAAGCAGGAAAATCATGCGACTCCGCCCTACACCAGCTGGTGACAAGGATAGAGCAAGGAAGCGAGGAAGGTTGTTCATTCGCTGAACAACCAAGGAGTGGCACTGGCTACCTTCCTGGACATCGAGGGGGCTTTTGACAATACCTCAATCAGTACCATTGTCCGAGCTGTCAATGACCATGGAGTAGAACCCACGATAAGACAGTGGCTAGAATCCATGCTAACTGACAGAAAAGTCACGACAAAACAATACAATGAAACCCTAACCATAATGGCCAAGGGGGGATGCCCACAAGGAGGAGTTATATCTCCCTTACTCTGGGATATGGTCGTGGATGAGCTTCTAAAGCTACTAAACGAACGCCCAAGGGTATGCGAATGACATCGTTATTCTCATCAAGGGAAAGCATCCATCTACGATACCAGGGCTCATGACCAGCGTCCTAAGAAAGGTAGAAAACTGGTGCGGGAAAGTGGGACTGAACGTAAACCCATCCAAAACCGCACTGATTGCCTTTACTAAGAGAAGGAAAACGGAAGGGCTGAAACCTCCTTCCTTCTTTAACCAGCCACTCCAACTTACCAATGAGGTTAAATTCCTAAGGATATACCTGGACTCAAAACTCACTTGGAACCGACAACTCAAACACATACACATACACCCTGCTAAACCTCAAACCACTGGATATCATCATTAAAGTGGAAGCGACGCTAGGGGCTTTACAACTGAACGGTAACTGGCACCCAAATGAGAAGCACTCCAGAATTGTTCAAACAATCGCAAAACCAACATTAAATATGGAAAGCGATTGCATGACACCACAATACTCCCTGGATAAGACCTTCAAAATAAAAATTGGAAGGGAACAAGGAGAAAACACAAAAAAGCCAGGAACCCTGACCTGGTACACAGACGGGTCCAAAAGGATAGATGGATCGGGCGCAGGGATATACAGTCTATTCCCCAGATGTGAGATAAGTCTCTCCTTGGGGGCGCTGGCAACAGCATACCAGACCGAGATCTTTGCGATAAACCAATGCGCATTGGAAAACTTACAAAGGAGGTACAAAAGGCAAAACATCCTAATATACTCCGACAGCCAAGCAGCCCTTACGGCGCTGAACGGCTACAAAATCCAATCCAGAATAACCTGGGAATGCCTCCAAAACCTAACAAGACTGGCAGACGTAAACACTGTAACTCTACTGTGGGTGCCAGGACTTAAAGGGGAGAGAGGTAATGAAAGAGCCGACAAACTGATATAACTAATATACAGTTCAAACTCTAAAAAATCAGGGAATGCATTTATGCAAAGAATGATTTACC
The DNA here is from genome assembly GCA_964023965.1 of Melinopterus prodromus. Classification (NCBI taxonomy): domain Eukaryota; kingdom Metazoa; phylum Arthropoda; class Insecta; order Coleoptera; family Scarabaeidae; genus Melinopterus; species Melinopterus prodromus. The sequence goes on along the minus strand of OZ030394.1, from coordinate 35,423,954 downwards.
CACTTTAAAAATGCACGAATTCTGCTCCACAGACCTAGCTGTAGCCAAAGTAAAATACATAGAGGACGGTACAAGTCTCGAGGTAGTCATAACCTCAGCTTACCTACCCTATGACTCAATCCAGCCGCCTCCCTCCAAAGAACTGGAGGAACTGGTAACCTTCTGCAGGACCAAGAGACTGCAGATCCTCATCGGTGCGGACGCCAATGCTCACCATGAACTCTGGGGTAGTACCAACAACAACAAAAGAGGTGAGTCCCTTTTAGACTACTTTATGTCGTCAGACCTTGAAATTCTAAATCGAGGGCGGGAACCCACTTTTTAACCCCAATGCGCTCCGAAGTGCTTGACATAACTATCGCGTCGCGGAGTGTACCTCCAAAGTTGTGAAGTGGTATGTGTCGGACGAGCCATCTCTCTCAGATCACCGGTACATTGTCATAGAACTCGGCAAACCCCGAGCAGTGGCAGTAACGTACCGGAACCCACGGAAAACTTGCTGGGAAAAATATAAGGAAAACCTTAAAACACAGCTACTGAGCGTTAAAGATAACATTAAAACACGTCTAGACGTGGAGCTAGCTGCTGAACAAACACAAGAGGTCATTATAACCTCTTACCACAATAACTGTCCAATAACGAGGAAACCCACCGGGAAAATACAAAACTGGTGGACCGAAACCCTCGAGCAACTGAGAAGTAAAACACGCAAGCTGTATAACAGAGCGAAGAAGACCGGTAAGTGGGAGGAATACTCTAAAACACTAACGGAATACAGCAAGGAGATAAGAAGGGCACGCCGGGAATCATGGAGGGTGTTCTGCTCGGAGATCAACCAAATATTCGATGGAGCAAAACTCAATAGAATCTTGGCGAAAATCCATTCGAACCCTGGAGGTACCATCAGGAAACCTGACGGTAAATTCACTGAAACAAAAAGGGAAACAGCAGAGCTACTCATGCAAACCCATTTCCCAAAATCTGTAATAATATCCACAGAAGAGTCAAACAGAATCCCTGACCACACAACCCTGACCAAGCGTACAAGGAGACTGGGAACTCTCGAAAAAGTGCATAACTCCTGAACGTATCAAATGGACCATTGGAACATTTAGTGGGTTCAAATCACCTGGACAAGATGGGATATATCCGGCGCTACTCCAGCACGGGCTCTACCACCTACTACCAGTCCTATCCCGACTCTTCAGGGGAAGCCTGGCATTGAAATACGTCCCAGAACCCTGGAAAAAGGTGAAAGTGGTCTTTATACCAAAACCGACAAAGGACCTCGCGCAGCCCAAGGGTTACAGACCAATCTGTCTCATGTCGTTCTTACTAAAGACGATGGAGAAGTTAAATGAAACGCACATCAGGGAAACCTCGCTCACCGCTAAGCCACTGCACCCCTATCAACACGCCTTTCAAGCAGGAAAATCATGCGACTCCGCCCTACACCAGCTGGTGACAAGGATAGAGCAAGGAAGCGAGGAAGGTTGTTCATTCGCTGAACAACCAAGGAGTGGCACTGGCTACCTTCCTGGACATCGAGGGGGCTTTTGACAATACCTCAATCAGTACCATTGTCCGAGCTGTCAATGACCATGGAGTAGAACCCACGATAAGACAGTGGCTAGAATCCATGCTAACTGACAGAAAAGTCACGACAAAACAATACAATGAAACCCTAACCATAATGGCCAAGGGGGGATGCCCACAAGGAGGAGTTATATCTCCCTTACTCTGGGATATGGTCGTGGATGAGCTTCTAAAGCTACTAAACGAACGCCCAAGGGTATGCGAATGACATCGTTATTCTCATCAAGGGAAAACATCCATCTACGATACCAGGGCTCATGACCAGCGTCCTAAGAAAGGTAGAAAACTGGTGCGGGAAAGTGGGACTGAACGTAAACCCATCCAAAACCGCACTGATTGCCTTTACTAAGAGAAGGAAAACGGAAGGGCTGAAACCTCCTTCCTTCTTTAACCAGCCACTCCAACTTACCAATGAGGTTAAATTCCTGAGGATTTACCTGGACTCAAAACTCACTTGGAACCGACAACTCAAACACATACACATACACCCTGCTAAACCTCAAACCACTGGATATCATCATTAAAGTGGAAGCGACGCTAGGGGCTTTACAACTGAACGGTAACTGGCACCCAAATGAGAAGCACTCCAGAATTGTTCAAACAATCGCAAAACCAACATTAAATATGGGAAGCGATTGCATGACACCACAATACTCCCTGGATAAGACCTTCAAAATAAAAATTGGAAGGGAACAAGGAGAAAACACAAAAAAGCCAGGAACCCTGACCTGGTACACAGACGGGTCCAAAAGGGTAGATGGATCGGGCGCAGGGATATACAGTCTATCCCCCAGATGTGAGATAAGTCTCTCCTTGGGGGCGCTGGCAACAGCATACCAGACCGAGATCTTTGCGATAAACCAATGCGCATTGGAAAACTTACAAAGGAGGTACAAAAGGCAAAACATCCTAATATACTCCGACAGCCAAGCAGCCCTTACGGCGCTGAACGGCTACAAAATCCAATCCAGAATAACCTGGGAATGCCTCCAAAACCTAACAAGACTGGCAGACGCAAACACTGTAACTCTACTGTGGGTGCCAGGACATAAAGGGGAGAGAGGTAATGAAAGAGCCGACAAACTGGCTAAAAAGGGATCAAGTAGACCATGCATTGGACCGGAACCAATGATAGGCATATCAAAGTGTGTGATCAAATCAGACGTGCGAGAGTGGGCTATCAGGAAACACATCGAACGCTGGGAAAACTTGACAGGGCACAGACATAGTAAGATACTGTTGAAAAAACCCTCAAGACATATAGCCGCTGAAGTGATCAAACTCAGTAGGAATAACCTAAGGATGGTGACTGGACTTATAACCGGACACTGCAGCCTCAGGAAGCACCTGCACACCCTACAAATTCTGAAAGATGAACCTGTGTGCAGACTCTGCAACGAAGAGGAGGACGACGCCTCTCATGTTCTATTCGAATGCTTAGCATTGACCTCCTGGAGGGAAGCAAACCTTGGAAGAGGAAACCCCTCAGCCAACTTCCCAAAAGAAAATTTAATCGGAAGACTCCTCAGCCTTATTAACTGGAGGAAGATCTTCGATTAACTACCTGGGCGGCGGCAGTACAACAAGCCACATGGCTGCAGTGCTAGGGCACCCCAACCCTCAGCCAACGCTCACGGCAACAAAAAAAAGTATTTGAAGGCTAATGACTTAATAAACACAATAAAACAGAACGAAGTAGGGGACAAAAGCAAACTGACAAAGCTGGGCAAAGTTAAGATATTCCGTTAATTTGTTACAAATGTAACGGAAGTTAACCGTTAATCGTCAACTTTTTACAAAAAAAATATAGGTTTTCTTCAGTGCCGATTTGCCGGTGAGTGTACAACCCAAATAACTGCGGGCCTTTCGGTTGCATAAGTTAAAATTACCTTACGAATCTAAGGTAAAAATCTTAACTAAGGTAACTCAAATACCTACTTAAATTGCGAAATGCAAGAGTTACAAAAGATATTGGAAAGATAAACTAACCTGATGGGAGTTAGAAATTAGCATTTTTAGAAGGTTGGCCTTTTAGTTTAGGGTTAAGTATTGAAACAATAGGTATTTGTTAAAAAGTAACAAATTTTTTTTCTTCATCTTCACTAGGCAAAGCTTTTATTGTTATGTTTTCATGCGACCGGGAACTACTGGGAATCATACTGGTAACTGGGAAATAACTAAATACATCCTAAATACAACACAATCTCGAGCATGCCTTATAAATGGACGCCGCGTCGCCCATAGTCACGTCACGCACAAAACAAAACAAAACCAAGTCAGAACTTGCGCAGAATACCTATAGCAATTTGAAAAGTTCACTTATGATATTTTTGATTTAACGGACTTGAATTAACGGATGATGAATGTAGCGGAAGTTAATGAGTCCGTTAATGGTTTTGAAAGCTAACTTAAAAGTTAATTCGTTAACGAAAAATTTTATTTCGTTAATTAACGATTAACGGATTAGGCTTTTGTGCCCAGCTTTGCAAACTGTATTAAAAATTGTTCTTCACTGCAGTACACATATTGTAAATTAATTACTGCTACAAGATTTGCCATCAATATTTTTTTTGTGATTTTATTTTTATCTTTATATTTTATTTCTATTACTGTGTGAAATATACAAAAATAAATATTGCATGTCCTGTTTACATAGGCAGCATAGACGGATTTAAAATTGAACAGTACATATCGTTTTTGAGTTATATGAGATAACATTTTAAGGTTTGTGATGTAAGAATATCCTGAAAAAAGTTTAATTTTCTAAGACCAGTGGTAGAGGAAGAAAACGAAAGTTTACACCAGTCGATATTGTGTGTTGTCGTTATTCATGTGACTTTTCGGTCTGATACATTCCTTTTAAGACGTGATAGAGGCAATAAGAGCCTATTTACCCATATTTATCACTACAAAAAACTATTATTTTTAGTGTTATTTCAAAATTGTCTAATACTTATTGTTTCCATGAAAACTTCCGAAATTTGATCATCCTTCAAACTGAAACGGTCGTTTTTTAGTGTTATGACCCTAATACGCATTTTTTGAACGCGGAGTCGCATTCCGCATAAACACATTTATCGAAAACGCCTAACCAGTTTCTATTCGCCAGCTTACTCCTCAACAATAATCCATTTTAAAGCACTGAACTGTGTTAGGGAGTAGGTGCGATGTATTTTCTTGCGATGTATATGACTGTGATTCGCTTCAAGCAACAAATTTCCAAGAAATTCACATACGAGTACAAAGTTTAAGATGTTTTTCGGATGAGTTTTAAGACTATTAGGTCATCGGGGTTGATTGCTATAAATGATCCAAAACGAAAAAATATACGTACAGAACGGCATTTACAACATACAAGATGCATTGAACATAAAATTGTCAATATCTCGATAACCGTAACATTGTATATAGCTAAATATGGTTAAGTATGTTATAAATTACACGATTTCAAGGAATAATAAATAAACAAAATTGTGGCTAAATTTTAATAAAAACAATGTGGAATGAAAAATCATAGTTGTGTAATGTACTTAGTCTAAGTACAGTGCCAGGTTCTTCCAATAAAACACTCCTAGTGATTTTATATGTTTATTTGACTAGGAACATCTTAAGACTTACAGTAAAATAATATATGTACAGAAATGCATATCTATTGTACGTACAAGGTGTCACAATTCAGCTGACAGGCTGGATTGCCTGCCCCGCAGTTATTATGAGCCTTGTACGAAACATCCTGCTAAATGTGTCTTATAAGCTAATTCCGCAATCGAGGTGCTATGGACATTCAACGCGTATTCTCTGACTTAAATATGATTATTTATAAATTAGCTAGTTCAATATATATAGTCCATTACATCTCCCTTGGGGAAGAGAGAAAAAAAAATTATGAAACATTAATTTTTTTTTCTATCATTTATACAGTTTTATCCTATTCTTGTGAACTTCTACTAACTTACGATCTATTCCAATAACAATATTTGGACTCTGAACATCTACAACATTATAAGGTCCATTAAAAATCGGATCTATTTTCCTTCCGGTTTCATTCTTTAATAAAACTTTATCTCCTATTTTATAATCTTTAAAGCTACATTTTTTGTCATATTCCGATTTTCGTTGCAATTTTGATTCCAGCAAATTATTTCTCGCGTCATTCCATGCTGTTTGTAATCTAAACTTTAATTCTTTTGGATAATCATCAAAATTATATACTGGATCTATCGCATTTGCTAAATTTGACGGTAGTCGACATTCCTTCCCGTAAACTAACTCATGTGGTGTATATCGAGTTTCTGTGTGAACTGTGTTATTGTAAGAAAAACACCAATACGGAACCCACGAACTCCAAGAATTTGGAAATTTAAACGTATGGATTCTTAAATATGCACCTAAACTTTTATGTGAATTTTCTAAAGCTCCAAGAGTTTGATGATGATATGCAGTTGATTTTAATGTTTTGATTTTTAACAACTTACAAGTTTCCTGAAATACTGAAGCCAAAAATTCAGTTCCTTGGTCCGTAATAACCTGTTCTGGAAGACCATACCGTAAAATAAAATTGTCTACAAATGCCCTTGCAACTGTTTCTGCTTCTTTATTTTTGATTGGATATGCCTCGACAAATTTTGTTAAGTCGCACTGCAACGTGAGAATATACCGATAATCATTATTATCTTGATCAATTGGGCCCACTAAATCAAGGAAAATTCTCTGCAATGCTGGCGATGCTGTAGTTGTGATTGTCATTGGTTCTTTGCGCGGTTTTGAATGTTTGAATCTTTGGCAAGAATCGCATTTTTTAACAAAGTTCTCAATGTCTTTATACATTCCTGACCAAAAGTAATATTTTTTTACGTTATTATACATTCGTTTCATACCCGCATGTCCTCCTGTTGGTAATATATGAAAATCGTTTAATATTAATTGTTGAATCTCTTTTTCTGCTATGCATTGGGTACCTCTAATGATTGTCATTTTTATACCGGTTTTCTTAATCTCATTTTTTAATTTCTTTACATCATTTAAAAGTACTGCGCAGTTACTTTTAATTATTGTTAATTCTGGAATATTAAACTTTTTACAAACTGTATTCAGGTCTCTCAACGACGTGTCTAAAACTGACGTTGATCGAGTTGCCTGTGTTATGTAAACTATTCCATTCATTTCATCATATATTACATTATTCAACACATAACATTTTTCATCAATACTTTTATTATTTATTTCATTTTCTTGTATAACCTTCAATTCGACTGAGTCTACAGATGGTTTCAATAACTCCACGACCCCGGGGTGATCAAGCCTGTTTTCATTTGGAATATTATTAAAAGAATCCACAGAATCATCGATTTTTCTTTGTTGTGCTCGAGTTATCGCGCATATTTTTGCTGTTGAATTATCTCCTAATTCTTTCAAATCATTACTGTCTATGATTATTCGTGATAATGCATCGGCAGTGACATTATCTTTACCTTTCACATAATTAATTGTGAAATCATATTCTTCCAAAATTAATCGAAACTTTGTTAACCTGCTTGATGGATTTGTCATACCGAATAAATATAACAATGGTCTATGATCACTAAGGATCAAAAATTTTCTGCCAAATAGATAAGGCCTAAATTTTTTCACTGAGTAGCAAATACTTAATAATTCCTTCTCAATAGTTGCGTAATTTCTTTCAGCCTTATTTAAGGTACGACTTGCATATGCTACAGGTTTATCATTACCATTTGAAAGTACTGCCCCTAAGGCAAATCCAGACGCATCTGTTCTTAAAATGAACTGATTATCAGGCGAAAAATCTGGATATTGTAAAATTGGAGGTTGTATTAAAGCTTGTTTAAGAGTAACAAAGGATCGCTCGCACTGAGAATCCCAAAGAAACTTAACTCCTTTCTTTGACAAATGATTTAATGGTGCCGCTATGTCCGCAAAATTCTTTATAAATTTTCGATAATAATTCGCAAAAGCAACGAACCTTTTTGCCTCATTTCCATTAGTTGGCACTGGATATTCTTCCATAACTTTAATTTTTTCCGGATCAGGACGAATTCCTTCCGCTGAGATGACATGACCGAGATATAAAATTTGTTTCTTTAAAAATTCGCATTTGTTTGGATTCAATTTTAAATTTACTTGCCTTAATCTATTCATTACTTTAACTAAATTCTTGTTATGATTATCTAAACTATCTCCAAAAACTATTAAATCATCTAAGTAAATAAAACAACTTTCATAATTTAGTCCCGACATAGCTATTGTCATTGCTCTTGAAAAAGCAGTCGGACTTATTTTTAATCCCATAGGTAACCTAGTTAGTTGATATTGTCCCCTATCAGTAGTGAATGCCGTACATGGTCGCGAATCTGAATCTAACCCAAGCTGGTAAAAGCCTTGAGATAAATCCAAATGCGAGAAATATACTGCCCCTGACAAAGAATCTAATATTTCGTCAGTACATGGTAACGGAATATTATCATCTTTTAGTTGTCTATTCAATAGCCTATAATCTATTACTATGCGCCATTTTTTATTACCATTATGATCAGGTTCTTAGGTACGATTAATAAAGGTGCTGACCATTCTGAAGTCGCTTCCTCAATAATACCATCTGTTAACATTTTGTCTACCTGCTTGTGAATCTCCTCCTTCTGTGATTGAGGTAATCTATATGGTTTTACATAAACAGGCATTGCATTATCCTGCAAATGTATTTTTTGTTTACTAGTATTAAGTACCGAAAGTGGGTCGCCTTCCATGTGGAAAACGTCATTAAATTTAGCACAAATTTTGTCAATTGATAGTTTTTCTTCCTTATTTAATCCATCTTTATTTAAAGTTGTTAGCAATTTATCAATCCGATCAACAGAAAATTTTGTCTTATTAAATGCACATGCATCATAATTCGAAAAACTTTCTAGTTTAGGTACAAAATTTTTTAATTGGATGTCTCTATCATTTGTATTTAATATTCTAACTGGTAATAATTTGTTAATTGCTTTTGTTAAAATTCCTGCAGTAAAAACGCCTTCGGAAATTTCTTCCGGTAAAACAACATAGTCTGAGTCAAATTCCACGTTGAAATATGATATTATCTCACATCTCGGTGGAATGAGAGTAAAACATTCTTTTCCCGATTCAAGCGGTATGTAATTTTTCTTTCCCTTGTACCAAAATGAAAACATGAATTTCTCATAATCTATTACCGAAAAATACTTCATAAGGAAGTCAGCCCCAATAACTCCATGAAAATCTTTTGTTATATCGTTCATAATAAAAAAATTGTGGTTTAATTTACAACCGCCCAACGTTAAACAAATATTTGCTGACCCATGCGCTACTGTTGAACCTGATATACCCTCTATTTCTAATCGCTTTGTTGTGTCAACATATTCCAATTTATTTATACATGATGCGAATAGAGCACTAATTGAAGCACCCGCGTCAATTAATAATTTTAAGATTTTATTTGAGTATTTTACCGATAAATAATTTGAACCGCCAAAATTCAGAATAATGCCCTTTTTTGGATAAGATTTTGCATTAGGAACGAAAAAACTGATCTTCTCGTTCTTTTGAGGTATTACCGTTTTTGGGTGTTGAATCAGAAGTCATATAGAGTCTTCTGTCTGACGAACCGTTAAAATTTCCTCGACCTCGTCGTCCATTGTAATTATTACTTTGGAATCTACCGTTATTTTGCCCTCTAGAATAATTTTGTCCTCTATAATAATTATTTCTATAATTTTTATTCAAACCTCTATCATTTTTACCGCGCAGGTTGAATACCTTTGCATGTGAAGAGCCTTTTTGTGCATTCTCTTCGTCTATTGCACCAGAAATAGCGTCTTTTAATGCGGAATAATTTCTTGCTTTGACAATTGTTCGTAATTCGTGATTACGTAAACCGTTTGCAAAAACATTTATAGCCAACTTCTCGTTTGCCGGTCGCAATACTTTAGAAGTTTCGTTATTACCTTCTGACTGACTTAGCGTTAGATTTACCATTAAACATTCGATAGCTTTACCAAACTCATCAACGGATTTATCCCTCTGCATCGAGCTATGCAATTCAACTGATAGAGCCGCCGCGGATTTCTTTGACAACAAATGAAGTTTCATATCGTTAATCAATTCTAAATTATTTTCGTAGGTCGTCTTTAACCTTAATTTAGCACTTTGCGATAATTTTGTTTTCAATACTACATTAGTTAAAAGTTTTTTCCCAGCTTCATCTAATAAAGAATCGTATAATTCTATGGAATCAATTAATTGCTTCGTTTTATCCTCTGAATTATCCATAGTTGGCAAAAGGCTTGCCGCCGTTCTTAAATCGAATTTTTCTGCCATTGTTACTACGGTGCTATCTAAAATTCCTTCTTGATTAATAGTAATTATTCTATTTTCTAAACTATCACGAATTTCCCTAATCAATGTTTCTATTTCCGCTACGTATAGCTTAGCTTGCTTAAATACGTCTGGTTCTACTTTTTCGATACCTTTGTTAAATTCTAACCGTACGTTTGAAAATTCTTCTTCTATTCCGGTTAACTTTGATTATTTTTTATTCGTTACCTCTAAACTTAATCTACGGGCTTGATTATCTTTTAATAAATTTCTATTTATAACTCTAAGTTCTTCGCTAATAATATTAAAACGTTCCAATTGGCTATTTGTCATTTATCCTAATTACTAACTTACAGTGTGTTTAATTTTACCGCATCAACATTATCTTGGTAGGTTGCGCACAACACTGCACTTAATGGCCTTTCTTTTCACTTTCCACTTTTCACAACTCGCCAATTCATTGTTGCTCCGTTGGATCACGTTCTGGATTTGTAGATACGAAAAGATGCTATGCACGGATTATGCATTATTTTTGCCCATTAATTGTCCAATATTTCACCACAGCACATGTGTTGGTTTGCACTGTTTCTTACAATTTTCAGCCTGAGATACGATTATCTCTTGTTTGGAGTGGCCCATTTTACTTGAACACTAACATGTAGTTGTTGTTACACTGCTTCTTATGTGAAGAACTGGCAGGATCGCCATGTAATGTACTTAGTCTAAGTACAGTGCCAGGTTCTTCCAATAAAACACTCCTAGTGATTTTATATGTTTATTTGACTAGGAACATCTTAAGACTTACAGTAAAATAATATATGTACAGAAATGCATATCTATTGTACGTACAAGGTGTCACAATTCAGCTGACAGGCTGGATTGCCTGCCCCGCAGTTATTATGAGCCTTGTACGAAACATCCTGCTAAATGTGTCTTATAAGCTAATTCCGCAATCGAGGTGCTATGGACATTCAACGCGTATTCTCTGACTTAAATATGATTATTTATAAATTAGCTAGTTCAATATATATAGTCCATTACAGTTGGTTCTAAACAAGGTATAACAAAAAAGTCCCATTTTTCCTTTAAACTCCAACTTATGTACATTTATGTTCAGCCATAGTAAAATCTAACATTTGACTAACAAGCCTTACCGCCTTTTAATACAACGGTCCTTTGCCTATCCCAGAAATTGGTTTACTTTTTAGAATTTAACAATTTAGAAATTTGATTTATGGCCAGCTTTTTGGGTCAAATACCCCAGTGTGCGCCGCTCGAATTGATGGTGGCGCTTTTAAACGCTAATAATGTCGAGAAACCTGGTCAATATATTCAAATTGACCAATCACAGTGCAGTTGTCCTAGTTGTGACTTGTAGCACAGAGCAAGCAGAAATCGCACAGGAAAATAGATAATCATATTCCCATTGCGAATAATATTGGCACGCTGAGGCGTTCTTCACTCAAATGGGAGGTCAGGAATGTGAAAATCTGGGGAAGTGAGAAGGATTAGTCCGCAGCGTGGTTATACGCCAATTGTCCTTCTTTCATTGAGGTCAGGTAACCCCACATAAAGTTATGATGTTTTTTGCCGTTGGTACCGTCGGATGGTATTATAAGTTAAAAAATATTTTTTCTACTCCTATTGAGGAATGCATTCATTATCATAACAATTTATGACAAGTAATACTAACCATTCCCCACACACATGGCAAATATTTCATTCCTGGCTCCTCATACCCTGCGAGTAGTGAGAAATATTTTATTCCTCACGTCTTTAGAACCAATCACAGCCCTGGATTTTTCATTTCCAAATTGTGTTGATACTCTGCTTAGCGACATGATCAAGGCATTGACAACGTCGCTAAGTGACAAGCGCACCAAACAATTTTAATGTCAAAATCCTGTAAACCGTCATAGTGACATACAGCCGTCTATATATGGGCAAAAATTAATTTATAAAATTTCGTTGCACGGTCGTAGAAAAAGTATAGTAAGTATAGTAAGCAAGTAATGGCAATTTCTCACTCGAACGTTTTGCAGCACTCGCCTACGGCTCGTGCTGCAAACTTCGTTCTCGTGAGAAATTTCTTACATTACTTGCTCATAGAATAATATACTATTACCCTCTAGATCAAAGGTGCTGACACAAAATTACGCTTCTGGTTATTCTCTGGCCTAGACGGACATAACTACTAGTGGTAATTATTGTCTAATCACTGTCGCAAAACCGCAAAGTAATATTATTTAGGGCCGATTTTAACCTGTGGAAATGCTTCTCCCAAAATAAGAGATATTCCACCGCCTCCAATATAACCGTTTAAAGCTTCCAATTTTTTTAAAAATCTTGGTCACTTTTCCTAAACCTTAAGCCAAATTTTCCCTCGCGTTTTGTTTTTAATTTATTATAATTTCGAGGGTACCTAAGAATTTAAAATGCCAAAATGATTCAATTAATCCCTATACGTTTTTCTTTCAAAAGATACTCATCGTGACCACGATGTTGACAGGCATTAAATTTAAATGTCTACTGGTATACTTGAACATAAGCCCACTTATGAATCGATTATGAAATCAAAGTTATATTTGACAGCATAAATAGTAAAAGTATTGGTATTACTAAATGGGTTTTCATGGCTGTGTTAGCCCACAACTAGCAAAACATATTTCTCAAAAAGCTACAAAGAAAATCAACAAATATGAAAAAAATTCATAGAATCCGCAAATTGACACGCAGTAGCAATGCCTACAACTGCCTCGGTTTGTTCGCTTCGTTTATACACAGCTGACTGATCAGCCGAAATCCGTGCGCCGCATGGTTTTGTACGCCACGAGTGGCGTAATTCTTAAGCCGCGGTTCCACGGACCGTGGTTCGGCGAGTCACAGAACTGGCTCGCGGTTCGCGATGGCTCGCCTTAGGGCGAACCAGGACTGGTCACACGGCGCGTGGTTCGCAGATCTTTTAGATGCTGTTGCTCGGCGAAAAATTTAACCGAAAATGTTTCTATTTTTTACCTATAATTTGATGTATTGTTTTTAAAAGTTGGTTTTAAAGTTCTCTGGAATCAATTATAATTAATTATCCCGTTTATTTTCTCGTATAAGTTCACGAATCCTTTTGATGGTAACTTTTGCCCCCAACGGTGTGGTGTTTTGATTATTACGACTAAGTGAGTGATATTTGAGGAATTAAGGATTAAAGTCTGTTAGGCACAATTGTCCGATAGTTTTTCATTAATTATACTATTTCGTATTAAATATGATTCTAAACATTTTAATATATTATGTTACTATCGTTTGATCGTAATATGCACAATATAAAATGACTGGACTACTAGGATAAAAACCCTTACCATGTTTACAACAAAGAAAACACTCTTGCCATAAAAACTACTTTAGAGTCATTTTGTGTCTTGTAGTAGTTTGATTGACTTTTCCTAAAATTACTAATTTCGACATATCAGATCTATATTATGTTTAATTTGAATGCAGTATCTCTACATCCGTAGTTGCGATACTACAATCCAATTTGATATTTGAGTACCTCTAAAATTACATAGGAAATGATAAAATTTAACATCTTTTTTTAGCCAAACTATATTTTAATAAAAGTTCTAGTAAATTCTTAGCTGCTAAAATCAATGCCCTAAACTAATTTAAAAGTTGAAAGTTTACAAGAATGTAAACAATTTGTGGCATTTTTATTTCAACTTTTGCGAAAACCTTACGTGATAGGAGAAAGGTAATTTGTCGGGCAATTCCGTCATACGAAGAAGCAACCGTAGGACACGTGTTTCGAAGTTACTAGCCCTGAAAATGGATGGCGCTGAAGCGTCGTGCTTATACTCGGCCGTGAGCGGCATGTGAGACGCGGTCCTCGCGGACCGGCGTCATGAAGCCCTGACGAGTAGGAGGGTCGCGGCGGTGTGCGCAGAAGGACGGCGTGAGCCCGTCTGGAGCCGCCGTCGGTGCACATCTTCCTTTCGAATCCTGAAGATGTTGTGACTGAAGCACCAAATTGGGGACATTGGTCACCCCCCTTATAGTCTCCACTTGAGTGTATTTTTTCCATTGAGTGTCAATCTTGCTCCTTAGCTATACCGTACTGATGAGGACTAATAGTCCGAAACACGTGTCTACGGTTGCTTCTTCGTATGACGGAGATGCCCGACAAATTACCTTTCTCCTTGATATCTTACCGTCGATAAACCAGTTAACAACTCAACATTAAAAGATAAAAACGTATAGCAATAGTCTGTAATAAATTTCATGTAGATCTCAATTGGTCACTAACATGGCTCATGTAAGAATAAAATAGAGGTAATATCATCTTTGATGGGCAAAATCAGAAATTTGGTTGTGACATATTCTTCATGTGTAAGTACATACATACATACGTTTATTAAAGCTGTACTTTTAAACGGTCCGCGTTTCGGCTAGCCACTTTTCGCACGAACCACTACGAACCCAGCACGAGCCGTCTTGGCTCGTCTTGGCTCGCCTCCTTTGAATCGCGCAAATTTGCCGACTTCAAATGGATAACCACGAGCCACGAACCGCTAGCCATCGCAAAAAATAGCGAACTACCTATGTCAGACGGTGCGTGGTTCGCAGTTCGCGGTGCGTGGCTCGCCGGATCACGGTCCGTGGAACAGTGGCTTAACTTTCTTGTGCTGATTCGGCCTGTGTGGTGCTTACTCGGCTTGCCGCATTCGGCATCGGCTTGCATCTGTGGTGTCTATGCTTGCGCGATAACGTATCTTCGAACACAATTTTCCAACACGCTCTAGAGAGAAACACAAAATGTCTGGTCCGCTGCATTCGGAGCAGCGTTTGACGCTCATACGCTCCACGTGCTCAGATGTGTACGTACCCTTAGAGAGAACACGTACATGTTATATCCACACATAGCGTGGATATAACAACAACAATTAATACATATACATCGTCATAACAAGTAATACACATTTAGAAAATAAACTGCTTCCGGGTTATGCCGTGTGTCAAGATTTGTTAATGCTGACATTTCGCGAACCATGTTGTTCGCTTCTTCAAAGCTAATTGAATACTGAGCTTTGAAGAAGCGAACAACATGGTTCGCGAAACGTCAGCATTAACAAATCTTGACACCGGCATAACCCGGAAGCAGTTTATTTTCTAAATGATTCTGGCCGTGAAAGCCTACGTACTTATTTAATACACATTTATCTATAATTTGATGTATAATATGCAAGAATTGATACAAAATTAAGCTTACTATGGATGCTTACATAAAAAAAACGACGAGTCTAATGAAATGCAATGTACTGATCACTAAATAGCCAAGCTACAAGCATAGGAAATAACTTAGAAAATTAAATAATTATAAAATAATATATAAACATTTATTATCTATTCTTATATATTACTAACAGATATGTAATGTAATATGTAATAATTTAGAATGAATAAGTTCTAAAATACTCATATCATTTATAGAAGTATTGATCAAGAATCTCCAATATATTTCGCAGAATTATCTGGTCCGGTTAAAAAATGTGTATTAATCATTCCTGCGTCAACCAAATATGGTGGTGGTGGTATATCACGATGATTTATTAACCAGGAACAAAATGCTTTTGTGGATCTGAAATCATATACAAAAATGATAAAATCAACAAGACATTGGAGCAAAGTAAAATGTATAGTGTCGAAATATAAAAACAGAAAGTCAAAACTATTTAAATCAAAATTATTTTGAATTTATGTATACTTAAAATTAAGTGTATGCTTATATAGGCAATGTATAGAGAGAATGTGCATGATGTCTGGTCTATGTACGAACTTTACAAATAGGATCCATTAAAAAGGCATTCTTTCAACGCAGATCACTTATGAGCTTCCTTACTTTCCACGAAATTATTTGCCGTGAGCCGCTATGAACAATTTGGTGTATTTTTCCAGGAATTATACAGGCTGTTAGTAAATAAGTTGTACAAACTTCAGGGGGTGATTCTGCATGACAAAATAATGACAGTTGGCTATACAAACATATGTCCGCAAATTCTTCGTTTTCTGAGATACGGGGTGTTAAAGTTTTTATTAAACACTGACTATTTATTTATTGCTGTGAAGCCGGTCTAGATATGCAAATGAAATTTAGTGGGTTTTAAGAGGTAGTCAGTGCGCATTTTTTGATATGCTAAGATTAGTTGATATGATAAGAATTTTATGTTCATCATTGGCGCTCATACGGGTAACGATATCAATATTTTTAAAGAAAAAGTGGTACGCCACTGGGATATTTCAAATTAAAAATCATTTTGGTACTTTTCGTTCAATTTGTGACAAAAATCTCTGTCTGACTTTTATCGTAGGGGGCACCGTTTTTATCTAAAAAAATAAAACATCATAGCGCGTATTTTTCATTTCATTAATACATTATCTGGTAGCGACGCTAGTAGGCTACTGTCAACATTCTGTTAAATAGGAATATTTTAACGAAATGTATAATTAGTGTTTCCTCATTATTAAGCTTTTACTTTGGTATAACATTCACGTTAATAAGTAATTAATTCTTCGAAAAGAATGGAAAATTTTACAAATGCGGTATTGTCAGACATGCATTTTATTTATGGTCAAAGTAATGGAAATGATCGGCAAGCTCGACGATTGTATGCTTGTTGTTTCCAAGACGTAGAGTACCCCAGCACACAATATTTGCTCGTCTTCACCAACGTTTGCGCAAAAATGGTTCATTTAAGAAACAAACGGCTGACTGCGGGCGCCCTCGAGAAGTACGAACTGTGCAACTAGAAGAAGCAGTTCTCGAGTTAATTGCGGAGTCACCCGAAACAAGTACTCGAAAAATTGACAACTTATTGAATGTAAGCAACTTCACTGTATTTAAAATTCTTAAAGAACAACAATTGTATCCGTTTCATATTCAACGTGTGCAAGCTCTTGTACCTAGACACTTTCTGCCACGCCTATTTTTCTGCCAATGGATTCTTCATCAAATCGCTCAAATTCCTAATTTTTAAAGTGCGTTTTATTCACTGATGAGATTAATTTTGGACAACAATGTATACGAAATTTCCATAACAATCACTTATGGGTTGAGGAAAATCCACATGGATTCATTGAAGCTCATTTTCTGCATCAGTTTTCAGTAAATGTATGTAATCGGTCCATATTTCCTCCCACAATGACTAACAGGCGACTCTTACCTTAATTTCCTACAGGAAGAGTTAGTTACCTACTTACTACTTCAAAGTCCTCAACGCGGTTTCCACCCGGAAATCAATATATTTATGTTATTGTATTAAATATTCATTAAAAAATTGAGATCATTAAGATGTTTTATTTTTTGCATAAAAACGGTGCCCCCTACGATAAAAGTCAGAGAGAGATTTTTTTGTCACAAATTGAACGAGGAATTCCAAAATGATGTTGAATTTGAAATATCACAGTGGGGTACCATATTTTTCTTGAAAAAAATGATGTCATTACCCGTATGCGCGCCAATGATGAACATAAAATTCTTAATTGTATGTCAAAAAATGCGCAATTACCTCTTAAAACCCACTAAATTTCATTTGCATATCTCGACCGGTTTCAGAGCAATAAATAAATCGTCAGTTTTAAAGAAAAACTTTACAGAAAACGAATCATTTGCGGTCATACGTTTATATAGCAAACTGTCATTACTTTGTCATGCAGAATAACCCCCCGAAGGTTGTACAAATTATTTACTAACACCCTGTATATTATAACCCACCGCGCCGAAACTGAGTTTTGAGTGACAATTTACCATGACTACTGTGAAAATACTAGAATTGTGCCACTATAGTTAATCAATGGTTAATCATAATATGTAAATAACATGTATGCTTGACAATTATATTACTCCAATGGATTATTGGACATACGTCCATACGTAGGGAGCGGAAATATTTGTATCTTATCATTTTACTAATATGCGATAGACCGCTCAATTTATCGGAAACCAACAGTGTACAGGTTTGGCCGCTGGCAAACAGTTCGTTTGCCTGGATGTATTTGATGCTAGCACCATTGCAATATCTGCGCGCGCCGATTGTTCACATACACATCAGCGTAGTAGTTTGCTAGTTCGTAGTAGAATGTCGAGATGTTCATTCGCATGTATTCATAAAATATATTTTGATCTTTCCTGAGATCGTAATACAAACTGTGGAATTCGCCATGCGTCTTCCTACTGCTATTGAGCGGGTGTATCCCAAACTGTAGCATGCCGAAAACGCGTCTTTTGTTGACTGCAGATGAATCTAGCAGTAAGTCATCATCTGAGGACGAAGACGATAACTCCATTTTCTTTGATTTATAAAATAATAGTCCTGTCTACTAAAACAAAAGATCACTGTTCTGCGCATGCCCATTTCTACGCGTTGCGATGTTACTAGGCAAGCGTCTACACAATGTGGCCATGCGTTGCGAGCTGGCTGCTAGTAGTGACTCCTGCAATAATGACGCGAGGAGCGTTGCTAGGCTCTCTACTATACAGGGTCCTGCAACTAAGCTCCCGTCTTCTGTAGCTCACATTTTGCAAGCTTACCCTGTACTTCAAGGTGCATTCAAGAAATTATTTTTTATTATACAGGGCGTTCCAAAAATGTGCAACGCCATGGTAATATATTTTTTTAAATTGCATGCTATACATTTTTCTACACATTTGGAAACCTTTTATGGTTGCCTACATATCACCAAAATTTTATTGAAACCGGTTGAGTGACCGCAGCCGAAAAAAATAAAAACCAAAAAAAAATTGATTTTGCATCGTAGGCTTTAAAAATCAATAAAAACAACAAAATGCACCTCGTTAATAAAATTTTGCGACGTGCTTATTAAGTTAGATGTAGTAGTCTCGTTAACCAAGTGACATTGATCCAAATTATACAGGGTGACCAAAATCGAGTGTCAAACTTGTCAAACTTCAAAGCGCGCTATTGTTCGTATTTTAAATTGGAACCCATAATTTTTTTTAGGTGAAACGATGCGTAATTAAAGAATAAATATTGTTTCTGAATACAACCCCATCACAATTCCCAATATTTTAAAAGTTATTCGCGAGTTATTCAACGTTTCCAACGGCAATTTTAGGTAATAAATATCGTACGTGGCGTTGAAAAACAATTTATTACATAAAATATAACGCAGAGAGGTATTTTAGATTTTACTGTACTTAATTAAGTAGTTATTCAATTGCTAAATTTCCTGCAAAATTTACCTATAGCCACATTTCCGTCATTACCGCTATAGGGAAATTATGCAGTAAATTTAGCATTTGAATAACTACTTAATTAAGTACACTCAAATCTAAAATACGTCTATTATTTTTTATGAAATAAATTGTTTTTCAAAGCCACATACGATATTTATTATCTAAAATTGCCGTTGGAAACGTTGAAAAGTGAGTTTTTGGCGAATAAGTTTTAAAATATTGGGAATTGTTATGGGGTTGTATTTAGAAACAATGTTTATTTTTTTAATTCTGCATCATTTCACATAAATAAGAACAATAATCATTAAAACAAGAACAATAACACGGTTTGAAGTTTGACACTCGATTTTGGTCACCCTGTATAATTTGGATCAATGTCACTTGGTTAACGAGACTATTACATCTAACTTAATAAGCACGTCGCAAAATTTTATTAACGAGGTGCATTTTGTTGGTT
The DNA here is from genome assembly GCA_964023965.1 of Melinopterus prodromus. Taxonomy (NCBI): domain Eukaryota; kingdom Metazoa; phylum Arthropoda; class Insecta; order Coleoptera; family Scarabaeidae; genus Melinopterus; species Melinopterus prodromus. Next base: position 35,404,311 of record OZ030394.1, on the reverse strand, counting down.
TTTATTGATTTTTAAAGCCTACGATGCAAAATAATTTTTTTTTTGTTTTTAGTTTTTTCCGCTGTGGTCACTCAACCGATTTCAATAAAACTTTGGAACACCCTGTATAATAAAAAATAATTTCTTGAATTGTACCTTGAAGTACAGGGTAAGCTTGCAAAATGACAAACTCTTAGCTTAATGAGTAAGTGAGCTACAGAAGACGGGAGCTTAGTTGCAGGACCCTGTATAATTGCGCTGCTCTAATGTGACCGTACACTTTTTCGGGCGCGAGTGAGACCATCGCAATTTTGGTATGGCATCAGGATTTCTGGGAATGTATTTAAGAATAATCAGTCAAATCCACCCTGATTATTTTACGGTAAATATTACAATTTTGTTCGCTGTTTTCGCCCCCTCTTGACCACCTTTCCACCCACCCACCGGTCTGGGGCGATTTTTTTTTCTCTTAAAATGTTCTCAACTTTGATATCCCAAAGCGACTGACTGACTGAACTATATTCAATTATTTTTGTGGACGGACCCAAAGAAAATTAAATTAAGAACCATAAAGAACCAAACATTTTTTATTGTAATAGGAACGGAATACATATTGTAATTATAAAACATTATAAACACAATGATAAAACATATTATAGAGATTAATATAAAATAAAAATAAAATAAAATATTAAAACAAAATTTATAGTATCTAGAATTTCAAATTAATATCAATGCGTCTAAGCGGTTGATGCTTTTTTGTTGCTAATCTGGTCAATTTAAATAATATTATTCCCAAAACTGCGATATGGATGCGGTTTCAAATAATGGTTTTAATGCAAAGTCTAAGCTTAATTCAATACGGCTCTATTCATTAAAGTCACTTGATTTTGATTTGTATCATTCATCTATGAAGGGGTTAATAATCCACATATTTTCTATACGTGGATCTTCCTCAGCTTGATAATAATGTGTAAATGACTGAGCCTACAGATGTTCAGTAATAACGATATTTACCACTTTCGTGTCGGAATATGAGGGTCTTATGAACTCTTTATGAAAAACACTATGGAACGGGTTATAGTTTTTTAACACGTTTGTACCATAGTTTCAGGTTTATTTGAAATGCGTCAATTTTATTATATAAGTCAAACGTAGAGGTGTTTCTTCCCTGAAGACTTAAGTTTAATTCCAGTTTTCACGGTGACCTAGTGAGGTCTGTCAGTCACCCGAAAAGTGGGGGACGCAACTGCACTATTTACAGTAAAATAATGAAGTTGGATTTGATTGGTTATTCTTAAATACATCTCCACAAAGTAATCGTCCCAATGCCAAACACCCACCAGGCCTACAAACATGCCCCCTGAGTGCAGGTAAGACAGTCTTATGCGGGCGTGAGTGAGACCACCGCAATTCTGGTCTGGCATCAAGAAGATACTTGTCCCAAACTTGTCCACCCAGTGACCAGACTAACCACAGGAGGACAAGTATAGCAGGCTACGGGAAACCCTTTATACGCACCCTCGGAATTCGACGTGGTCATAGTCCTGGGAAAGGACGAGTCAGGGAAGGAAAGAGGGCTTAACAGGACCCTCATCAGACCGAAGAGCGCCTGCCTGAAGGAAGTGATGGGAGAGAGCGGTCCAAAAATAACAGCTTACTCTGCCAGGAAAGAAGAAAAAGTCAGGAAGCCAGGAGCTATGCGGGTGTGGCCAAGGTAAGACAACGGGCTGATTAGCAGAAGAAAGAGGCGAACTCGGAAATTCCATGAAAACCCAGAGAAAGGGAATTGCCAGCCTTGAAAAGGAAGGAGTAGGTGGTTATTGTAACTACCGATCACCCTCGTCCGTAGAAACCCTCCGTAAGATAAAAGAACACGTGAAAGGGGGCGCAGGTAGCCTCAAAATGAGGGTGGCCAGGAAGACGAAAAACGGCGGGTACCGCTAAGGACAGAGAGAGCGCGCAGTTTGTGAAAGAAAAAGTCTGTGAGACTTTGGGACTCAAATCCAGAGTGGCTGACAGAATATGCGAAACGATACAGTCAGAAGTGAGGTAGAAATGCCGGTAACTGGACACTGCGAACGCGAATTGCAGCGTGCTCATTGCAGCAGATGGCGAAGAACAAAAATGCAGCCGGAATACCTTAAACAGTGGAAAGGAAACCACAAGAAAGCAACATGGATGGACGACCCGGGTGGTATTCGGCGGTCCCCTCATAGTCGAATGACCAGGCAGATCATAAGAGACGCGACTCGAGATTAAGGGACCAAACACGCTTTGAGCTTTCCCCTCTTTGAGGGGAATCACCTCGGCTATTTTGGGAGCACTAAAGATGGGGAGATAATCGCTAGAGAAAATAAACTCTCCTCGGAAATAGGCGGGGCTACCCTACGGCGAAGAACTGAGAGCCATATAGAAGAATTATACATATATAGGCAACTGGGTACTTACATGCGAATGTCCAGAATAACACGGCAGCAGTCGACACGGGAGAGCGATAGACGTTACCAAACTCCATGGCCACCACCATCATACAGGTAAACCTAGGAAGGGGAAAAGTGGCTCATGAACTTCTAATAGCAACAGCGGCTAGACAAAAACCGACATTGTCCTTGTCTCATTACAAAACAGAGCTATCACCGAGAATCTAGGCTGGAAGAAGGAGACGTGGCTGTCCGGAGGTATCGAATCGGATTCACTTCTGTTTGGAGACTACAAATTACTCCGTAGGGATAAAGAGGGCAGAGGTGGCGGCGTAGCATTTGTTGTGAAAAGGTATATTAGGTCTGCTACTTGAGACCTCAGATACTAAAGAACGACTCTGGGTATCGGTAAAGTTGCAGGGCCTTTCTATTGCAATTGGCGTTTTATACAAACCCCCTAATTTAAATTATAATGCCTTCATTGACGAGTTGGAGTCGACGGTCTCAAGTATCGCACCAACTGTGGATCAAGTTATGGTCATGGGAGACTTTAATATTGACATGGCTTTGCCGTAACGACCCTCCTGTGGTGGCTCTATTAGGAGTTCTGGATACCTTTGCATTGACACAATTAATCAGTGAGCCCACTAGGGTGACGGGGAATACATCAACATTGATTGACTTATTGTGTGTCTCTGATGGAGCTCTCGTTGAGAGTAGTGGTGTAGTTAATGCTGGTCATATCTCTGATCATGATCTCGTGTATTGTAAGTTAAAGATTCGGAATGGGAATCGACAACCATCGAGTAGGGTGGTCAGGTCATACAAAGACTTTTATTATGGGCATTTTCTGGCTGATTTGTACTCTGTGCCATTTTATAGTATTTTTGACATCCGCAATATCGATGATAAGGTTTCATTTTTAACAGATAATATTTTACAAGTAGTTATCGTGCACGCCCCTCTAAAAATGTGTAAATTCTCGAGGATGCCGGCTCCGTGGATAACGAGCACCGTGAAAGAAATGCAGCGACTACGAGACAACGCGTATAAACGTTTTAAAGGAACACGAACGGATGGGAGTTGGAATTATTACAAAACCCTACGAAATCAGGTTAAAACGGCTATAGACCGCGAGCGGAGGGCATTCCTGGATAGTAAAATGGCGACTGGCGGTAGAGCGGCCTGGTTGGCTTTGCGTAGGGCGGGCATATGCAAATCTCCTTCCTCGGTGATACCGGACAGTCTTTCAAAACCGGACGAAATCAATCAGTACTTCGTAGACTCGGGGTCGGGTTTATCGGGGTTTGCAATTGATAATGAATTGGTGGCATTTTATAATAATAACAGGCGGGTTAATGCACAGTTTTCTTTTCATGACGTACATGACTCAGATGTAGAAAGGGCTATTTGGGCAATAAAGAGTGATGCTACCGGCTGTGACCAGCTAAACAGGAAAATTATTCATCTTTGCACTCCACATATTCTTCCGTATATTAGGTATATTATCAATACTTCCTTCTCCTGTGGCAAATTTCCCAAACTATGGAAGCAAGCAATCGTGCATCCACTGCCAAAGATACGCGACCCGGCTGCTTTCGCAGACTTAAGACCAATAAGCATATTGTCGGTATTATCGAAGGTGGCAGAGAAGCTTATCTGGGTGCAGCTGGAGGAATATGTGCGGAGCAGTAATTTGTTGCCAAACACCCAATCGGGCTTTCGTTCTGGGTACAGCTGTACGTCAGCGTTGTTAAGTATTGTTGACGATATTATAAAAGAGACTGATAGAGGGAATGTCACTGCCCTATGCTTGTTGGACTACACTAAAGCCTTTGACAGAATTCACCATGATGTGTTCTCTGTAATTTTAAAACACCTGGGGCTCTCGGGAGCGGCATCGCGTCTGCTTGTTGACTACGTGTCAGATAGACTACAATTGGTGGACATCGGTGGAAAAAAGTCAACTTTTCTCAGTACTGTGTGCGGTTGCCCTCAAGGATCGATAATTTCTCCCCTTATCTTTACGATGTACACCCGCTGTTTCAAAGATAAAATACAATTTTGTAAAACGCACTTTTATGCAGACGACACACAGCTTTACTTCTCCTATCCTCCTAACGATGTTGACGCGGCATGTGCGCGGATGAATGCTGATCTGGATGCTTTGGTCGATGTCTCTAAACACCACAATTTGGCAATAAACCCGCGAAAGACCGAAGTAATCCTTTTCGGGCCGAAAAGAGCGAGAGAGGTGGTGTGTGACCGTTTTCAACTTTCCGTTGGTGTTACGCTTGTTACTAAATATTCGGTAAAAAATCTAGAAGTCATTATAGATGATAATTTAAAGTTTAATGAACACATAAATAAATGCGCACAGAGAGCGTATTGCAATTTGAGGGCTATATACAACAATGGAAGTTATTTAAGTATTGCAACAAAACGTATGCTCTGTGACTCATTGGTGCTCTCAAGTTTTAATTATGCCGATATGTTGTATTCCCCTTTCTTGTCTGCTAGTCTAAAATATAAAATCCAGAAGGTCCAGAACTCCTGCCTGCGAACAATATACGGTATGCGACGCCGCGACCACGTCAGCCACAAATTAGTTGATATAAATTGGCTCAACATGAGCAGTCGCAGGATCCTGCATTCCGCCTGTTTTTTTCGTAATGTGATTGCTTCCGGAAAGCCACCGTACCTTTACGATCGCATAAAGTTCCGATCCGATGTACACACCCTTAATGTCAGATTCAAAGGTTTATTAACACCTCCTATACATCGACTTGAACTTTACAAAAAGAGTTTTACATATCAAATCTATCCAAGAGTATCTATTCGGGCTACAGTGTTCGTGAGCTCGGCGGGCGGCGGCAATTTCGTTTGAGTCGAAATCGGGGTTATTCTGTACACAATGTATACTGTGTTTGGGAATTGTCAGTGTTTGTATAGATTTATTGTTTCGCGCTTTTTCTTTAATTTTTTGAATATTTTTGAATTTTTTAATTAAACTATTATATTTGCTTCTTTTACTTGTGCGGTGCAGTGGAAGAGTAACAGTGTTAAACTGCGCCGCAAGATTGTTCTCATGTAATTTTACTTGCACTTGTCATAATTGTGTTACTGTTTGAACAATAAACTGATTTATTATTATATAGGCCAGAAGGTGACCATCGGAAGAACGTGGAAGAACAGACCCTCAGCGACCAGATGTACATTGAGTACAGGAGGGGCATCCGAGAAATGACAGAGAATACTCAGCAGTCCGTGTCAAAGCGATACAACGCGAGGAAACTAGACACCAGCAAATTCTTGAAGACATTCGAAACGAAAATGACAGAAGAACCACCAAATGTAGCAACATCTAAGGCAGCACTAGCAAAGGCATTGGAAGCAGCCAAGCCCAAGAGTAGTTGCACGGGCAATAGGGCAGCTTACTGGTGGACGGAAATGATTGCGGACATGAGGAAGGTGAGCAACGCTGCTCTGATGGCAGTCCAAAGGGAAACCAGAGATGAAGACAGTACTGAGGACTCCTTACAGTACTATACAGGGAGGCTAGCAGGGCGTTGAAGATAAGGAACGCCACTGGACTAGCGGGGATGAAGAAGTGGAAAATAACGTCTGGGGCAGGAATACAAGATAGTCACCAAGAGGCTAAAAGCCTGACTACCGCCCCCGAACCTGACGGTGTCCGAAATAAGCGTAGTAGCGGACAAACTGTTCCCAGAACATGAAATCACGAAGGACGACGAGCAGGAGCCGAAAGAGGTTACTAATATTCTCACGGTAGAGAAAGTTAGGAGATCGGCGGGAAAGACCAAGCTTAAGAAAGGCGCGGGACCTAATCTGGTGCCTCCGGAGGCGATCATAGAAATGGTGGTAATAGCAGGAGACTACGTCACAGACGTGATAAATGCAATCCTCACGGAAGGGAAATACCCAGAAAAGTGGAAGACGTCCAGCCTCCTCCTATTGGCCAAACGAAAGGCCACAGAAGGAGAACCGCCAAAGTATACTTAACCCTCCAGCCGCGGGCAAGTTTTCAATTTTTCTGCAGAAAAGCACGGGAAATCGCGGGACATCGTGAACGGGGAAATCGCGTTCCCCGCGGCTGGAGGGTTAACACACGCAGCAAGCTAATGGAACACCTGCTCGTAAGTAGACTAAAAACTGAGCTAGGGAGAGCTCCCCAGGCAAACAACCAGTATCGCTTTCGAGAAGGAAGGTCTACGGCGGACGCGGTGAGGAGCGTGATGGACAAGGCGAAGAGGGCGAACCAAGGAAAGACGAGTAAAAACAGTTCTGCATGCTGGTCGCACTCTACGTTAGAAATACTTTCAACACCATGGCATGGGAACACCTAATCGCAGAACTGAGGTTGATCAGGAGTTACTTCCGGGACAGATGGTTATCCTAAAGGATAAAGAGGGGACAATCATGTCAGAAGAGGATAACAAGCGGTGCCCCCAGAGATAGGTCCTATGGCCAACGCTCTTGAACTTCTTCTAGGAAGGGGTGTTGCGTGTGGAACTGGTTGTCATGTAATGTATTATCATATTGTTAACATACGTGTATATTGAGTTGCCTGCCAACCAGTTTATATTGAGTCTGTATTTTTATAAATAAAACCAGTTACGTTCCACACTGCAGATGGTCTAGTTGAATTTATTACATGGCGCTGCGGACAAAAGCGAATTGTGAAAATGGAGCACAAGTACGTAAATTATATGGTTTTTACCGGCAATCTTGCTGAAAATTGGTCCAAGTGGAAACAAAAATTTGAAATTTATGCAGTCGCAACTGAATTGCATAAAAAAGAAGAAAAAATTCAATGTGCGCAGTTACTCTACTCGATTGGGGATGAAGCAATTAACATCTACAATTCATTTACCTTCACCGAAGAAGAAAAAGGCAAAATTGACGTTCTCAAGAAGAAATTTGAAGCCTATTTTGTGCCAAAGAAGAACTTAACATACGAAAGGTACAAGTTTTTTACGTTAAGGCAACGATCCTCAGAACCCATTGAACAGTTTGTAACTACACTTAAAAATCAAGCAAATAACTGCGAATTTAACGATGAAGTCTTGAAGAATGAACTAATTAAACAATGCTAATTACCGGCATCAACGATGATCCAGTTCGGGAAAAATTACTACAACGCGATTCCAATACTACGCTGGACAAAGCTATCGAATGTTGCGTATTAACGGAAGCCGCTCGTCATCAACTGGAACATATGAACAATACAACTCCAATCAAGACAGAAATAGATATCATCGGAAGAAAGAAGATAGAAAAAGATTCGAATATGCGAAGACATCAAGCATGCACCTCCAAGAACATGACCATAAGAAACTGCACCAGATGTGGCTATAACCATCCAATAAATAAATGTCCGGCATATGGTAAGACCTGTAAAATATGTCAGAAAATAAATCATTTCGCTAGTGTATGTAAACAAAAACATCATTCGTTTAAAAATCAAAGAAAAATTAATCAAATTGACGCGGATAATGATTGCGTAAAAGTAAATGTAAATAATATTATCGATAAATTGACAATAGATTCAGTTGATGTAAATGTCAAAAACAACTCTTGCTACAAATACTTACTCATTGAAAATTGTAACAAAATTAAATTTAAAATTGACACTGGTGCTGAGGCAAATATTATATCAATGAACACGTTGAAACAGATAAATTTTGATTTAAATAAATTAGTAAATTCAAATGAGATCTTATCAACCTATACGAATCATATAATTCCAATTCTAGGCAAATGTATTTTAAAAGTACAATATTTAAATAATGTGCGTTCTTGTGTTTTTTATGTTGAAAAAGGTGACCGTCAACCAATCTTAGGATTGTCAGCGAGCATTCAATTAAATATCATAAAAATCAATGATGAGGATGAATTAAAGAGTATATGTTCAATCAAGTTAGAATATAATGAATTAATAAATAAATTTAGAACTAATTTTTCAGGTATTGGATGTATTGGGAAAGAGTATCATATAGAAATTGATAAAAACATTCAACCTGTTACAAAACCGATCAGAAATGTACCCTTTGCCTTACAAAAACAATTTCAAAACTACTTAAATGAATTGGAGAATTTAGAAATTATTAAAAAAATTAATTACAATACTGAATGGTGTAACTCATTTGTGTTAGTCAGGAAAGGTGATGGTTCTATTCGAATTTGTTTAGATCCGAAAGATTTAAATAAAGCGATTAAAACGCAAACATTCAAAATACTAACAATTGACGAAATTATATCAAAACTGAATGGGGCAAAATATTTCTCTACCTTAGATGCCACCCATGGTTTTTGGAGTATACCATTAGATCAAGAAAGCTCAGATTTATGCACCTTTGGAACTCCATACGGTCGCTACAAATTTCTTAGGTTACCATTTGGCATAAAAACAGCGAGCGAAGTATTTCAGGAACGATTTAAAAACATATTTAATATACCGGGCGTTGAGATATATGTAGACGATATTTTAATTTATGGCACAACGAAAGAGGAACATGATAAGCGACTAGAGCATGTATTTAACATTGCAAAAAGAGAAAACATTAAGTTTAATATAAATAAATGTAGATTTGGCGTAAATGAGGTGAGGTATTTAGGTTATAAAATTTCTGATAAAGGAATTTCACTAGCCGAAGATAAAATAAATGCAATTGTAAATATTCGAAAACCAGAATCAGTGAAAGATGTTCAGAGATTCTTGGGTTTGGTAACTTATGTCGGAAGATTTATTAAAAATTTATCGCAACGAACACAGCCATTGAGGGACTTAATTAAGAAAAGCAACGTGTTTATTTGGGACTACCCTCAAGAACAAGCTTTCCAAGACTTGAAAAAGATCATTGTAAACCGGAAGGTCCTTCAATATTTTAATCCAAATAAACCTGCTGTTTTGTCTGTAGACGCCTCTAGTCACGGTTTAGGAGCTGTTTTAATCCAAAACAATAAACCATGTGCATATGCATCTAAATCAATGACAGACACACAACGTAATTACGCTCAAATTGAAAAAGAGCTATTGGCTATTTATTTCGGTTGTACAAAATTCCATCAGTATATTTTCGGCAAAAAAATTACTGTAGAAACTGATCACAAACCACTCATAACTATATTTAAAAAATCATTGAATTCTTGTCCGGCTCGTTTACAAAGAATGCTGTTATCATTACAAAATTACGATATGGATGTAATTTATAAACCGGGAAAGGATTTAATTATTGCCGACAGTTTATCGAGAGCACCTTTGAGTGAGCAGTTTCATAATAATTTAGACTTAGAGGCTCATGTTTGTGTAATAACTAAGAAAATAAATATTAGTCCAAGAAAAATTGCACTTCTTAATAAGGAAATTGAACAAGATGAGGTTCTAAAGCTAACTAAAAAATATATAAAAAGTGGATGGCCAAACAAAATAAAAAATGTACCAGTTAATGTCAGATATTGGTATAATTTAAAATCATCATTAATTGAAAACAATAATTTATTATATTTTAATGACAGACTTATTATACCACATTCATGGAAAAATGAAATATTAACTCTACTTCATACTGGTCACCTTGGAATTTCAAAAACTTTACAAAAAGCTAATAATTTTGTTTTTTGGCCTGGAATGTCAAAAGACATATCAAATTACGTGGCTTCATGTAGTAGTTGTCAAAAATACGCAAGGTCAAATCGAAAAGAGCCCTTGATAAATCAGACCATTGAGAAAATACCTTGGTATAAGTTAGGAGTTGATATATACGAATTATATGGAAAAAATTACTTGTTAATAGTGGACTATTACTCAAAATATCCGGAAATTATACATTTAGAAAACAATTTAACTTCGGAAAATGTCATATATAAACTCAAATCAATTTTTGCTCGACATGGTATTCCCGCTATAGTCATGACTGATGCTGGTAGTCAATTTACCAGTGAGAACTTTAAACAATTTGGAAAATCATGGAACTTTGTACATAAAGTTGCATCTCCTCATCATCAGCAGACTAATGGCCTCGCAGAGAGAACAATTCAAAGTATCAAGAAATTAATCAAAAAAACTATAGATAGCAATGACGACATCTACTCAGCGTTGTTATCATTTAGGAATACACCAATCCATAATGCATATTCACCTTCACAAATACTTATGTCTAGGTATCTTAGAGACAACTTACCAATTAATTAACAAAACTAAATTACACTATAAATTAGATCAAAGTCAAGATATAAACAAAAAATATTATGATTTAAAAGCTACCAATGAAAAACAAGATTTACGACCTGGTATGGTAATTAGGTATCAACTAAAACCTAAGGGCATTTGGCATTTAGGCACATTAATTAAAAAAGTTGGACCTAGATCATATAAAATTAAAAGGATTGATGGAACTTATTTGATCAGAAACAGAATTAATTTGAAATTTGCAAACAATCAGAATTTACCTGTTTCCCCTCAAAGTTCATTTGTTTATGATAATTTTGTAGATTCAAACACAAATAAAGAAATGTTTAACACCAATAATAAAAAAGTTACACGGTATGGTAGAACAATTCGTTCACCAGATAGACTTAAGTTTTGAGTTTTGTTTACTGTGAATTTGTAAATTGTATTATTCTATATATTGTGATATTGTTACATTATGGAAAACAATAAAAATAAAAAAAAATAAAAAATAAATAAAAATAAAAAAAAAAATAAAGAAATGATATTGTATAAATAGGAAAATGAATTTTAGTTTTAAGTATGTGTATTATTGTGTAATAAACTGAATATTGAACTTTTTTAGTTATGTAAAAGAATTACTTGTGACTTACATTATGTAAAAATTATTGTATTTTGTTTATTTAGAAAAAAAGGGAGATGTCATGTAATGTATTATCATATTGTTAACATACGTGTATATTGAGTTGCCTGCCAACCAGTTTATATTGAGTCTGTATTTTTATAAATAAAACCAGTTACGTTCCACACTGCAGATGGTCTAGTTGAATTTATTACACTGGTGGCGTATGCGGATGACCTAGGTAGTGACCATGGTAGTGACAGACGCCACTTTTGCCGAGCTCGAAGAGAGGGCAAACACAGCCATTGCATCGTCGCGAGGATGGCCGGCCGACGACCGCAACTGGCTGTCGAGAAAACCTATGCCGTGCTCCTAACCGGAAGAAGGAAGTGTGAGTCGGTGACGGTGACAGTGGACGGGATACTAATCAAGTCCGGAAACAGAGTCAAGTACCTGGGAGTGAGAATAGAAAGAAATCTCAGGTACAGGAACCACGTGGAAGAGGTGGCAGCAATGGCGGAGGAGACAACAGGAGTTCGCTTGGGGCTGATGCCAAGGTTAGGGGGCCAGACGGCAGCGAAGAGGAGAGTACTCGCGTCCGTGGCGGAGTCGGTCTGGGCGGACGACATGGAGTTTGCAAACAAAAGGCAGCGGGTCATAGGAGTTCAAAGAAGAGCGGCAAACGGAGTGACGCCGGCGTACAGAACCGTATCTACTGTGGCACTTCTAGTAATTGCATCACTGGTGCCCCTATATCTAAAAATAAAGAATGAAGGCAACGGGACCATAAACGAGGACATGAGGGTGGTACCCGCGTCACCGATCCAACAGCCACAATAGAGGCATAGCAGGAAAGCTTCCGGAAGTACTGAAGCGAGTAATGTTTAGGGTTCTGTAAATCCGGACTAGACTTCAGGACGACCGGACTCAGGCGAGGGACCAGTGGTCCCAGAAGAAAAGACAAGGTGGCGGTGTCCCAGAAAGAATTGTGGATTTAAACACGTAATGGTGGTGGTGGTAGTTATTAATGGTGGTGGAGGTACTAGAATAAGTACCATAGTAGTATATTATTAGTAAGTAGGTTAGTATGTCTTGTTTATATTATCTGTATTTGTGCTTAAAATAAAGACCAAAAAATCCAGTCGGCCACAAAATAGAAAGGTGGCGGGAGAAATGTTGGGAGATGTCGCTGTAGGAAGTATGCCCTTCGGGCGATGCCGTGCAGCGGGGTCGTGGTAGGTTCTTCCCGCTCCTCGCCTCTAAGAAGAAAAACATCCCTTGTGGGGATGTATTTAAGAATAATCAGTCAAACCTAACCTGATTATTTTACGGTAAATAGTGCAATTTTGTGCGCAATTCCGGCTCCCTCTTGGACCCACTTTCCACTCACCCACCGGTCTGACGATTTTTGTCTTCACTTGCAACGTTCTCAACTTTGATATCCCAAAGCGACTGCTTGATTATAATAATGTATTTACTTTTTTTTACTTTACCTTTTAAAAATCTATGGGCGCAAAAGCGCCGTAAAATGCCAATCTTACAATTATCTTATTGTTACGCTACAAAGGACAGATTCTGAAAGTTCCAGCTCTATTTATATGTGTAATGGATTAATTCCTGATCTGATGGAAGACGCCATACAAAGGTTCTCTACTTAAAATAACAGGACACTCGATTTTAGCCCGAGCCGGGAATCGAAGCCTGGACCTCCACCGTAGAGGAGGTCCAGGAGGATTCGCTCTATCATATACGCCACCGATAGGTCTGTCAGATGTGTTCCGCTAATTTAGCCCGTTAAATGGGTAGATGTGCCGACTGCGGTGACCTGAAAGTCAACATAAGGACCACGGAACGCGATCCACCTATCGCCTCCAACACGTTTTCTTCTGCGTTAAAATTAAGTCGAGCCTACGCCGGCGTTCATTGGCACCGCATGCGTGTAGGACTTTAAGTTAAATGCTAAATTAAGTTATGTTAAGTTATGTAAAAGTTAGTAAAATCGTAGTATATTCTTGACTGTATTGGCGAGGTTGGTACTAATTTGAGTTGCATTCTGTCATTTGTCAACTTTACAGTGATTATTTTTCAATGGAATATTTTGGCGGTGAATTTGAATTATTATGATCATGATAACGTTTGTTGATAATAGAAAAAATGTATTGGTTAAAAGTTAAATTATAAAAGAGTATTTTCCTTTTATAAGAATATAATTGAAAGCGTTAAAATTAATCGTATATAACACCAAAATTATTCGGTTAGCATTGATTGATAGGCTCTCAGACATAATTTAGACAGATTTCAAAATTCAACATCTTATTCAGCCAATCACAAGTCCGCAATCCGTTGCCTATGTTTGGACAGCTTTAAGCCGCCGGTTTTCCTGAGCCTAAGTTAAGCTGTTCTTAAACGTAGATAGGCGGCCGATTGGTGACGGTACAAATGAAGTCGTTGACTTAAGTATGATCCCCTACTTAAGCAATGCTAATACATACGGTGCATAAGGGATTAGAGTTAAAGCTCAAACGTTCCATAAGCATTATTGATTCCATGAATTCGACGTAAAAAATCGAATCATTTCGCTAAGCAATGTCAAAAACGTAATGTAAGTGGAGTTGATAATGATATAAAAATAGACGCCAACACTGAGACTGATACACAAACATCATACATTATTTATAGTATCAAAAACGATAATATTATGAACATTTTGGTTGCACGTGAAAATTTTAAATAATAAAACTATAATGTTAAATTGTCACTGGAGCTCAAGTAAACGTTATCCCAAAATATGTCTTTGATTTATTGAATATTAAACCAATTGGCTATTAACACCTAATAAAGCAAACTTCTGTAAATTTAACAAAGTGTGGTGGTTCAAAATTAAAAATTGTTGCTGAATGCACCTTGAAAACTGGTATTAAAGGAAAACATTATTTTGTAACCATTATAGTTTTAGGTACTGATAAATGTATTGCCACATTACAAGAATTAAAGTACACAGATATTAAAAATTTAAATTCTATTAACATTGATAAAAAGACTTGTTTGAATAAAATCAATCCAAATACAGACCTACTTAAGGGAATAGGAGAAATAAAGGCTCTATGATTTCAAACTGAAAACTAATTATTTACGAAAAGTAGTAGAAAAGTTTGTAAAACAGTTCCTTTTCAACTGTGGGAACACTGGGAAGATAAAATTATTCTACCCATTAGTGAAACAACAGAGTTTTAAGTCAAACCGTTATTGTCAAAAAGCCAAATAATTCAATAAAAATATATTTGGACACAAAGATATTGAATGAGGCAATTAAAAGAGAACAATACAACATTCCCACCTTTGAAGAGTTAACGCATAAAGTTGCAAGCTCAAAATATTTTACAAATTTAGATTCAAACAAACTATTTTGTCCTTAGACGAGTCCGCATCAAAATTGACCACATTTAGAACACCGCACGGTAGATACCGATTTTTGATATTACCTTTTGTCTTGTCTTACTTAGAAATATACCAAAAAAAACATTTTCTGAAGCATTAAAAGACCTACACGGTGTTGGCATTTATATTGATGGCATAATTTCTTATGCAAAATCACTTTCAGAACAAAATAAAATATTAAAGAAAGTACAAAAAGCTAAAGAATCAAGTGAAAAATTGAACAAAGTAAAGTGTAAATTTACTGTTACATAAATAAAATACATTGGATACAGTTTAACACAGACTAGAATTAAGCAAGACGCTCATAAAATAGAAGCAATCAATGAAATTCAAACACCAACAAACAGAAACGAACTTAGCCGATTTTTGGGACATAAGTCTCAAAATTCACAACAAATTTGTCTGAAACAACATACAATTTAAGACAACTACGAAAAAAAGACAATTTGAATTTGGACTAAACTTCCCGAAGAAGAATTCAACAAATAAAAAAAACTTATTAACTACAGAACCGGTATTAGTACTTTATGATAAAAAATAATTGACCATCCTATCTGTGGACTGTTCAAGATTTGGCATGAACTAGAACTGACAACAAGTGATCTATGCACCTAAATCTATCACAATTACACAGATAACTTATGCACTTCAAATATTTAGTAAAGACTGACCACAAACCTCTTGAAATTATATTTAAAAACCTTTAAATCAGTGTCCATTGAAACTCCAAAGCATTTTAATAAATCTTCAAAAGTACGACTTCGGAGTTAAATCGGAAATGCAGTTATAATTTTCAATCAGCATATTTAAGTTTGAACATTAAAAATATATTTCTTTCCTTCCTCTATCGCTCCAAGCAGTAATTCAATTCAGTTTCTTTCAATGGCTATCGGGAGCTGCCACAATAAAACAACTTTACTTTTTTGCTGACGTTTCGGTCTATTCTTTAAACCTTATTCATAGCTACAAAATACACAATTATTACAACATTAACAAGACCCGCAATTATATTTACCTCAAAAGTATGACATAAAATTAAAATACACATTAAAAACAAAACTACACCCACTGCGCCTCACACGAGTGTGTCGGTACGACGGACATCTTACAATACGAATTTCGAACAGAAACAAGCCAAAAGTTCCAAAACGGTTCTTCTTATCCACACATGTCACAACAGTTGCCTATATTTCAGGTGTTAATTAGGTCGGGAATTTTGCGAGTACATTAGAGTAAATATCACTTAAATTATCAGTGTCGGTCCTTAAGTTTACTGTATTAGCTGTTCTTTTTATATAAATCATTTCCATAATGCGCCTCTTATTGTAATGTGGTTCCATTTTCAGAATCCTTGCCGTGTCAAAGTCGAATGTGTGGCCGCTGGAGAAAGCGTGGAGTGCAAGGGCGGTTTTATCTTTTTTGTTAGTATTTTTGACATCACAATCATATTTATGTTGTTTTATTCTGTTCTTAAAATATTGATTGGTTTGTCCCACATATGCCATATTGCACCCCCCGCAATCCACCCTATAAATTAACCCGCTCATAAAATCCTTTTCTACTTTGTCTTTCAAATTCGTGTAGAGTTTACCAATATTTTTATTATTGTAACTGACAATCTATGAGTTATTCTGTTTTAATACAGCGATCAACTTATTAGTTAGACCAGGTATGTTGGGTAATTTATAAAATTTTAATTCCGACTTTATACGGCTATTATTATTGTGACTTTGACTATTATTTACTGGTTGTTCACTAAACAAAACTTTCCGGATCAATCCCTTGGGGTAATTACACTTGGTAAGGTATTCTGTTATTATTCTGAAATTTTCTTTGTCAAACTCCCTCTCTGATAATTGCACAGCTCTATGTTTTAAATTTTTTATTATTCCTATTTTCTGTGTTATACTTTGTTGTGAATTAAAATTAACAAATCTGTTGGAATTTACTGGTTTTTGAAACCAGTTAGTTTTTAAAATATTATTATCTCTTCTTAGAACAGATATGTCAAGAAAGGCCAACTCACTATTAGTTTCCAACTCAATCGTGAACTTTATGAGAGGGTGAATTGAATTAAAAATTTCTACTACCTGATCTATCCTATCCTCAGGTACAGCTGTGATTACATCATCGACGTAGATATATAGAAATGGAAGATCAAACTCTAACTTTTCGGTTGCCATCTTTAAGATTTTATTCATTACGAGGCTGGCGTATATAGGTGAAGCCGGATTACCCATCGCTGTGCCTTGTTTTTGTCGATAAAATTTCTTATTGAATTGGAAAAAACTATTATTGAATGTGAATGAAATTAGTGTTTTGACGTCATGTAATGAAAGTGTGGTATGAGGTTCCAGCTCATACCAACTTTCCTCAACTACCTCCAATGTTAGTTGTAGCGGGATGTTAGTAAACAGACTCGTCACATCCAATGAAACTAATTTATAACTAGGTGGTAGGGTTACATCTCTAATTTTCTCCACGAGCTCATATCAGTTTTTATATTAAATGTGCATGTATGGATAAGATTATTTAAAATGTTAGCAATAAATTTGGAGGCTACATACGTTGTTAATCCAATACACGACACAATTGGTCTCATTTTCAAGGGTCCCTGTTTATGGACCTTTGGTAAGATTTTTTTTTTGGCAAAATTCCCGACCTAATTAACACCTGAAATATAGGCAACTGTTGTGACATGTGTGGATAAGAAGAACCGTTTTGGAACTTTTGGCTTGTTTCTGTTCGAAAATCGTATTGTAAGATGTCCGTCGTACCGACACACTCGTGTGAGGCGTAGTGGGTGTAGTTTTGTTTTTAATGTGTATTTTAATTTTATGTCATACTTTTGAGGTAAATATAATTGCGGGTCTTGTTAATGTTGTAATAATTGTGTATTTTGTAGCTATGAATAAGGTTTAAAGAATATACCGAAACGTCGGCAAAAAAGTAAAGTTGTTTTATTGTGGCAGCTCCCGATAGCCATTGAAAGAAACTGAATTGAATTAAAAATATACGTTATAGAACTTTATACCTTTGCTAATAATAAAATAAATACCTGGCTAAATTCTATCAAGTGTAGGTGAAAAATTTTGTAAATATTGACGTTTTTTGTTGAACGTAAGAAGACTACGACATAGCTACCAACAAAGAGAAAGGTAGTTTGTCAGGCAATCAACAATCTTAAAATCCGTCAGCTAGACTCGACAGACTTGAGCTGGATTTTTGGTATCATCAGCAAAGGTTCAAACTTCAGTTTAACCTATAATTGGAATGGGTAATCTTAATCATTTGGGTGTAATACTGATTACAATTTGCCATCGGAAAGAATCTCTAAACAAGCACTATGGATACATCGAAATGTATACGACAATTTTAAAGCCAAACCTGTTGATATATTGGCCAAACATGAATCAGAAAAGCATAAAAATAGCGAAAAAATGCTATACCTGTGCAAAATTTCAAAATTGAAATAACAAGAAAACAATTATCAATCAAAAAGTACCAAGTAGACCAAGGGGAAGTATAGCAGCTGTTTTTTACTTTATCATACGCAGTATGATATGTGCTTCCTGTACCTGAGATTCTGTTCAATGTGCACTCCCAGGTATTTCACACTTAGCGAGGGCTTGATCGTCACTCCGTCTACCGAAAGCTCAACTGAGTCTTGCTTTCGTCTGCCGCACAGCATTACCGCTTCTGTTTTGTCTACGGCCAACTCAAAGCGCTGCTCCTCCACGATGAGAGCGATTGCTGCGTTTGCGTTATCTTGGACCTCAGCGTACGTTTTGCTGGTTACTATTAGCGCTAGGTCGTCGGCGATTTGATTTGAACGTAAATTCGGTTTGATTTGATTTGATTTGATTTGATTTGATTTGATTTGATTTGATTTGATTTATTTGATTTGATTTGATTTGATTTGATTTGATTTGATTTGATTTGATTTGATTTGATTTGATTTGATTTGATTTGATTTGATTTGATTTGATTTGATTTGATTTGATTTGATTTGATTTGATTTGATTTGATTTGATTCGATTCGATTCGATTTGATTTGATTTGATTCGATTTGAACCCCACCAACTCCACTCTTGGAGTATCCAGTGTCAGCACCCCATCGTAGAAGACATTCCACAGTGTTGGTCCGAGAACTGACCCCTGTGATACCCCGTTGGTGATGGACATTCTCTCCGTGGCTCCGTCATTTCGTCTCAGCAACAACCACCTATTCTCCAAGTAGCTTTGGAGAAGTCTTCCAAGGTAGGGGCTGATGTCCCTCCTTTGTAACTCGGCCAAGAGCTCTTCCCACGCCACGGTGTTGAAGGCGTCTAGGGTAATCAGCATGCAAAAGCGCTTGGTTCGCCACGGTCCCTGGTTTGCCCTCTTTGCTGCTTCCGTGACAACCTTCACTGCGTCGACTGTTGATCTCTCGCTAAAACTGAACTGATTGTCTGCTAGTGGAGCTATCTAGCTCACCTTTGAGTCTGTTCATCAGAAAGTGCTCCAGAAGTTTCCCCGCTGGCGTTGACTTTCCCTTTGTCAACAGAACTAATTTGGCAGTCTTCCACTGGTCGGGATATGTTCCTTCGGTTAGAATCCCGTTCATGACTTCGGTGACGTATTCTCCCGCTCGTGCCACCTTGGTTTTGACTGCCTCTGGTGGTATTCCATCAGGACCGGAGACCTTATTCATATTTATTCTAGCGAGAGCTTGTCTCGTTTATTCGAATGTGAATAGCACTATGTTAATCTCTTAGCCATATCTGGGTGTGCCGCATTGGGTGCACGGGAACGAGTTCCTTGGCGATCTCCCAGACCCGTTTCTCTTAGGCATTGTCGCCTCGCAAGCTTTCTTAAATGCCGACATGCATGACCCGACGTCAGGGGCTCTGCCATTTATTTCGTGCAGGAATGCATCGGTAAAACTTGCCTCATCCAGCCTCCTGGCATTATAACCAGTGTCGTAAGGCGTCACGTCGTCCTGGTTTGCGTTAGTCGTTAGCCGGTACGAGATGTACATAAGATCGCTCAACGACTCCACCTCTACCACGTGCCAACTCCCCATCTCGCGTGCGATGCTCTCTGAAGCAAAGGTGACGTCAACGACCGAGCCTCCTCGGCCTCTTCTGAAAGTATGCTCGTTCCTTCGTTCATCGGCATCATGCCGTTCCTAGCCGCTCATTCGCCAAGGGCTTCTCCTTTGTAGCCCGTACGAACTGACCCCCATTGATGGGGGTTTGCGTTGAAATCTCCCACAACCACACATCTTTATTTCCTATTTCCTGTCTTCATGCTGTCCTCCAACTCGTCCAGGAACTCCACGCGATTCATAGCTATGGACGCATAGGAGCTGTAGAACGTTGCCTCCTCGACGTCTACCCATAAGAACCTCTGCTAGCAAGAAAACGTGTTTCTTGCCAGACGCACGGGCGGCATGCCCTCAGACATTATCTTAGCGTCAGCGGTAGTTTCCAGGTAATTTCTGACCGTGTCAAAAAGCGTCCTGTCTCATAGTCTCTGTTGGGCGTAACGTGCGCTCGTCAGGGTCCTCCTTACTATGGGTTGAACATCTGAGTAACAACGACAGTTCCTGGTCCAAGTTAGGATCTTTTGGCACCTCCTCTCTTTTCTTTGCCTTGTATGCCGTGGCTTCACATGGCGTGCGTGATGGTACTTTTGTCTGGGACATAGAATTTCTCCAGCAACGAAGGCGATCATCCCCCCTCTATCATTGAGGTGCATTTCCATTCTTGCGCGGTCCATTTTGATTTTGGATGGCGATTTTCTCCTCCTACTCGAGTTTGTTCCTTGGAGCCGTCGAGTATTTTGGTCAATGCTCCCTTTCGCCTGATTTATTGTGGTCGGGCTTAGGCACTGTGCGGAGTACTCTTCGCCTTCATACATCTTCGCCTTTATATTCGCCTTTGGGTCTCTTCACATGCCGTTACATATGCTGGGCACCGTTGGGTTTCTGCCCTGTGGCCTACTACCTCGCAAATCGCGCACGCCCTGGCATTGCAGCTGTTTGCCATGTGACCCGTCCTTTCCGCAGTTCTTGCAGAGTTTTGGTCTGTCTGTACCCTTGCAGTCGGCCGCAAAGTTGCCGATTGCCCAGGATTTATAGCATGTTGCTACCTGCTGCCGCTCCCCAATGCGACATTCAGTCCATCCGACTTTGAGGATTTTCTGCGGAGGAGCCTTCCAAGATTCGCAGCACCGCGGTCTTCGTTTCAGCATATGATATGTTCAGCGCCCTAACGCTGACGTCGGCTCTGACGTTTGTAACCAGAAAACCGAACGAACCAAATAGATCTAAAGTCCCCAAAAATGTTTTGCGCCACAACCAAACCGCTAATAATTAAAACCCGAAAATCCCACGAAATTATAGGATCCCTTACAATAAATAAACCCCAATATAACGAAGAAATCATAAAACAAACAACGAAGTTGACTTTGTAAACAAGTCCCACATAAAATCCAAACTAATAAAAATAATAAAAATAATTACGCAAATATCAAAGGGATTGATATATAATTAATTAGAAGAGGTGGGTAAAAATTTGTGCATCACTCCTAACTAAATTCCATTCAAATCGATGCACAATTAGCCGAGAAAATTAATTATTTCTCGAAAATCGGCAACTCACGGAGAAAGAAACGCCAAGCGATACAACCAGTCGTGCTATGGTGCATTCGTGTAGCAAATATCAATGGTCTTAAATAACTAAAAGACAAATGATAGACATACTCTACGCGGGACTTCGCGTCTTTCTTCACGAAAACCGCGAAACCGCGGACGCGGCCGCGGTTTTGCCTTCAAAATATCGTTTCGCTGCTGTGTGGACTCGCGAATCGCAGATTTAGTGCCCATTTTGCTTAATTTTTCGCGAAAAATCGACGTACGACAATATCGCCGCAATATTTTGCAATATCCATTGCAAAAATTTTTGGAGCGCTTTCCCGTTAATTGGACCCATTAACTCCTCAAAGGATCCGAGGAGAAGCAACAATGGGTGCTCTACCGCGGCATTTATGGTTTTCACGATTCTTCAATGCATAGGTGCATTGCATCCTATTTGTTTATATTTTGCCCTGTTTTTGTATTTTTTTCCTTCAATTTCAGTAAATTTATGGATATCGGTTTGGGAGTGTACTTCTACTCGAGTCGCCATGACGACGGATTAATAACATGACAGTTCCGTGTTTGACTTTCTCAAAATGACAACATTGTTTGCCTCTTTGCTATGGTTTTGCTCGAAATCGCTTAAATAGCGGGCTGAAAATGCGATAAAATGTTGTCGCAGGCGTTCCCTGGTAACTACGCGACTATAATTAGGTTTAGTTTGAAGAATTTCCAACGGAAAATAATAGATACGCGCCGTGGACAACCAGCGTCTCTTTCGCCACTAAAAAGAAAGTACGTATTCCGAGAGCTCCGTCCAGGACTAAATATCGAGTACGAAACGTAGACGTCATTGTAGTGTTAATTTTCTGAATGATTACATAGAGCTGACAAAACTCTTCTTGAGTGACATTCCGTGGAATTCTACGATAGGTATGCAAAGGCTACACCCATCTACGAACAAACGTTAATTTGTATGTAGGCCTAACTGGTTGGAATATATAGATTTTAGATAAATAGTCCGTAGTTCGAGGGTATTACGTTTTTGTTGTGTTGGTTGCGTCTGGGACCCCAGATGAAACGGTTGGTACTGGTACCACTAGACAGATCTGTCTAAACAATCTTAACAAGGTGACCATTAGTTCGGGTATAATGTATGTTATACGAACAACGACTAGCCGATTACTTTTCAGAATTCGCCGCTCACGTACCGACCGTAAAACCTTATGCTGGAGAGATGGTTGAATTACTATGTGGAAACGTTCCAGGTTACAAGCCCCATTGCCACTGCGATACATACTAAAAACGGAAGATGATTCACACATGAAGTTGATTCGTATGATCAATAACAAAATGCAGAAACATTTACATTAAGAAAGCAGTGCTCGCTAACCAGAACGTAGGTTTGGTTAAACTTGACAAACGCCACTGCAGCGAGAGTGTTAAAAGAATGTGGATGTGCTATCGATATCATGGTCAAATTAGCTGTACATCGGGTTGATCAATCTTTCGGGAAGCAATCAGAATGTAAACGTGTGCTCTCGGAATGAGAATTGAATTGAATTGAATCTATACATGCCTACCGCTATTATTATTATTATTATTATTAATTTCTAGCTCATAACGTTTTCATCTTTTTTATTCTATTCGCTAAGACATTATATCGCTTGGTCGTCATTTATTTTAATTTAATAAGTTACCCGACAAGCTGTTACCTCGTTGGCGGGTAAATCGAACTATTTCAGCTTTCAAAATATAGTTTCGGATAAGCGCCCACGGCGCAAGGCACCGTTTGTTAATATGTATATTGTATATATATTGTTGCGTCGCAACAATTGATTATTTAATTTTGTATTATAAACCAGAATGTTGGAACAAATTCCTGTTTCCCCCACCCCAGTCGTCCATCTAGTGTTTAGTCCCATTTTCCCATATCATTCCAATTCCCGACTCACACACAGTACATACTCAGGGCGAATTGTGTAGAATTTCCCTGTGCGAAGTATTCCATTTTCCCAGAAGAAAAGTTCCGCGTGAAACGCGCCCATATACACGTAATTAGTGTTAGTTCGACCAGATCAAGGTCCCCTCTCTCCCCGTTGATTGAACGCGTGAATTGTGAAATACGAGCAAGTATCTGGAGAAACAGCAGCCTGTGGACGCGCCTGGTGAGTTCCTTAACTATCCTTTTGCGCCCAGACTTTTCAGTGATAACATCAGCACTGCCCCAACATTCTGGTCCGTCGAGAATCCGGATGTTTGCTCATCAAATTAGCGATTTATGTGTTTATTTCAATTCAGTTATTTTAAAGTTTTCCGTTGTAACTTCGAATTTCGGCATATCGTTCTCAGTACCAATTTTTGTGCGCTCGAGTTGTAGCGCTGGTCAGGACTCTCCCATCTCACTCTGTCAGTCGCCCGCGCCCCTCTCCGCTGTCGGTCGCGCGCGCTCTGTCTATCACCCGGCTGACTTTGAGTCGCTTTATTTTGGAAAATGGCTCCCCTCAATAGAGCTGATACAGACAAAATTGAACGTCACCTTACAGAATTACGCTTCTCCCGCGATGAGGCGTTGGAAGACATCAATATTACGCTCGCGTTAGTGGAGTCTTTAGCAGAAGAAAATTCCCGCTCCTTGTTTTTAGCGCGTTGCAGAAGTCTAGATCTTGCTTTTGAACAATTCACACTTGCACATGCAAATATTCGTACTGCTTGCGTTAAGATAGATAAAACGGAGGATTATATATTGCTAGACGTGGAGAAGCTTAATCAATACAAACTCGCCTTTTACCGTGTCATTGCCGCGAAATCGGATATAGATAAGGACTTAAGCGCTGAATCTATTTCGAACGTTCCCGCTGCGACACATCGCCCGATAAAACTCCCAGATTTGCAGCTGCCTACATTTGATGGCGCTTTAAAAAATTGGCAATATTTCTTCGACACCTTTTCATCTCTTATCCATAACAATTCCACGTTATCGGACATTGACAAGTTTCATTATTTACTTCTTTCAACGAAAGGTGCCGCAAATAGTATCGTGACCTCCCTCCCTCTCGCCGCTGTAAATTATAACACTGCTTGGCAATCATTGTTAAGTAGATACAATGACACGCGCATTTTGTCTCACCATTATTTGGACTCCATTTTGAATTTACGGCCACTCACGGACGGTTCCTATGAAAGTTTGCAGACTTTTTGTAACATGGCCCATGATAATGTTCTTGCATTAAACAACTCGAAAATCCCTGATCTCTCAGATTTTATTTTGTTGTCTCTCTTGCTCAGACGCGTAAATTCCCAGACTCGGGAAAAATTTGAATTAAAGTTTGGCAATAAAAAGTTCCCCACTGTCAATGACTTTTTCACATATCTTCGAGAAAAATGTCAAGCTCTGGAAATGTCACAATCCCATGCTTCGGATCGCCCTAATTCCAAGTCTAAGGTAGTTGTTTTTCCCCCCAAGCGTTCCTTTTGCTCTACTGAGAACACAGCCAAATGCCCGTGCTGTAGAGGACCGCACCGTTTGTCGACTTGTCACGATTTCTTCGCTCTTTCCATTACGCAAAGACGAGAATGGATAAAAACAAACAAACTCTGTTTTAATTGTTTTGCAAATTCCCATATGCTGAAGGATTGCAGTTCGCGATTTACTTGCCGATCGTGTAACGGTAAACACCATTCCTTGTTGCATTTTTCTTCCTATCAAACGCGTACTCCCCACACGTCTCCGAATATTGTCTCGCATGAATCCACTCCTTCGGTACCCCATTCATTGACGTGTTCTTGTAATTCCACCGTTCTGCTTGGCACAGCTATCGCCAAGTTTAGGGATGGGCACGGTTATTTTCAAAACGTGCGACTAGTGATTGACTCTGGATCCCAACTCTCCTTTATTACGTCCAATTGCGCAAGCCGTTTGCATTCGGGTATTGACAGGAAAAGCACACCGGTTTTAGGGTTAGGAAACTCCCAAATATTTTGTTCTAAAGGCAAAGTTACGTGTGAACGACAACCGACGCGAGACTCTCCCATTGTTTTGTCCACTCGTGCGGTCGTTCTTCCTGATATCACTACGGACCTACCCAATTCTCGCTTGCCCTCTCGACTTCGTCTCGATGTTCAGCATTTGGTACTTGCAGATCCCGGATTTGCTGATCCTGGCCCAATTGATTTCCTGTTAGGTGCTGATTTGTTTCCCGCTATTTTACGCGGCGCGGAGCCCTTGCCGCTCTCTTGTGGTTTGTCAGCGGTCAGTACCATTTTTGGATGGATTCTTTTGGGAAAATGAAGACACAACTTCTTCATCAAATCACGCAACCTCATTGTTGGGTTTGGACAGCCTGCAAGAGAATCTGAAGCGATTCTGGCAGGTGGAGGAACCAACAGTCAGCATTCCCAATAATCCAGAAGACATCGAAGCCGAACACCATTTTGTAAAGTCTCATTATCGTACTAACGAAGGTCGTTATGTAGTCTCTCTCCCTTTTAAAAAAGACACCTCGTTAGATTTTGGCCATTTCAACAAATTAGCCCACTCTAGATTGTTCAATCTTGAATCCCGTCTCAGTAGAAACTCTCCCTTGCGTGTAGCCTACAATTCCTTCATGAAGGACTATGTTGATTTAGGACACATGAGCCCAACTAAACGAAGTGGGTCTTATATTATTCCACATCATGCCGTTTATAAACATCTCCCGTCTCTGTCGAAAATACGAGTTGTTTTCGACGCCTCTGCTCGTAATACTTCCCCCTCTCAGTCGATCGTTTCTCTGAATGATGTTTTGCTCCCTGGACCCAAGTTACAGCGTGATGTCTGTGACATTATGTTAAATTTTCGTTGTCACCAGATCGTCTTTACCACAGATATTTGCAAAATGTACCGCCAAATTCTTGTGGCCCCTTTAGATTGTAAATATCAGCATATTTTGTGGAGGGACGATCCTAGTAAGCCTATCGAAGAGTATGAGCTTCATACCGTCACCTACGGTCTTTCGTGTGCTCCCTTCCTGGCCCTTAGGGTCATTCAACAACTAGCGTCCGACGAACATCACCGATTTCCCCGCGCGTCTCAAATCCTGCGCAACGATGTTTACGTCGATGATGTGGTCACTGGAGCCGACACACTAGAGGATGCTCTCGCTTTAAAAGATGAACTTGTTCATCTTTTGGGTAGCGGTGGATTTGCTCTCAAAAAGTGGACAAGTAATTCTCAGGAATTTTTAGCACGGATTCCGGAGGAAGATCGTGAACCCTCACTAAGTATCACATCGATCGATTCTCCTTGCCTTAAGATCTTAGGTCTC
Organism: Melinopterus prodromus; assembly: GCA_964023965.1. Lineage (NCBI taxonomy): Eukaryota > Metazoa > Arthropoda > Insecta > Coleoptera > Scarabaeidae > Melinopterus > Melinopterus prodromus. Next base: position 35,377,730 of record OZ030394.1, on the reverse strand, counting down.
CAGTTTGATGCAGGAACGGATTCGTTCACTTATAGCGTCTCTCCCCGTTCGACGCCGGTCAGTAAACGTTCGATCTTATCCGATATAGCGCGTATCTTTGATCCGTTAGGTTGGATTTCTCCCGTGGTTTTCTTCGCCAAGCGTCTCATGCAGGAGATCTGGAAGGTGAAGGTAGATTGGGATGATCCCCTCCCTAAACATTTAATCGAATTGTGGCATACCTTTCAACACCAGATGCCTAGCCTCTCCCAGATCAAGATCCCACGATTGATTCTCCCATTATCTCCCTCTCGTTTAACTATTATTGGCTTTTGTGACGCATCTCAGGATGGTTACGCAGCTGTGGTTTACCTGCGCACAGAGTCAACTCCCGATCAGATTTTAATTTCATTGTTGAAAGCAAAAACTCGAGTCTCTCCCATAAATTCTCTCTCCATTCCTCGTTTAGAATTGTGTGCGACAGTCCTTTTGTCGAAATTGCTCCAGTCTCTCCAACCCTTGATTAAAAAATTATCTATTTCCGAGTTCGTATTGTGTAGCGATTCAACGATTGCCCTATCTTGGTTGAAAACACCTCCCTATAAACTCAAGACGTTTGTCGCTAACCGAGTCGTTGAAGTCGCGACCAATACTCGCATAGATGATTGGCACCACGTAGAATCTGGTTTTAATTCCGCAGATTGTGCTTCCCGTGGCCTCTTCCCAGAACAAATCATCTCCCACGACTTATGGTGGCGAGGTCCTTATTGGCTGACACAGCGTCAAGAGCTGTGGCCAATTTCCAACCCTCAACCTGTCTCCATTTCCCAACTCCCTGAAGTCAAAACCACTAGTTTCAGCCTTGTCGCTGCCCGACCTTCCAATTTTTGGCTGGATTGGATCCAGAAATTTTCCTCCCTATTAAGACTGCAGTTTAGTTTGTGTTTTGTTATGCGATTTATCAACAATACTCGTAAGCGCCCAGGTGAACAGAGCTTTATTAGTGCGCAGGAATTAAAGGCTTCCCTACAACTTCTCATTAAACACACCCAGTCTGTTTATTTTTCGGAAGACATCCTCTTAATTCAAGCTGGCTCTACCTCAAAACGACTGCACAAATTATCACCTTTTATAGACCAAGCGGGTCACGTCAGGGTGGGCGGCCGTCTACACTTCGCAAACCTGACTTTCGATTCGAAGCACCCCATTTTATTGCCGAAAGATTCCCATTTATCGTATTTAATTGTGAGTCATTACCACAAATTATACATGCACGCTGGTACTCGCACCTTGCACGCCGTGCTCGGTAAATGATTTTGGATTATCTCTTCGCGACAATTAATTCGTCGATGCATCTCCAAATGTTTGGTATGCACCAAACTCCGAGCACAAGTAATTGCACCCCTCATGGGTCACCTCCCCGCATCTCGCGTTACTCCCAGTCGTCCTTTTCTCAATGTTGGTATCGACTTTGCCGGTCCCTTTTGGATTAAAGAATCCAGTCGAAAGGCCGCCAGAACGCATAAGGAATACTTTTGCGTGTTTGTGTGCATGGCCACGAAGGCAGTACATCTAGAAGCTGTGACTGAATTGTCCACCGAAGCCTTTCTCGCCACGCTAGATCGTTTTGTTGCACGCCGTGGACTGTGTGAGAATATCTACAGTGACTGCGGGACTAATTTCGTTGGCGCTTCTCGCTATTTGGGTGAACTCTACGACTTTTGGCGAGATGGGAACGTGCAGCGGTATGTCGGTGGTAAGCTAGCACAAATGACTATCAAATGGCACTTCAATCCCCCTTCAGCGCCTCACTTTGGAGGTCTGTGGGAGTCGGCCGTCAAGAATGTAAAATTCCATCTCACTCGCGTTCTTGGCGAACGACCACTGACTTACGAAGAATTTGCCACTATTTTGGCCAAGATTGAAGCCATTCTAAATTCTCGGCCCCTTTGCACTCTGTCAACCGATGTTGACGACATTGAGTATCTCACCCCCGGCCATTTTTTAATCGGCGCACCCCTTTTAACTTCTCCAGAACGCGACTATGAAGGCAAGGTCACTCTCACCAAGCGATGGCAGCTCACCAGGCAGATAACGCAACATTTTTGGCGACGATGGTCGTCCGAATATCTGCAGACCCTGCAACAGAAGTCCAAATGGACCACAACCTCCCAAAACTTGTCCCCGGGCGACATAGTTTTTCTCATTATCCCGAATTCTCCTCCATTAAGTTGGCCTTGTGGCAAAATTACCGCGGTTTACCCCGGCCATGATGGTATTGTCCGCGTAGTGAGGGTCCAGACTAGTACCGGAACTTACAAGCGCCCCGTCGCGAAGCTAGTTGCTTTACCCCCTATGCACTAAATTTGAAGTTACTCGTGTTTTTTTGTTAATTACTTTTGTTTCCTTATTAATTTTTGTTTTATAAATTTCCGCTAAATTTGGTGGGCGGCTATGTTGCGTCGCAACAATTGATTATTTAATTTTGTATTATAAACCAGAATGTTGGAACAAATTCCTGTTTCCCCCACCCCAGTCGTCCATCTAGTGTTTAGTCCCATTTTCCCATATCATTCCAATTCCCGACTCACACACAGTACATACTCAGGGCGAATTGTGTAGAATTTCCCTGTGCGAAGTACTCCATTTTCCCAGAAGAAAAGTTCCGCGTGAAACGCGCCCATATACACGTAATTAGTGTTAGTTCGACCAGATCAAGGTCCCCTCTCTCCCCGTTGATTGAACGCGTGAATTGTGAAATACGAGCAAGTATCTGGAGAAACAGCAGCCTGTGGACGCGTCTGGTGAGTTCCTTAACTATCCTTTTGCGCCCAGACTTTTCAGTGATAACATCAGCACTGCCCCAACATATATATATATATAGTAATTATTTAGATAAAATCGTTAGCCTTGTCAATATATTAAAACACAACTTTTTCACAAAAACTGTTTATTTCTTGGGCATAGAGGCTTGTTTCATAAAATTTGTTTTTTTAACACGAACACTTAATCTGACGATAAGACAAACATTAAAAACTGACGTTTCGACGCTATTTGCGCCTTGGTCACAGAGATACTAAAACGTGAAAACGAAAAACAAACGCATCGAACACAACTACAAGACCGAGAGCGAAAGAATCCAAACTTGCTAGACTTGTCAAAACTGGAAATTTAAACTAGTATAATTTACAGCTTTTACGAATTTTCTAGAATTAAGTTATAACACTTTGACAAATTAATATCTGACCTATCATTAACAGCTTTTTTGTTTTTTAATATTTCGATCGATTCCAACACACATCTTGCTTTTAAGTTTTTTCTCTTTGTATCACTTTCACATCCCTAAAATTAAATTGGTGTCCTGATTCTTCTTGGTGTTTCTTAAGGGCTTTTTTTTTAATGGCGAAGGGGCCCAGGAAGAACCCACCTCCACCCCGCTCCCTGGTATCGCCGTGAGGCATTCTGCAGTCAGCGGCATCTTCCTTCCTTAAAACAACAACAATTTGAATATAAAAATCTGGGTCCCTTCGCTCTTATGCTCTAGACTTTATTTAAATAACAAATTACAACTACCCTCAGCTGGAGCTGACACCTTATCAGGTTTACATAATTACCCTTAAAAGTAAACATATAAACTACTACTTAACTACTCTACAGTTCTAAGTGTCTATGCACTTTCCCATAACTAACAGGCGTCCTCGCGCACTCACTGGGACACATCGTTACCTATTTTCCGAAGCAGCGGTTTTTACACCTGCGGCTCCTCCCCAGACTACGGTATATGCAGAAGTCCGTGGTCCGGTATGTCCAGGACCCTTTTCTTTCATGCTCCGGTTTTCCGGGAGCATTCCCGCGCCGGTTTTCCGGTCGCTTTCATTCCTGTTTGCGTTCCTTTCGGTCTGTCCCGCAGACCGTCCCTGTCCCTTATAACTAAGGGGCGGGAGGTTCTCTATCTCCTCGTCGCCTGTCTTCTTCGTCTTTTCGTCGGAGTATCATTCCTATGGTACGGGTAATCTGCTTCCACGCTTCCGAGCTTTGCAGCATTCTCCGTACCATTCCTCCCACGCTGAGGTCATCCCCGCATGGGCACTCCCTTCTATAGACCTCCCAGCGGGGACATGCAAATAGCGTGTGCTCCGGAGTGTCTTCTTCCTCTCCACAATGCCTGCATTCGGGGCTGTCCCTCCTCTTAAATTTGTACAGGTAGGCCCCAAAGCATCCGTGTCCCGTTAGGGCTTGGGTGAGCTCATAGGTCACGTCTCCGTGCTTTCTACTGGTCCACTGATCCAAATCCGGTATCAGTCGGTGCGTCCACCGGCCGTTGTTGTCCTCGTTCCATTCTTTCTGCCAGGCTTCCATCGTGCGTCGGCGATGTTCTTGTCTGGAGGTGCCATCCTGTCCGCGTCCGTCGTATACCCTCCTTCTTTCGTCTGCTTTCAGGTGCACCGGCACCATTGACGCTACCACCAAAGCAGCGCCCGTCGACACTGTTCTGTATGCCGATGTAACACCGACCGCAGCTCTTCTCTGCACTCGCAGGAGCCTTTGTTTCCTGTTTTCTAGCTGCATGTCGTCGGCCCAGACGGGCGCGGCATATAGCATCACCGATTCCGTGACCGACGCCAATACTCTTCTCTTAGCCGCCGACGGTCCCTCCATTCTAGGCATAAGTCTTAGCAGTGCCCCGGTGGTTCTCTCCGCTCTGGCTGCCACCTCCTCCACGTGCCTTCGGTACCTGCGGTTTCTTTCGATCCTCACCCCCAGGTACTTAACGCTGTCTCCTGGTTGGATTCACTTGTTTCCTACCGTTAGCGTCACCGGTTGACATTTCCTCTTTCCGGTGAGGAGCACCGCTTCTGTCTTCTCGGCCGCAAGTTCAAGGTTCCTTTCCTCCACCCACTCGGTTATTCTGTGGATGGCGAGACTTGCGTTCGCCTCAAGCTCTGCACAAGTGGTTGCCGTGACTACCAACGCGAGATCGTCTGCGTATGCCACCAGCTTGACCCCGCGCAGCCTGAGCCGCAACACTCCGTCATAGAGGACATTCCAAAGCGTTGGACCCAGGACGGACCCCTAAGGGACGCCGCTGCTAACTCTCCGTCGGTCCTCTTCGCCATTGTTATCCCTGAGCATCAGCCATCTATCCCGCAGGTAACTCCGGATCATGTCCAACAGGTATGTACTCACACTTCTCCGTTGCAGCTCTGCGATGAGATGCTTCCACGGCACGGTGTTAAAGGCGTTTTTTACGTCAAGAGCAACCAGCATGCAGAACTGTTTGTCCTCCGCGTTCCCTGATTTGCCCTCTCTGCCATCTCCATAACACTTCGCACCGCGTCGACCGTTGACCTTCCTTCTCGGAATCCAAACTGATTGTCCGCGAGGGGCGCTTTTTCTTCCAGTTCCGCCTTTAGCCTGTCCACGAGCAGGTGCTCCATCAGCTTGCTGACAGTGTTCAGGAGGCAGATGGGCCTGTACTTTGGCGACTCTCCTTCAGTGGCTGCTTTCTTGGCCAGCAGTACGAGATTCGCCGTCTTCCATTGAGCGGGGTAATTTCCGGACTTGAGGACATCGTTCAGAACGTCCTTCACGTACCCCCCCCGCCACCGTCACCATCTCCCTTACCGCTTCCGGTGGAATGCCGTCGGGTCCCGGCGCCTTCTTTGGTGCTACTCTGCCCGCTGCTCTTCGCACTTCCTCTATCGAGAAAGTTGGCGCTTCTTCGTGCGGCTCGATAGCATCCTCCTCCTCAAGCTCATACTCCGGGAACAGGGTCTCCGCCACTTCTTTCGTCTCCGCCAGCGTCAGGTTTGGAGGCGGTAACCTGGCTCTCAGCCTTTTAGTTACGATCTTGTAACCCTCCCCCCAAACGTTGGCCTCCACCTCTCGAAGTACCGCCGCCCATTGCCCCTCCTTCGACTCGGAGATCGCTTTCTTAAGTGCTTTTCTGACCTCACCGTATGCTAGGGAGAGGATCGCCCTTCTGGTCTCGTCTCCTCTCGTCCTCTGGACTGCTCTTCTGGCGCTGTTGCTCTCCTTCCGCAATTCCGCAATCTCGTCCGTCCACCAGTAGACTGCTCTTCGCCCATTTCCTCCGTGTTTTGGCATTGCTTCTTCGCAGGCTTTTGAGAGAGCCGCTTCGCATGCTTCCACACTGACCAACCCTCCTTGCGTCCCCATTGCGACCTCGAAGGCGTCTCTAAACTTTGCGCGGTCCAGTTTCTTAACGTTATACCGCCGTGGCATTTCATGGCGCCCTTCTGTTTTCGCGGCGACCATGTCCCTCAGTTTATACTCAATGTACATGTGGTCGCTGAGGGTTTCCTCTTCGACCACACTCGATCCGTCGATCTTCCTGGCTACCCTGTCAGTGGCGAACGAAACGTCGATCACCGATCCTCCTCCTCCCCTCCTTCTGAAGGTGTTTGAGTGTCCCTCATTTAGGGGTACAAGTCCGACTCTCGCCGCCCATTCGCCCAGCGCCTCTCCTTTCCGGCAGGTTGTAGTCGATCCCCACTCCTGAGACTTAGCATTGAAGTCGCCTGCGACAAGACACCTTCCTTCCGATCGTTGTAGGATTCCTTCTAACCTATCGAGGAAGTCCTGGAACTCTCTCAGCTCCAATGCCGGGGAAGCGTAACAACTAATGATTTTCACCCCACCGACGACCATCCAGGCAAAACCCTCTCCCGATCCTTGTCTGGTAACGTGTACCTTGCGGCCTCTCACTCCAATGGCAGCTTTCCTGTCACGGTCCATCAGCCATCCTAGGTTTGCGGTCATGGCCTTGTTAGGCTCCGAGACCAGCATTACGTCGATCTTCTTCCTTGCTGCCGTGGCTATCAGTAGCTCTTGAGCAGCCTGCCCTTTTCCTAGATTTATTTGTAGGATGGAGGTGGCCATGGAGTCATGTAGCGCCTCTCGCAATCCCTAATGGACTGTAGCCTCATTATCCGGGCCGTTCTTAGGTACGACCCCACGCGTTCCAGGTCATTGATCGCCTCGTTCTCGGACACCCCCATTCCTTTTAGGAAATCGAGATACACTGATCTCAGTTCTTTCCCGCACGGCATGCCCTCCGACTGTATTTTGATCTCGGAAGAGAGTTTGCTCTCGCCGCCTACTATTTCTCCGTCATCGGTAAGCTCGAAGTAGCCCAGGTGGTTTCGGACTAAGTCGAACAGCGTTCTCTCTCTCAACCTCTGTGTGGCATACTTGGTGCTCTGTCTCGTTAATCGCACCATCGGGGGGACGGCAGAGTACCATCCTGGCTTCCTTTCGCTTCCGTCTTCCTTGGGCCTTACCGATACGTTCGCCCGCAGTGTGCCCTGCACAGCTGTCTCTTCTTCTCTTACCATCCCGGTATCTTTGAGTGGGTTCGGTTTCAAGACCTCTATCCTCCCGCACGCGTACTGACTGCACGCGCGTGTCTCCGATCGGATGAGTCCGCCACTGATGAATGCTTAAGATGTTTCTTAAGGGCTGTGATGTTTCTTGCGTATTTGTGTCCCTTTAACCTTTTTTCGACTAATTGTTCTGTTTGCCCTATATACACTTTTTCGCATTAATTGCATGGAATCTGGTATACACAATGTGATTGTTTTAGTAGTGGTGTTGGGGCTTTTAGTTTTGTGCAAAATTTTGCCAGGTTATTTGTGTTTTTGTGGGTAATCTTGATGTTAAATGGTCTCATTATGTGGCCTATTTTTTCTGACATATTCTTTACATATGGTATTGCGATGTATTTGCTTGTGTCTTGTTCAGGAACTGTAGCTGGTTGTGTCCTTGTTGTCAATCTACTATCACTGTTTATTGCTTTTAGTGTTGTTATTATCTTGCTAATTAACTTTTCAGGGTAGTTGTTTCTTTGTAGAATGCCTTTTGCCTTTTGTATAGCTTCCCCAAGATATTCTGGACTTGTCAATTTGATAGCCCGATCAGCTAGACTTTTAATTACGCTAATCTTGTATGTTAGTGGTTGTACTGAATTATAATTTAAATATCTGTGGGATGATGTTGCTTTTGTGTACCACTTTGTATATATCTTGTTGTTTTTGTGTATTAGTGTTGTATCAAGAAAGTTTATTGTATTCGTGTCATGCATTTCCATTGTGAATTGAAGCCTGTTATTGTAGCTATTAAATATATTCAATACTTCAGTCTCTTTCTGTTTCGGTACGGCGAGTATGCAATCGTCTACATATCGTTTAAAGAAGGGTATATCAATTGTTATTGATGAAAGTATGTTTGTTTCTAGTTCTTCCATTACGATCTGTGCGACAACGCTCGATACCGGAGAACCCATAGCACAGCCGTATATCTGCTTGTAGAATTTGTCCTTGAATTGAAAGTATGTGTGCGTGAGTGTGATTTCTACTGCTTCAAGAAATTCATTTTTTGGTAGGAATGCAATTTCTTCCAACTGGTGCCATCTTTTATTTATGGCATCTTTTGCTAGTGATATCGGCACATTCGTATATAATGATTTTACATCCAGTGAAATAAGGTGGTATGATTTATTTAACGATATTTGGTCTATAAATTCTTTAAAACTCCATGAATCCTTAATATAGTATTCGTTATTTGTCGTTATGGATGTTAAATTATTAGCAAGTTGTTTGGCCAATTTATAAAAAGGCGACTGGATACATGATACTATAGGTCTAAGTGGAATGTTAGCTTTATGTAGTTTAGGCAATCCATATATTTTAGGTGGTTGTGCATTGTGTGTTTTCAGATGGGTTGAAAGTTCTTTTGATATTAGTTTTTTTGCTAACCATCTATGAATCAAGTCATTATTCTTTTTTGGTATACTTTGGTTGGATTACTTAGGAGGGAAGTATAGGTGGTGTCATCCTGTAAAAGTGTGTTCATTTTTTGTTCATACATTGCAGTGTCCATTATAACAGTTTTATTGGTTTTATCGGCTCTTAAAACACATATCTGTTTGGTTTCGTTCAAAAATATCTTTGTTTTTTTATATCATTCACCAGTTGTTTGTTTTGTATGTTTTGTTTAACATTTTTTGTCTTAAAATTGTGAATAGTATTGCTTACCTTGGTGGCAATCTCACTCTTTTGGTCATTGTTTAGGTGTTGAATTCCACTTTCGATATTGGCTATTATATTAGTAGTTGGTAGCTTGTTTCTTTCGTATTCGATAGAAAAGTTTGGGCCGAGGCTTAGTATATCAGTTATTTCTTCAGGGAGTTCAGTGTCTGACAGATTCGTTATCCACTCTTTATTGTTAAAATATGTGGGGGTTCCTAGTTGTTTGGTCTGAAGATTGTCGATTTTTTGTCTTTGTGTCTCCTTGATTTTATTGTTCTTCCTCTGAATTTTTTGTGAGAATTTTTCAAGGTATTCCTGGGTTAATGGTCGTTCAGGTATTTGTAGTAATTCATTTTCCGTTATAGTGCTAGTACGTGTCAGTTGTTTTATTTTCTTGGTGACATCAGTGAGAAGTAACTGGATTGTAGATCGTTGGAATGTTGGAATATTTGTTGGATCGTTTTCACGTTTTAGTATCTCTGTGACCAAGGCGCAAATAGCGTCGAAACGTCAGTTTTTAATATGTTTGTCTTATCGTAAGATTAAGTGTTCGTGTTAAAAAACAAATTTTATGAAATAAGCCTCTATGCCCAAGAAATAAACAGCTTTTGTGAAAAAGTTGTGTTTTAATATATTGACAAGGCTAACGATTTTATCTAAATAATTACTATATAACTCCGGGTGAAAATGGAGATTGGAACAACTCTAAGTGATATACAGACACATTACGGACTGCAGACACATGCCCTGATGAAGAAACTAATGAAATGCAAAGAAAAGTTAATGAAAGTGAAAAATCAGCGAATATTTCTATTGAGAACAAAAACATTAGGACTAACACCAACTTTTCTTCAGTTCAACCACAAACACATCAAATTTGAACAGCACCAGCTTAGACAAAGATTTGTAAACAACGTTCAAACATTCCAACGATCTACAATCCAGTTACTTCTCACGGATGTCACCAAGAAAATAAAACAACTGACACGTACTATCACTATAACGGAAAATGAATTACTACAAATACCTGAACGACCATTAATCCAGGAATACCTTGAAAAATTCTCACAAAAAATTCAGAGGAAGAACAATAAAATCAAGTAGACACAAAGACAAAAAATCGACAATCTTCAGACCAAACAACTAGGAACCCCCACATATTTTAACAATAAAGAGTGGATAACGAATCTGTCAGACACTGAACTCCCTGAAGAAATAACTGATATACTAAGCCTCGGCCCAAACTTTTCTATCGAATACGAAAGAAACAAGCTACCAACTACTAATATAATAGCCAATATCGAAAGTGGAATTCAACACCTAAACAATGACCAAAAGAGTGACAACTAGGAACCCCCACATATTTTAACAATAAAGAGTGGATAACGAATCTGTCAGACACTGAACTCCCTGAAGAAATAACTGATATACTAAGCCTCGGCCCAAACTTTTCTATCGAATACGAAAGAAACAAGCTACCAACTACTAATATAATAGCCAATATCGAAAGTGGAATTCAACACCTAAACAATGACCAAAAGAGTGACAACTAGGAACCCCCACATATTTTAACAATAAAGAGTGGATAACGAATCTGTCAGACACTGAACTCCCTGAAGAAATAACTGATATACTAAGCCTCGGCCCAAACTTTTCTATCGAATACGAAAGAAACAAGCTACCAACTACTAATATAATAGCCAATATCGAAAGTGGAATTCAACACTTAAACAATGACCAAAAGAGTGAGATTGCCACCAAGGTAAGCAATACTATTCACAATTTTAAGACAAAAAACGTTAAACAAAACATACAAAACAAACAACTGGTGAATGATATAAAAAAAACAAAGATATTTTTGAACGAAAACAAACAGATATGTGTTTTAAGAGCCGATAAAACCAATAAAACTGTTATAATGGACACTGCAATGTATGAACAAAAAATGAACACACTTTTACAGGATGACACCACCTATACTTCCTATACTATTACTCCGAAGTAATCCAACCAAAGTATACCAAAAAAAGAATAATGACTTGATTAATAGATGGTTAGCAAAAAAACTAATATCAAAAGAACTTTCAACCCATCTGAAAATACACAATGCACAACCACCTAAAATATATGGATTGCCTAAACACATAAATCTAACATTCCACTTAGACCTATAGTATCATGTATCCAGTCGCCTTTTTATAAATTGGCCAAACACCTTGCTAATAATTTAACATCCATAACGACAAATAACGAATACTATATTAAGGATTCATGGAGTTTTAAAGAATTTATAGACCAAATATCGTTAAATGAATCATACCACCTTATTTCACTGGATGTAAAATCATTATATACGAATGTGCCGATATCACTAGCAAAAGATGCCATAAGCAAAAGATGGCACCAGTTGGAAGAAATTGCATTCCTACCAAAAAATGAATTTCTTGAAGCAGTAGAAATCACACTCACGCACACATACTTTCAATTCAAGGACAAATTCTACAAGCAGATATACGGCTGTGCTATGGGTTCTCCGGTATCGAGCGTTGTCGCACAGATCGTAATGGAAGAACTAGAAACAAACATACTTTCATCAATAACAATTGATATACCCTTCTTTAAACGATATGTAGACGATTGCATACTCGCCGTACCGAAACAGAAAGAGACTGAAGTATTAAATATATTTAATAGCTACAATAACAGGCTTCAATTCACAATGGAAATGCATGACACGAATACAATAAACTTTCTTGATACAACACTAATACACAAAAACAACAAGATATATACAAAGTGGTACACAAAAGCAACATCATCCCACAGATATTTAAATTATAATTCAGTACAACCACTAACATACAAGATTAGCGTAATTAAAAGTCTAGCTGATCGGGCTATCAAATTGACAAGTCCAGAATATCTTGGGAAGCTATACAAAAGGCAAAAAGCATTCTACAAAGAAACAACTACCCTGAAAAGTTAATTAGCAAGATAATAACAACACAAAAAGCAATAAACAGTGATAGTAGATTGACAACAAGGACACAACCAGCTACAGTTCCTGAACAAGACACAAGCAAATACATCGCAATACCATATGTAAAGAATATGTCAGAAAAAATATGCCACATAATGAGACCATTTAACATCAAGATTGCCCACAAAAACACAAATAACCTGGCAAAATTTTACACAAAGCTAAAAGCCCCAACACCACTACTAAAACAATCACATTGTGTATACCAGATTCCATGCAATGAATGCGAAAAAGTGTATATAGGGCAAACAGAACAATTAGTCGAAGAACGGTTAAAGGGACACAAATACGCAAGAAACATCACAGCCCTTAAGAAACACCAAGAAGAATCAGGACACCAATTTAATTTTAAGGATGTGAAAGTGATACAAAGAGAAAAAATCTGATGTGGCCAGGCACATGACTTTATCATACAATATATAAAATTAATAGTTTAGCTGCATGAGAATCTATTCTATTGAGATAAATCGTAGGTATTGTCAAAGCATCAGCATTTGACACTACCTACACTACGTCATCAGAATAATAGTTATTTATGTCACAAATGCCGAAAGTACGGAATAGCGCGACGAGCGGTGATGCGGCGCGTCACCGAAGGCGGAGTGTCGCCGTCGCATATGAGCGAGTCGGCTATCTAGTTTTTGGCAGGAGCGACATCAACGTCTATAGTGTTGCTTTTTAAGAAATACGTATTTAAATAAAATAAATGGTGTCTGTATAGTAAATGCTAGGTTGGTACCACTTAGACGAAACGTCAAGTTTAAAGGTGCGTTCCGATTGGTAGGTAATGGTAGCTAATGGCGGCGGTAGAATACGAAATTATAGTATTTCTTACATATCGTGATAATGACACATATTAGTTTGCATGTACATAAACATGAGTCACTATCAATTTTCTATTGGAAATACTATAACGGCGTCGGCTACCACTGCCATCGTCACTAATGAAAACGCACCTTAAAAAGGTAATTCAAATTGTGACAGATTTATATTTGTTCATGACACATCCCTACCAACATACTAAAATAAAACTACACTCATCGCTATACTTTATTTATAATTTTCTCAATGTATCGTTTTTAGAATTAGATATAAAGACGGGTTGATATTTCTTATCAACAAACAATCAAATTGGTGATCTTATTTTATTTTAAAATTTGTATTTTATAATTTGCCGTACTACAGCGGCAACGTTCCATAGTGGTTTTCCAACCTCTGATGAGATCAGCTGTTTTCGAATGTGACAACACAAAAAAATATTTGTCAAAATCCTGGCTACTATGTAATTTCATATCAATGCAGATGCGACCGATCTCGATCAAATAGAATTTGCTCTTGAAGCTAAACTATTAATTTTACCAAAAAATTTCATAGGCATAAATTATTCAAAATTTCCTGTGCTTTAATTTATTAATTAACTAATTTGTCGAAATTACAGAAATGGCGGCTCATTTCCAAAATCCTTCAAATAGGCTTAGAATAAACTGAAAGGCTAAACTATTAATTTTACCAAAAAATGTGATAGGCATAAATTATTCAAAAATTACTCTACTTTAATTTATTTATTAACTATTTTGTCGAAATTACAGAAATGGCGGCTCATTTGCAAAATCCTTCAAAAAGGCTTAGAATAAACTACCAGTTCCTTTGGACCCTTTTCAACCAAAAGCTTTTCAGCTCTAAGTTAGGTCATGAAACTTCTAAATATGAACTTTCGTCCCGATACCTTTAGTAGTTTCTCCGGAATCGTCGTCACAAAAATCGTTTACACACGCACACACACACACACACACACACACACACACACACACACACACATACAGAAATTTTTTTGTACCTTGGTCAAAAATGTTCAGGGGACCCAAAAAGACCTATTTCCGCTAAAATCTCAATTTTTTTTTTCGGCATGATTACAATACTTTATCTTACTGCGTATGATAAAGTAAAAAACTTAAAAGCAAGATGTGTGTTGGAATCGATCGAAATATTAAAAAACAAAAAAGCTGTTAATGATAGGTCAGATATTAATTTGTCAAAGTGTTATAACTTAATTCTAGAAAATTCGTAAAAGCTGTAAATTATAGAAAAATAAGTTTCAAAGCCATTGTAAACTAGTTTAAAATTTCCAGTTTTGACAAGTCTAGCAAGTTTGGATTCTTTCTCTCTCGGTCTTGTAGTTGTGTTCGATGCGTTTGTTTTTCATTTTCACGTGTTAGTATCTCTGAGACCAAGGCGCAAATAGCGTCGAAACGTCAGTTTTTAATGTTTGTCTTATCGTAAGATTAAGTATTCGTGTTAAAAAACAAATTTTATGAAACAAGCCTCTATGCCCAAGAAATAAACAGTTTTTGTGAAAAAGTTGTGTTTTAATATATATATATATATATTGTTTCATATTGTTTTTATCATTTGATAATTAATAAATTTTGTTAAACCCTATAGCTTTTATTCGGAGTGCGGATTACGAGGTATTGCAGCGTTACAGGCTGTTTAGCGGTGTGTAGAAGGTTAAACAAGCGATGCATTTGCCAATTTTTTAATTTTGACAAAGTATATCTCATTGCGATATGTCGATCTTAAGAAACGATGCTCGTATTCCATGCGGGAAGGCGGCCCGAGGGTTTTTATATTTTTGTAGAATAATAATTTCTGTCGAATCGAAAAATTAAAATACAGTATACAATTTAGCCAACACTTTTGTTTTATTAATATAAAGGTACAAATTATGCCACTTGTGAATAACTGCCATCAAATGAATAATCTTGCGAAGTAACTGTTGTGTTCTCAACTTATTATTCGGTTCCCCCTGCAGATGCTTTAAGTTGCTTTCACAGCCTTTTCATAATAAGCTATATTCTGCAATCACAAGAAGTTTGGTTATGGTTTAGCTAACCGATATCTGCCTTGACAATGGTTTTCTACCTAACAGTCCGAGAGCCAGGGGTCTATTTTGACTAGCGTTTTTATACAGCTAGATTCTTGACTATATTGGTGCATAAGCTTGTAACGACGTCGGTTTTTTTAGTCCCTTCGTCTTACCTGATCGGGTTGCTTCAGTCGGAGATCCAGTGTTCTTCAAAATAAATCAAACAGTATACGGAGTTCAATTCAAATCAGGTTTTATTATCGTAAACGCAAACAAAATATATATATACATAAAAGAAAAGAAATGCATTCGCATACGGAAAAAGTTTTGCAAAAGAAAATAAACATTCGTCGAAAAATAGCACTATAAAAATGTACAAAGAAAAACACGCTCCGAAAAAAAGAACTGGTAAAAATACAAACCAGTCCTATAGACGGGTTGAGTGCTGGGCGGCAGGCTGTCTGGCGGTGGAGAACAGCTGGGGCCTTCGGCTTCGGCGCGCAATCGGACGCACTCGCGAACGGTCGGTCTCGGCAAAGGCGGGAGCGTTGAAACAGGTAGCCAATGTATTAATCAGCATGCGTCTGCTAAACGGTCGGCTTCGGAGTCGGCTGGAACGGCGAACGGGAGAGAGCAGCCAATCTAAAATCAGCATGCAGCTCTGCGGCTCTGCCTTTCGTTGCTGTTTCTAGGCCTTTATATACCCAAATTCTAACCCCTTCTCCACGTATAACTGCTGCAGGAAAACCAGTATCCCTTATACTGGTTATTAAAAATACTCGTATAGCCATACAGGCTTTCCAGGCCAGCGTAAATTCGATTTAAAAAGCGGTTTTAATACTACGAAAGATAACCATTACAAAATTTAAACTAATTTACATTACGAATTAGCGAAATTCGTTACAAGCTTTCATTGACAACGAAAGTGGAGGAGAGCTGGCGCACCTGCGGTGGACGCGCAGGTGAGAGGCTACGAAACATGTCGATTTTTTTACAAATTGATTAGGATTAAAAAAAGTTTTAATTATGATGTATCACACTTGTTTTGCTGTAAATTTTAGACGTATATTACTTGTTCTTGTTCTTTTGCTTGTTTTTGCTAAGATTGAATTGGAGCTGGAATCAACGCTTTTGAGTATGTCGCATCACTTCAAACCACTGTTCGCACTGTTGAGACACCCTCTGTAGAACTACTTACCCGTTCATTACCACGACCGACGAATACCATAACGACGCATTGTTTGTTGTATTGTACTTTTTGTTATTCTGCGACTCTAGTCTACCGCGACTCTAGCGACTCACCCTGTAGACTGCGGGATCCAAAAAATCGGATGGTAGTAGTACAAACAGGATATATTGAGTTTAACTAGAAATAAATTAAGATACAGATGAAGAGAAAAAGAAGGAAAAGGGAGAAAGAAAACCTCAAGAATAAGGACACCACCAAAATATTTAGATGATTATGAATTTGAAGAAAAACTAATGGTAGCAATATCAGCAGGATATCTCATGTCGGAAACCTCTCAATTATATAAATAAGCTGAAGAGGACAATAGCTGGAAAGAAGCAATTCAGAGCGAGATGAGTTCTCTAAAAGAAAATAACACATGGGAGTTGGTGTAACCACCGAAATGCGCTAAAATAATTGACTCTAAGTGGGTGTTCCGCGTAAAGCAAATAAATAGTGTTGAAGTGAAAAAACTCGTTTAGTGGCAAGATATTTTCAACAGTGTCTGTTTGATGAAGACGTTTATTCACCAGTGGCCCGTATGGTTACCTTAAGGGTACTGTTATTATTGTATGTTCCATACGACTTATTTGTACAAAAAGATGTAAAATCTGCCTTTTTATATGGTTCATTGGAAGAACCGGTATAACTACATATATCAACCCGAGAAAATAAAGGTGATGAAAATCTTGTTTGTAAACTGAAGAAAGCACTGTATGTAATGAAAGAGGCACCTAAGTGAGAAAATAGCAACAGTCATGTACATTTCTGCATGCATACCAATCGTGTGTAACCATGGTGGGTTAACGTTAACATTGATGTATGTATTTCTGAAAAAATTAAACTTATAAGGAAAGCAGCTGTGCGTGTTTTGTTAGTGTGACACGGTTTCACCGCTACAAGTAACAATTTCGAAATTTCATATTAGATTTTGGAAAAGATTTAAGAAATAGGAAAAATTGGTTTGTAAAAAAAACAAAGGAAATGCTATTAATTTTCATGTCTTTGAATTTAAAAATAAAAAAAAAATTTTCTCGAAAACTATTAAATGACAATAGAGGGCAAAAGCGGGGAAACGATGTTTTTCTTCAAAGATTTTGTTGAACATGGGAGCTAAGTTCACACTGCTAACTTAACTGGCTTTAAATGCCGGCTTTTATGTAAAGCTTTGCTAGCGTATCGATAAAAGAGACTCTCGCATGTCTAAATATGTACTAAATATCGAAAATTACATATACGCCAGCAGCAATAGCTAGTGGCCTTTTTATGTAGACAGCATCGAGGCAACGCTTTCGTCTCGGATTCTATTCGCACAATTCGAACATTCCCAGTTAAAATGTACCTACGAAATATGGCAGTTGACGCGGAGTTTTTCATTTAGAGACACGTTGACATCCCACTAAACTAAACTACTTAGATACACGACTATGAAACCATTGAAAGCAAACCTAAAGGTACTCAATAAATAATTATAGATTGCTAACGTTAGATGTTCTATGCCTCTCCACACTCTCTCCATGCTGGCAAAGTCTCTCGGAACAAATTTACAGTGCCGCAATTTTTTTGCATAGTCTTCTTTTGGTGGCATGGATCTTAATTCCAAGGGAAGCATCCTACCAAATGCAATTTGCTTCATCTTAGTTGTCGAAAAAGCTTTTGAGTCATTTTTTAGTTGACGGTATAAGTTATATCGGAGGGTACCCTAAATTCAATTAAAACATGCTGATACAATCATAATTTATAGTTGATGAGTATTACCTGAGGAAAACATCGTGCTTTAGCTATAGTATCTGTCACAACGGGTCTGTCTTTAACAATAACGCACAGGGACTGGGCTGCGTGGTAATTAAACCCGATTTCAAACATATTGACAATTGTATCCGCTGTCAATGTTGGTTCTTCATCACCACCAATACTTTTTAACCAGTTATAAAATTTAAGTGCAATCTATAAATGTGGCAGGCAATTATTTAATTCGTTCGTTATTGCAAATCATACTTGTTCTGTTATAGCCTCTGCTTTCTGCGTCAAATCCATTTCTTCTACTTTTAAAGGACGTGGATCGTTCCAAACCGCTGCTCTCTCAGATTTCGTTTTGAAAAAGTTTCTGTATGGATTATTTAGTCCAGCATTATTCCTATGGAAAGAATTCTTATTAAAACATATTTCAAAATAGTGTAAATATAATTACTGAAAAGAGTCTGGTGGGTATTCATCAAAATCGGTGGCGTTGGAATCTATTTCAATTTGCAAGTCGTGTCGCATAATGTCACTATCAGGCAGGATGGTGCCGATTTTTTCAGACTGCAATTTCAAAATGTTTGTGAGTCTGTCCTGAATATCGGGAAACATTCGTTCGATAACATCCATCCTGTCGGCCGGCACCTGTAAAATTAATTTTATTCAAGTATTATTTTATTTTCAGCTTCTGATTCTTTCGGAGTATTACTGCCAATTTGACAATCTAAACGCACAGTATAGTTGTTAACAACAATCAAGAATGAAAATATATAGAGTGTACCCACCCGCGTCAGGATTTTTATTTTGGTTATAAACGTCATAGAAGTTTATGAAGATAATAATATAAGATTTATTTTATATTCTAGTTTTGTGCAAACTTTTGAAGGATAGACACGTATGTTGATCGCTCGCGAATTACCAAACGTGTTGCCCAATCAATAGCTTAATAAACAAAAATAGTGACGCGCGCGTACCATAGTGCTGATTATGTAAGTGCAGGAGTACTAGCAATAAGTAGGACACCATGTCAACACAAGAAATAGTGATTACATCAGAAAATGAACATCTTCTGTACAAGGAATTGCAAAAGGAAATATCCGCAAGAAAACAGATAGAAACCAAATTTAAGGACATACGAACAACTCAAAGCCCTGCAAGAGAAATTTCTGGAGCAATCTAGTAAAACAGAACGGAATACTCCGCATAATAAAGTGTATTATGCAGATGAGGAAGAGTTGGCCAGAGAAACAGAATGGGTAGTGCAAAAGGCAAGGAAAAGCAAAAACCGCAAAATGCATGAATCACTTGTAGTCTCACCTCAGCCCACAAACAAAAATCAAAATAAAGAAACAAAAAGAGACAAAACGTTCTTGCCACCACCTGCCATTGTGAGCAAAGTAATAAACTACGAGTCAATGCGAAATTCTTTAAACAATAAAGAATTCAAGTACAAAGCTACGCTAATAAATTCTGGCGATATAAAACTCAACGTACAGAAAATCGACGAATACAGTAAACTTACCGAATTCCTAAATGAAGAAAAAGTCAACTGGTACACTTATGAAAACAAACAAACAAGGCCAATTAAGGCGCCTACATCCAACCTGCAAAAATGATGACATAGTGAAAGAACTAAAAGAAGGCGGCTATTCTATAATTGACGCCACGAATATACTAAAACGAAGCGATAACACTCCACCACCGATGTTTATGCTTACGTTTAGTAACGAGGAAGATATTAAGAAAATCTATAATATTAAATCTATCTTAGGAATGAAGGTAGAAATAGAGGCGGTAAGAAAGCCTAAACTGGTACCGCAATGCAAAAGATGTCAGGCTCACCCTGCAAACTACAGAGGCTGTATGGTGGCAAAAGAAATACAACGAATCAGAGACCAGAAAGGGCTACCCAATTTACCAACTCAACCAAAAGTAGGTCAGCAACAGCGTGTAAGTAACATCCCAAAATCAAAACCAATTACAACATATAAAAAACAAATGCAAGCACAACATATGCACAAGCCACAGATTCCTCAAAAATAGACAAGCCATCAACTTCAGGTGACTATACTATGCAATTGCTACAAAATATTCTAGAAAGGATGGACAAAATCGAAGAGAGTTTATCTAAGCTAGAACAGTAAAAGACACACACATAAGATGACTAACGATTTACGAATCGCAACTTGGAATGCCAACGGTATACGAAACAGAAAATTGGAAATAGAATTGTTTCTAAACACACATAAAATCGATATGTCTTGTTTCTGAAACACACTCATCAAATCAGACATATCTAAAGCTGAATGGATATCAGGTGTATGAACCACGTCATCCGGATAACCAAGCTAGAGGAAGAAGTGCCGTATTAATAAAAAAATAGCATAATTCACTATGAGGAGTGCCAGCTCAAGAGCGCAGAAGTACAACTTACGGTCGTTGGTATAAAATCAACCAAACAGAATTTTACTGTGGGTGCGATATATTGCCCCCCAAGGTCCAATCTCAAACAATCAGATTATAATAAAGTCTTAGAACATCTCGGGGAAAGGTGATTATAACGCCAAACATCCAGACTGGGGCTCCAGACTGATAACCACAAAAGGGAGGGAGCTGAGAAAACCAATCCAAGCAAGAGGATGTCAATTCCATTCTACAGGTAAGCCAACCTATTGGCCTACTGACCAAGACAAAACCCCGGATCTTTTAGACTTTCTTATAACAAGAAAATTTTCACCAAACATCATTGATATTGAAGAAAACAGTGATCTTGACTCTGATCACTCCATCTTGACTCTGATCACTCCGCAGTACTAATGACTCTAAGCGAAAGCACAATCAGAAAGGAATGTACCACAACCTTGACCAATAAAACTACAGACTGGGTAAGCTTTAAAATAGAGCTTGAAAACACAATACAGCTAAATATTCAGCTTAAAACAAGAAATCAGTTCGACGTAGAAGTCGAGAAATTCATCAACACCATCCAGAAAACCGCTTGGAACAACACTAAAGAAATCACCCACAGAACTATTGGAAATAATTATCCTATGGAAATTAGAGAAATGGTGAAACGAAAAAGACAAGCTAGAAGAAGATGGCAGCAGTCACGAGATCCAGCTGACAAAACCACACTTAATAATAAATCCCAACAACTTAAACGCGAAATTCAAAAACTAAAAGAGACATCATTGGAATCCTTCTTAACTAAATTGACTCCCGATAAAGAAACATATTACTCGCTGTGGAAAGCACTGAAGAAATACAAGAGGCCAGTGGCCCATGTCCCACCTATAAGACGAAGAGACGGTACCTGGGCAAGAGAAAATAAACAGAAGGCTGAAATTTTTGCAGAACATCTAACAGAAATCTTCCAGCCTCACAATATCGAATCAGAGCCAATCACGAATGAAGATATAACCTATATCTAGATTGTAGACTTCCGCGGTCTGAGTCAATGATATATTGATTTTCGGGTGGAAACCGCGTAGAGGACTTTGAAGCAGTCCACGTTTCGCGCTCTGTTGCAAGAGGCATCTTCAGGACTAAGTTATCAAACCAAGTGCTAAGAAGATGCACTTAGCACTTGGTTTGATAACTTAGTCCTGAAGACGCCTCTTGCAACGGAGCGCGAAACGTCGACTGCTTGAAAGTCCTCAACGCGGTTTCCACCCGGAAATCAATATATCGAAGATATAACCTATGAAGAAGAAGTCATACAGCTAGTTACTCCAAAGCAAGTTGCCAGATAACTCAAGACAAACCTGAATCCAAAGAAGGCACCTGGATATGATCTTATCACAGGAGAAGTTCTTAAGCAATTACCTAAGAAAGGTATTGTTATGCTGACGTATCTAATAAATGCATCGTTCAGACTAAAATAAGTCCCACATGTCTGGAAAGTAGCAGAAGTTATCATGGAACCAAAACTAGGCAAACCACCGAACGCGGCCAAATCATATCGCCCAATATCACTGTTACCAATGATGTCGAAGCTCTTTGAAAAGTAGCTTCTAAAGAGAATGAAACCTATCATTGAGAGAAAGGGACTAGTTCTTAATCACCAATTTGGTTTTAGAGAAAATTCGACTCGACTATAGATCAAGTTCGTAGAATCAAAGATATCGTAGAGAAAGCATTAGAAGAAAAGCTTATTTGCTCAACAATTTTTTTTGATGTGACGCAAGCTTTTGATAAGGTTTGGCGTGAAGGATTGATACACAAACTAATAGTATGCTACCTTTACAATGAATCGAGCTGCTAACATCCTATGTATATGATAGACTATTCAGAATAAAACAGATCGATGAATACTCGGATCTAAAAGAAGTAAAAGCTGGGATACCCCAGGCTAGTGTATTGGGACCAATTCTCTATCTACTATATACAAGTGACCTTCCACAGCTGGAAAATGTAACAGTCGCCACATTCGCAGATGATACGGCTCTAATGGCAGTGGGGCCAACTATTGGAATCTACTAGGAATCTTCAACAAGCTACTAATAAAATGTATAAATGGACCAAAGAAAGACCAAGCTCAACGAACTGAAATCTGTCGACATTAACTTTACATACAAAAGAATCGAGGACATACCTCATGTAGAGATTAACGACATAGTTCCAAATCCGAACACTGAGTATTTGGGTATGACTCTGGATACAGAACTAGAGCTTGGCCTCATATATAGAGAACTCTACTGGCTTCTGGGAAGAAACTCTCAGTTGTCAGTACCGAACAAAGTACAAGTGTACAACCAAATACTAAAACCGATTTGGTTATACGGTATCCAGCTTTGGGGTTGCGCGAAAAACTCCAACATACAAGGAATCCAGACTTAACAAAATAACGTACTAAGGAATATAATTAACGCTCCTTGGTACATACGGAATACTGACCTACATCGTGATCTTGGTGTCCCACAAGCCATCCAAGAGATAAAAAGATTCGCCAGTAAACATGAATCTTGCCTAAGCCACCACGTCAACGTAGTGGCCCTGCAGCTAGTGGACAACCAGAATCTAGCGAGAAGACTAAAAGGAACTAAACCCTTCGAACTAGTGATTCAGTAAAATGTGAAAAAGCAGAGCACAGTGCGTGAAGTGTTAGTGCTTCTTGTTTAGGACAAAGTAAATATAGGACATCAGTGGATAGCCTATTAGAGACATGTGCCTAGTTTTAAGAATTCAGATTTAAATTGATGGTTAATCTTTTAGATTAGTTTCATTATGTTAAGCCCAATATGCCTATTAAACACAAAAAATATTATATTCTATTAAATTATAAAATATAATATAACAATATATTTTTTCTACTCCTATTGAGGATTGCATTCATTATCATGGCAATTTATGATAAGTAATACTAACCATTCCCCCCACACATGCCAAAAATTTCACTCCTGGGACCCAATTCTCGTCATCTTTTTGAAGCGAATGCGTGACTTTTCGAATGGAGTAGGGACATCACCGGTTGCCCTCTGGTTCGTATCTAGGTTGTTGCTAAGAACAATAACGCACGCGCCACGCCCATACTTTTCAATCAAATGTATGGGAACGTATGGGCGTGGCGCGTGTGTTATTGTTCTTAGCAACCAGCAAACTTGCTCATAGATACGGGCAACCGGTGATATCCCTACTGATCCTACTTCATTCGAAAAGTCATGCATTCGCTTCAAGAAGATGACGAGAATTGGGTCCATGGCTCCTTATACCCCGCGAGTAGTGAGAAATATTTCATTCCTCACGGCTTTAGAACCAATCACAGCTCTGGATTTTTCTTTTCCATATTGTTTTGATACACTGCTTACCGATATTGTCAAGGCATTGACAATGTCGTTAAGTGACAAGCGCACCAAACAATTTAAATTTGTCAAAATCCTGTAAACCGTCATAGTGACATACAGCCGTCAATACAGGGTGTTTCAGAAATAACGGCTAACCTTGAAGGAGCATATGCCCAAGGACGTAATAAGCATGTTTTGTCAAATAACGTATGGTCTAACTTTACGCATTCTTGAGAAAATTAATGAAGAAAGAGGGAGTTCCTCCCTGACCAGCGGAAGACAATCAACCACAACCCACTAGAGTTGTGTTGCAACTGGTGACAAATCAACTCCGCTGGGAAGATTCGGTCTCCTTCCACTGCGGCCTTTCTCGCTCAACGTGACAATGACCTACATTCGCCAGGTTGATATGAACATACACAAGCGTGGTCACGGTCGCTCAGCTGTTTGTTGGTTTATCAACAATTAAAATCATTTGGATTGTGGAATCTTAATGTTGGTGTAGTTGTGTAGTGATTTGTGTAGTACCAGAGACGGATGAATTGCAATTCTATGGCTAGAATGCGACATAACTTTGTTCGGCCGAGACGCCTAGTTGCTGTGTTGAGTCAACAACGTACAACGTACAACGTTTGTAAATCCGCATCACATTTCTGGATTAGGTAGTTACTAATTTCTCTAATTTTTTATTGTTTGTACGGTCTTTTGCAACCGTAGTCAAGTCATGCGCGTTCGGCTATTTACCAGAACCGGGTTTAGACGAATTCTTCAATACAATTTTGATAGTACATAACACTTTGAAATAGACTAGGTTATTTGACAAAAATTGCTTCTCTGTCCTTGGTGAATATGCTCCTTCAAGGTTAGCCGTTATTTCTGAAACACCCTGTATATGCTCAAAAATTTATTTATTAAATTTCGATACATGGTCGTAGAAAATAGTATATTATTCTATGAGCAAGTAATGTAAGCAATATCTCACGAGAACGAAGTTTGCAGCACGAGCCGTAGGCTAGTGCTGCAAAGCGTTCGAGTGAGAAATTGCCATTACTTGCGAATAGAATACTATACCTTTTCTACGACCATGCCTCGAAATTTTATAAATTAATTTTAGTGCATATAGGGACAGCTGTATGTCAGTATGACGGTTTACAGGATTTTGACAGATTAAAATTGTTTGGTGCGCTTGTCACTTAGCGACGTTGTCTTGCCTTGACAATGTCGCTAAGCAGTGTATCAAAACAATTTGGAAATGAAAAATCCAGAGCTGTGATTGGTTCTAAAGCCGTGAGGAATGAAATATTTCTCACTACTCGCGGGGTATGAGGAGCCAGGAATGAAATATTTACCATGTGTGTGGGGAATGGTTAGTGTTACTTATCATAAATTGCCATGATAATGAATGCATTCCTCAATAGGAGTAGAAAAAGTATAGTATTCCATTCGCAAGTAATGGCATATTCTCACTCGCACGTTTTGCAGCACTCGTGCTGCAAACTTCGTTCTCGTGAGAAATTGCTTATATTACTCGCTCATAGAATAATATACTATTTTCTACTCCTATTGAGGAATGCATTCATTATCATGACAATTTATGATAAGTAATACTAACCATTCCCCACACACGGCAAATATTTCATTCCTGGCTGCTCATACCCCGCGAGTAGTTAGAAATATTTCATTCCTCACGGCTTTAGAACCAATAACAGCTTGTTTTGATACACTGCTTAGCGACATTGTCAAGGCATTGACAACGTCGCTAAGTGACAAGCGCACCAAACAACTTTAATCTGTCAAAATCCTGTAAACCGTCATTGTGACATACAGCCGTCCCTATGCGCACAAAAATTAATTTATAAAATTTCGTTGCAGGGTTGTAGAAAAAGTATAGTATTCCATTCGTAAGTAATGACAATTTCTTACTCGAACGCTTTGCAGCACTCGCCTACGGCTCGTGCTGCTTCGTTCTCGTGGGAAATTGCTTATATTACTTGTTCATAGAATAATATACTATTTTCTACATTGCGTTCATTATAAAGTCATAGCGAAAACGCTTTCGGTGTCGTTACGAAAGGACGAAAACACTAACTTTTAGTAACTTTAAGTTTTTCAAGATTGGTGATTTAGATATAAAGTGTCAAATAATGCTAACATCTCCAATCACTATTAGCTCGCCTAAATCGTATTTATCAGTTTTACCACAACTACGAACTGATGAAGATAAAACTAGATTGTTAGATGACAATCACAATTTTTGAAATTTAATAAAATTAATGTCGCTAAGTAGAAAAAACAGTAGTTTTATAAGACGCATTGGCGCACTCGTTCCGTTTGAGCACTCCTCGCTACGCTCGTCGTGCCCAACAACTCTTGCGCCAATTTTTGTCTTATAAAACTTGTATTATAATATACTATATTATTATTTTCAAAATCAAAACTAGTATCCTTAAATTCTTCAGCTAGGGTTATGTTATGCCAATTTTTCTAAACTGTGACGTCATATAACAAAGAAAAGTTGTTTTAATTCGGAAATTGAATTTTAAATAAAAATGTATATTTTGACCAAATAAAATATTTGTTAAAATTGCAATTAGTTTCAAATTGTGTTAATTAATTCCACACTGTACCACTACCTAATAGCTACTAATTTATAACAATATTTCGATTATCATTGCTAGTTTGCTTCTGTTTAATGAAATACATACAATTATACACTTTTCCGTCGATCGTTTATTTATGAGTTTGTTTAGCGAATAGAAAATCATTTATTAAAAAGTTTTATAAATGCACCATTTCTATTAATGCATGATTTGTTATAGCCAATCAAACGACTTCATTATAACAAATCGAACGACCTAAACGTAGTCTGGTTCATAACAACACGAGTTGGCAACTCTATATACATGCCAATAGTTGCCATTCCGTGTTGGCAACCCTATGTATGCCAATGGTTCGCAAGCATTAGGGTACGTTCGACATATACAGGTGGTTTACGCAAATCGCAATCTGGATCATAACATTACGTGTTGGTAACCCTATATGCATACCATTGGTTCACAAATGTTAGCGTAAGTTTGCTAAAGCTTTATCACAAATTGCGATGTCATTTGGTTCGTTAAATCCGAAGCTTCGTTATAACCAAGGATTTTAACCATTGTTTTTACGGGAAATAAAACGGGACTTGAAAATTAGTTCGTTATAACCGGAGGTTCGTTAGAACCGGGGACGGTATAACCGAAGTTGACTATAATTAATTTTGTATTTATAAAATTATAAGCCTACCATAAAACACAATATTGATATTAAGGTCCCTGGTTCAAATCCAGGTTGTGGCTGATATTTTTGATTTATTTAAAATTTACATCCCGCCTCTATATCAGCATAGTGTGACGATCTTAACAGCCGCGAAAACGCCAGAAGTTCCAGATTATTCTCGAAACAACTCATTCCGGAGAGATCCATCCGAACGGCGAGCGCAAGCATTAGTCGCGAGCGTTCTGGGCGAACGTAGAAAAGTCGCGAACGTTCCCGCACGGCGATCGATAGGAATATATAACGAGAGCCCTCGGTTGTTCGACGCAGTGTTTAGTCGGAGTGCAGTCAGAGCGTTGGCGCGATTATTAAAGTGATATAAATAGTTCAAAATAAATACAGTGAAAATAAATGTTTATAGTAGCCTTAAGTGACTGTTTGTTTTTAGTGTTCGTGTTTAATAAATTAGGTAATAAGACTGTAATAGTGTGAAATAAATTAGTTGACTATTTTAATATACCGAGTGTGTTAATTCACGCCTTAACGAACGAAAAACGCTACATTGGTGTCAGAAGTGGGATGTGAATTGGACATTAGTGAAAATAAAATTGAACTGAATAAAATCGGACTTCTAGCGTGCGTGAAAATGGCGAAACTAGCGGACTTAAAGGTTAGTGAGCTGAAAAAGGAGCTGGAGGAACGGGACTGCGATACGACGGGGAAGAAAGCGGACTTGCAGGAGCGGCTTCGTAACGCATTAATTGAAGAAGGCAATGACTCGGACAACTTTGTTTTTGCTAGTGCAAGTGATATCTGCCAAATGCTGCAATGTTTAGAGGCTAAGTTGTTCGAAAATTCCGCTGACCTGGAGGCTAAAGTGTTAGAAAATTCCGCGGACCTGGAGGCTAAATTGCTAGAAAATCCCGCCGACCTGGAGGCTAAAGTGTGCGAGCTTGGGGAAAAGCTAGGAGAGAATTCCGCCAGGTTGGAAAAAAAGATGTTAGAAAACAATGCCAACCTAAAAATGGAATTACGCGAAGAAATTTTAAAAAAATCTTCTACTCTGGAAGAGCGAATTCTTTTGATGGAAGGCAGGATCCAGGAAGTTCAGAACAAAATCACAACGTTGAACGTCGCCACCTTCGAGGAGTTGCCCTATCGACCTTCAGCAATAGACAACAAGAGCAAAGTCAGTGCCAATCCGGAATTCGTTGGGCTGATGCGCCTCAAACCACCGCAATTTGATGGTTCAACGTCGTGGAATGTTTATCAGCGTCAGTTTGAAGCGGCTGCAAAAGCGAACGGTTGGTCATCCAGGGAGAAGGCGACCGCCCTTATGTTGGCCTTGAGATGAGATGCTGCTGCTATCTTGCAAAGAATGTCCCCGGAAGAGCAAGAAGTCTACGACCACCTGGTGAGACACCTGGAGACGCGTTATGGCCAGTCACACCTGAAACATGTCTACCACACTCAGTTAAAAAATCGGTGACAGAAGTCAGGGGAGCCCTTACAGGAATTTGAGGCAGATATTGCACGTCTGGTTCGACTGGCATATCCAGATGCCCAGGAAAAGATCATGGAACGTTTGGCGGTTCAAGCATTCCTGGACGGACTCCGTGATGGTGAAATGAGGCAAGCCCGAGTACTAGCACATCCACCGAAGCTAGTTGATGCACTAACACGGGCCCTTGAATTCGAAGCTGCCAAGAACACGAACAAAGGTCAAGCTCGTGTCCTTTCCTGGAATCCGAGTGATTCCAGGAGAGGACGACTTCGAAGAGTCAGTCAAACGGATCGTCAGGGAGATCGATAGAGAACGTAGCCGCCAGGACCGGAAGTTGGAGTGCTAGAAATTTGGCAAGGCAGGCCACATAAGAAGACGCTGTCCAGAAGGCGTCAGTCCCACTTCCGTCAATCCGGAAAACTAGAAAAGGTCGATACGAGGGGGCGATCGTCGACCTGTATTCAGCAAGCCCCAGCAAATACCGCCCAGGTCTCCTCACTGCAACACCATGCCAACAGTGTTTTCGTCGACGCGTGTGTGGATGGAACCCTCCGCACTGTGCTACTGGATACAGGTGCAACGAAGACAATCATAAGGCCCGACATAATAAAACCTGCAGCTAAGGTTCGGCAATCAAAATGGCGTCTACGAACAGCGACGGGAGATCAAGCAAAAGTGCATGGTGAAACAAATGTCATGTTTACCATCGGAAAAGCTACGTTTGACCATCCTGTAATAGTGGCTGAAATTGAGGATGAGGTGATTATCAGGACGGACATAATGGACACCAAGAGCTTCGAGTTAAGCTTTAGGCAGGGAGTTCTGCGGGTAGATGACGAGGAAGTTGTTTTACATCAGCGATACTGCGACAGGTTGCGGCCGTAGAAACCAGCCGGGAAGCCATTCCAGAAGAATTAGAAGTGCTGGTATCGTCGTCAGGGACCGGTCTAAGACCAGACCAAAGAAGGAGGCTGAGACATTCGGGCCATAAGTATCGAGATGTTTTTGATACTGGGAAGAAAGGGAGGACCAATATAATCCAGCATAAAATCAATACAGAAAATGCTCGTCCCATTCGGCAGACAGCGAGAAGACTACCGCTGGCTAAGAGAGAGGAGGCTGACAAAATTGTTGAGAGTATGGTCGAGGAAGGAATCATAGAACCATCCAGCAGTCCATGGTCTTCACCGGTGGTACTGGTAAAGAAGAAAGACGGCTCGACCAGATTCTGCGTTGACTACCGGCTGCTTAATAATGTGGCCAAAAAGGACAGCTATCCACTTCCTCGCATCGATGACACTTTGGACACCCTGGCCGGATCGAAGATCTTTTCCACGCTGGATTTGAAGAGCGGGTACTGGCAAGTTGAATTGGCCCCCGAAGACCGGGAAAAGACAGCTTTCACGGTGGGTGCTGGATTATGGCAATTTAACGTGATGCCATTTGGGCTGTGCAATGCCCCTGCTACTTTCGAACGACTGATGGAAACGATTTTAAGAGGACTGTCCTAGAAGACATGTCTGGTCTATCTTGACGACATTATTGTAGTAGGAAAATCGTTTGAAGACCACCTGCGAAACCTAGAAGAAGTGTTCCTGAGGCTACGAGGTTCAGCACTGAAGCTGAGCCCAAAGAAATGTCATCTATTTCAGAGAGCTGTGCAGCACCTGGGTCACGTTGTTTCCAGTCAAGGAGTGGCGGTTGACAAGGCAAAGATCCAGTCTGTTAAAGATTGGCCAGTTCCCAATGACAAGCATGAGCTGCGCAGCTTCTTGGGATTATGCACACACTACCGACGCTATGTGAAGGGATTTGCCAACATCGCGAAACCAGTAACCAGGCTCACCGAAGGAGAATGAAAATTCCAATGGTCCCAGGAATGTCAAGAAGCTTTCGATCACCTAAAAGAGGCTCTGACAAGCGCACCTATCTTGAGCTATCCCCTACCTGAAGGAAAATTTATACTGGACACCGACGCTAGCAACGTGGGCATAGGAGCCGTGCTGTCCCAAATTCAGGATGGACAAGAAGAAAAAGTCATTGGCTATTTTAGTAAAACGTTGTCCAAGCCAGAGCGTAACTACTGCGTCACCCGCCGAGAGTTGCTAGCTGTTATGAAAGCGATGGAGCACTTTTACAAGTACCTCTACGGAAGGAAGTTCCTGCTACGAACAGACCATGCAGCTTTAAAATGGCTCCTTCAGTTTAAAAATCCAGAGGGACAAGTGGCAAGATGGATAGAGAGGCTACAGGAGTTTGACTTCGACACCGAGCACCGAGCAGGGAGAATCCATGGAAATGCAGATGCCCTATCAAGAAGACCCTGTCCACAGGACTGCAAGCATTGCTAGCGGGCAGAGAAAACAGATGCTGATTTGTTACAAACTACCATAGTCGACGATACAAAATAGAGATCTTATAAAAGACCAAGAGGAAGATCCCGATATCCAGATAGTCCTAAACTGGATGAAAGAAGAGAAGAAGCCAACCTGGGGAGAAGTTGTCAAGTACGCTCCTAACTACCAAGTAGAGACGGCTGGGGAAGGAGCGAAACCTTCCTGCTTCAGGCCGATTCCTCCTGGTTTTCCGATGGCTCCAGTCCAACCTTGGCACCGGTCTAGGAGTCTGCGGACGCACACCAAGAACAGAGATACCCTGCAACATTGGCAAATTTGCGACTATACTACAGGCAGAGATAACTGCCATTGATGTCTGCGCGCAGGAAATCTTCAAGAGAAACTAGGTAGGCAAATCAATTAAAATATTCTCCGACAGCCAAGCGGCGCTACGCTCGATGGCGGCCAGCAGATACCAATCTCTCGTCGTAAAAAACTGTAGGAGAACATTATCCGGTCTGGGGAACGCAAAACAGGATCACTCTCGTATGGGTGCCTGGCCACGCTGGCATAAAGTGAAACGAAGTTGCCGATTCCCTGGCCAGGGTAGCGGCCAACACAGTGCCGGAAGGGCCCGAACCGACTCTTGGAATTCCGAGAGACGTGGCAAAACACTCGATTAAGAGATGGCTTGTTATGAAATCCTTGGATTTCTGGTCAGAATGCCCAAGGATGAGACATTTCAGGGCGGTGACTACATCACCATCCAAAATCAGAACTGAACCCTGGCTGAACTTAAGCAGAGTGGGCATCAAAACCATGGCTGCTTCACTGGACACTGCCGACTTCGGCATCATCTTAACAAGATAGGACTAACCGATACCACTGAGTGTCGCCTATACCTGGAGGATAATTTTAAAATTGAGCATGTTATATGCTCCTGTCCAGCCGCGGATGGCATCAGGGTCAGGATTTTCTGCACGGCCAAAATCAAACTACAAGACCTGGAGAACACACCACCCGATAGGATAATCAGGCTCAAACACGTTGAGTGCCGTAATGTAGTCAAGAAAAATGATGACTGTGGCCAACACTTTTTACTTTATCATACGCAGTATAATAAAGTATTGTAATCATGCCGAAAAAAAATTGAGATTTTAGCGGAAATAGGTCTTTATGGGTCCCCTGAACATTTTTGACCAAGGTACAAAAAAATGTCTCTGTGTGTGTCTGTGTGTATGTATGTCTGTGTGTGTGTCATGTGTGTGTAAACGATTTTTGTGGCGACGATTCCGGAGAAACTACTAAAGGTATCGGGACGAAAGTTCATATTTAGAAGTTTTGTGACCAAACTTAGAGCTGAAAAGCTTTTGGTTCAATAGGGTCCAAAGGAACTGGTAGTTTATTCTAAGCCTTTTTGGAGGATTTTGCAAATGAGCCGCCATTTCTGTAATTTCGACAAAATAGTTAAATAATAAATTAAAGTAGAGGAAATTTTGAATAATTTATGCCTATGGCATTTTTTGGTAAAATTAATAGAGCAAATTCTATTTGATCGAGATCGGTCGCATCTGCATTGATATGAAATTACATAGCAGCCAGGATTTTTCAAATTTTCGTTCTAATGACAGTACCGGTAGTGTCAAATGCTGATGTTTTGACATAATCTCACTATATCTACTGTCAATAGTAAAAAGCTTTCATATTGTGATACCGTGTACGGTCCTTGCCTGACGGCGCCGGCGTCGGATAGGCAGTGTGTTCAGCGTGTCCAAGCTGCATGTGTTCTGTTTGTTTTTGGTTTGAGGAAGTAAGATCATGTATCCAATGGGCTGGGCGACTTGGGGTGGTTAAACATGGATAACAGTAGGGTGTTTCATGCAGCAATATTATTTCATAAGTTGCTATCCAAGAGGATCCCACAATACCTCATGCGGAAGATACGCTGTAGAACGGATGTCCATAACCTTAATTTAAGATTCAGGGGTTTGTTTGCTCCACCTGCCCATCGCGCTGAGCTGTACAGGCGGTCATTCTCTTAGCAGGTCAGTCACATACACTGGGTCTCAGGGAAGATATGAAAAAATTATCGTTAACAAGTTTTGGGGGAAAGGTGAAGTATTATCTGTTTGCTCAACAGGGGGGACTTTAGGCATTGAGCGCACATCGGAGGCTGTTTTAATTTTTATTTTTTATGGGCATGTGCGATGTTTTGTTGAGTTGGATTTGCTGGAATTACGTGTAATTAGACTCGAGAGTATTTTTCTGTTTGTTTTTGTTTTGATAAGTTCTCGGAATTATTGTTATATTATTGATACAACTATGTCTTAGTTCTAGTTTGCGTAAGGGGTTGAGTGGAAGAGCAAGGTAATTTGGAAACAAGTGTGCTGATCTCCGCCCTAAATATAAATATTATTTTGTTGCATTTAATATTGTTTTGTTAATAAAGGAATTGTTTATTTATTTAATTATTTATCTGTCAAATCCTGGCTAACTAGTTTTATTTTAATGCAGACACGACTGATCAATCAAATAGATTCTCATGCAGCAAAACTATTAATTTTATATATTGTATGATAAAGTCATGTGCCTGGCCACATCAGATTTTTTGTATTTCTATTTCGAATAGTAATAAAATTATTGTATTCACACATAAAACATATGCAATATATTTGTACTCCTTTGTTTTTGAAGTTTTTTTTGAGAGTCAAGTGTGCCTCACGCGGCCATAAGGGATACAAATTTCTCGTCAGGCGATGTGAATCACACTTGCCTCACGCATTTTGCAAGTATATTTCTGTCTTTGCCTGAAGCGGTCGCTTCTCTATAGCTCGTAGTTACTTGACCAGTCTTCTAACATACACCGCGGTGATTTTTGCGCTTTCAGAAATATGTCATATGAAGAAGGCCAAAGAAAAGTGCGGAAGTTGTGGGATGATTATATGTCTGATGACGATGTTGCGTTCGACAACAACGGTTCATCTGACGATTATGTACCATCACAAAGTAGTGACGGAAATAGTGACTATGAACCACCGCTAAAAAGAAATAAAGGAAAAGCAAAGGGCAGGTAGGTACTAGTATTTTGGTGTTTCAGTAGCATAATTTATGCAAGGTAAATCAAATCAAAAGAGTACATAGCTCCCTTTGTTTTAGACATATTACAAAAGAATCAAATGATTTGGATCAGGAAGCTGGGCCATCTCACAGGAGATCACCATCGCCGAAACTAGATACAGTGACTAAAACAATTGACGATGTTATTGCTCAGTATATATGTGCTAGTGACGAAGATAAAGTACAGCACTGAGGAGATCACCATCACCGAAAATAGATACAGTGAATGAAACAATTGAAGATGTTATTGCTCAGTACATGTGTGATAGTGACGAGCATTATGAAGACCAGGACGTTTCAGGAACCGAGAATGAAGAGATTATGTGGGGCCCAATAACAGGTGCAAATTTGAAATCCTTCAATTTCATCGTAAAAAATGTAGGCGTTGATGCAGAAATACGTCAAAATTATAAAGAAAGGAAGCCGATAGATTTTTTTCGTTTGTTCATAACAGATGATATATTCAATCTGAAGATTTCTGAAACAAACCGTTATGCAAACCAGAACTTGAATAAACCAAATTTGTAACCACACGCCCGACTGAGACAATGGAAAGACACTAATCGTCAAGAGATCGAGATTTTTTTTGGTTTTTTGCTATGGATGGGACTAGTAAACTATCCACATTTACACAATTACTAGTCACAAAAGAAAATTTATTCTAATGAAATCTGCAAGATAAAATCACGCAACCGATTCTAATTATTACTATCCATGTGGCATTTCCATGATAATGAAGATAATATAATAATAATTATAATAAATGAATTTATTAGTTAGTAATATAAGCACTACATAGTTTATTTATATTACAGTAAACAATAATCAGCTAACTAAATGGACCAGATTCAGATAAATCTGTTATTCTATCTGGCCCAATTCTAAATTCAAACATTTCATACATTTTAAATATTCCAAGAAAACAATAAGGAGAGAGAGAGAGAGAGAGAGAGAGAGAGAGAGAGAGAGAGAGAGAGAGAGAGAGAGGGAGAGAGAGAGAGAGAGAGAGAGAGAGAGAGAGAGAGAGACCCATAATAATACCATTATTAATACTAGCCATACACACACACACAAGCCGAGGACCTCAGCAGCTATTCGCACTAAAGGGAGAGTAAAAATTGCTTATATTTGTCCTTAAACTTAGCAACATTCAGGTTTAGAAACTCAGCGGGGAGAGTATTCCAAAAATTTGCGATGTTATATGAATAACTATTTTTAAACAACGAAGTCCTGTGTTGAGGTACTGTCATAGTATGCTTAAAACGTATATTAATGGTGTGAACGTCAGTACGGTACCGTATCTTTCTGTGTAAATAAGATGGTAGTCCGGTGCAGATCACCTTATGATAGAGAACCGCCGAATGCAATTTATGCCTATTCAGCATCTTCAGCAATTTGCAATCCTTCAGTTTGTGTGAAACATGATCAAATTTTCTAATACCATAACAAAGACGTAAACACGAATTTTGAACATATTGTATTCTTCTTTGCGTAGACTGAATCGCAATAGTTAAAAGCTGAAAGAACCAATGAATCAGTTAACATTAATTTTACATTAACATCAAAAACATGACGAAACGAGTACAACTTTTTCATAACAATGTACGATTTTTGGATAAGTTTACCGACATGCGTATTGAACCTAAGATCGCTATCCAACCA
This sequence comes from Melinopterus prodromus, assembly GCA_964023965.1. Taxonomy (NCBI): domain Eukaryota; kingdom Metazoa; phylum Arthropoda; class Insecta; order Coleoptera; family Scarabaeidae; genus Melinopterus; species Melinopterus prodromus. The sequence continues at coordinate 35,342,173 of OZ030394.1, read as the reverse complement.
TAATCCCAGACTCTTCACAGTATCAACAACCTCCAGCTTTTTATCGCCAACCACAATATTTAACGACTGTTTCACCAGTTCCCTTTTTCTGTCGTTTGCAAATACAATAACAATCGACTTCGCTGAGTTAATCTTCAAACCATGCGCATTAGAAGCCAGGACTATAGAGTTAAGGTCTTGATTCATTAACCTATTTGCTTCTAAAACTTTATCGTAATTAAATGTGTGGTATAATTGAGTGTCATCTGCATAAGTAAGAAGCTTACAATTTGAAACATAACGATTAAAAAACGCTGTATAAATAATGTATAATAGTGGACCACATATGCTACCCTGCGGAACACCCGAGATCAATGACAATGAAGACGACAACTCATTACCCATTTTGACTCTCTGACTTTTATCTATTAAGTAACTGCGAAAAAATCTACAGCACCCCTGCTCATGCCAATGTAATGCAAAATTCCCAACAAAATATCATAATCAATAAGATCAAAAGCCCTGGAATAATCCAAAAGAACAAGAATCGTTACCTGCCCTTTATCAGCTCCAATCAATATATCATCCATAACATCCATCAAACAAGTGTTACAACTATGACCAGATCTGAAACCGGATTGTGTATCCGGAATTATATTGTAGAGGTTCAAATGGACGCGAACTTGCTGGGATACGATCTTTTCTAAAACTTTTGATAAAACAGGCAAAATACTAATCGGTCTCAGGTCTTTAATTTCCGTTGGACATTCTACCTTCGGTATCGGCATGACAATCGCTTCCTTCCAGATTTCTGGAAAATAATTTTCCAAAAGACAAGAGTTGATTATGTGGGCTATGAATCCAATCAGATACGGGCAACATAGTCTGATAAATACCTAATACCAATGTCATCCACACCCACCGCATCGGTCGCAACACCAGAAATGATCCTACTAATGACATCCTCGCTCACGCACGTAAATGCAAAATCCTCAGTTATATTACTTAAAGTATTTGTTCTATAAAATTCTACCACATTTCTATCTACATCAGTTTTAGGAATTGACTTAATAAAAAAATCATTCATTTGATCCGGAGTTTTTAATTGATCCGGGATTGCACTCTGCTTGTTGCGACCGAACAGTTTATTATATTCCCTCCACATAACCCTTGAGTTTCTATTGCCAAATTTTGAATTCAAAAACACTCTCTGTTCAGTTCTTACGGCACTAGTCACATAATTACGCAATGACTGGTAATATTTCCAGTCACAACTTTTTCGTTTTTAGTCTTTTTAAACTCCTTAAATTCATCGTCACGCGTTTTCATCGTAGCCTTTATTGTCGGCGTTATCCAAGGTGCATAAGGACGCTTAATTTTCTTTTGGGGTGCATGGATCGATTGTACAAGCAAAGGATATTATCATTAAAGAATTTTAGCTTTTCATCAATATCCGTCATATATATCATATTTATCCAAGGGATATTTTCTAGATCAACACGAAAGCTATCATAATTAAACTGTGAAAAGTCTCTGATTGTCTTAAAGTATGGATACTCGTTTAAAATCGCCATGGGAAGTGAGCAATACGTTAAGCGATGATCAGTTATACCAGTCATATCCTCCGTACCAGAATCAACTACAGAGATCTTCTCAGAGATAGCCATAATGTCAATTAATTTTGCTGAACTGAATGTTACCCTAGTGGCCTAGTTGGTTCCTTAATCAACTGTACAAGACCATAAGCATCAAAAACTGATTGAATGCGAGTCGCGTACCCGTTGTCTACACTTAGATCAATATTGATATCACCCATCAATACCATTTCATCCCCAAGATGTATCAACTGTGATAACTGTTCGTCCAATGCATCAATAAATGACGATTCAGAGATATTCCTTTGCGACCGGTAAACGATGCCAGCTATATACATTCTATGTTTAATTTTAAAGGTAATCCATGTCTGCTCAATAGCATCAGTAGTTTGAACAACATTAGCGTTAATACATTCCCTAATATAAATACCTGTACCCCCGCCACGACCATTCCTGTCGGTCCTATAGAATTTATAACCATCAATATGCACTACTGAATTTGGTATCTCCGGCCTGAGCCACGTCTCCGTAATAGCAACCACAGCAAAACCCCTCGAAATTACGTAACTGCTGAAATCCAGAAATTTACTTGTCAGCGAACATACATTCACATGGGCAAAAAACAAAATAATTGCATTCATACTATGTGTCTCTCCCTATATCTCTTCCCTGCCTAGAAAAAAGTACAAAATAAAAATTAAACAAGAAAAGTAATTCTAAAAGTAATGTAATTTAATGCAAAATGGCAAAAGGATAATTAAAAAATAGTAAACAAATCAGAATTCACTATAAAATACTACAACACAGCTGACGCATGCAAGGCAAATAAAAACAATAATACCATTAATTCAAGGAAGAAATAATGTTTTTTTTTACTTATCGAACGTTAGAGTTAATCTAGTGCTTTCAGTTTGTAAACGGTCTATATCAGCCACCCCTTTGAGTTGTATCTCGATTTTTCATACTCGGTGTACATTTTTCCATCCATGGACCAACATTTGGTTTTTCCGAGATTATCCATCGCCAGCCTCAACAATTTGTACCTTGTGTTAGTTAAGTCCTCCTGTATAGTAATACCAGTTCCTTTTAATTTTCTTCTAGCTTTGCAAACTAGGTCCCGATATTTGTAGCTGGTAAATTTTACAAGAACTCCTCTGGGATTGGTATTAATCTTTCAGAAACGTCCAACTCGATGACAACGCTCAATGTTATCCGCAACAATTGATAGACCAAGCTGGTTTTCAAGAACTGTTAGAACTTCAGATTCCAAATTCTCCTGTTTATTTTCACCCACTCCGAAAACACGCACACTGTTAGATGTTGAGAACCCAAGCAGAATTATGAAGATTTTGCCACTCTTAGAAAAGCTAATAGACAGATTTCAAAACATCGTTGTTCCGGATGAAAACTTGTGTATTGATGAAACAATAGTACCTTTTATAGGTCGCCTGTCATTTCGACAATACATAAAAAATAAAAGACACAAGTTCGGAACAAAATTATATAAGTTATGTGTAAGTCGAGGTTATACGTATAACCTAAGTGTGCATTGTGGCAAAGATAGGATATCTGATGATCATGCACCGACGCGTGTTGTAGAACATTTGTTGGACGGTTTATTGGGTAAAGGATACACTTTATACACGGACAAGTATTATACAAGTGTATCCTTAGCACACAAGCTCCTCTCTAAAACTACTCATTTAGTGAGAACTCAGCGACAAAATCGTAAGTTGAACCCGAAAGACGTAATGGCCTCCAAACTCAACAAAGGAGAAATTCGCGGATGTGAAAGTCATACCGTGGTGGTATGCAAGTGGAAGGATAAGATGGATGTGGTAGGACAAGCTGGCACGCAAAGCAGCCGGCAGGAACCCATGCTCGCCAGAACCTTACCTCCCTCTAACAATATCAGCACTTACAGAATTAGTAAGGAAAAAAACTGAAAGAAAGTTCCTAGACCACTGGAATAAATTACCAGGCAGTCGTCAGGCGAAAGAAATGCTTTGCTACCCCAACGCTAAGAGGACTGCCCTATATATATATGAGGATGCCTAGGAAGAATCTACGACTAGTCACTGGATTACTAACAGGACACTGCCATCTTCTAAAGCACATGTACACCCTAGGCTACAGCGATACGGACATCTGCAGAGGATGCGGAAAAGAAGAAGAGTCAGCACGACATATATTATGTGACTGCGAGACCCTCCAAGAACTCAGGTACTCAATATTTGGAGTTAAAGAGGCTGGAACGAACGGAATCAGGACGGCGGAGCCTGGTATAGTCTTAGCCTTCGCCACAAAAGTGCGTTGGCTGGACGGCTAAGCCTACCGTCTTGGGGAAGTTAGTACAGGGGGCCTACTGTGGCCCAACTGCTGCGGGTTTACACCTGCCTTCCCGACATATCCAGAATCCAGAGGGATGTGGTAACTCTAAGCACGATAACAGCATGGTTGATGTAAGAATTGGAGATCAAGTAGTTCAAAAACCAAAAGTAATTTGCGACTACAATAACTCGAAAGCTTTTATAGATCTCTCAGATCAGATGAAAGCATATAATCATTCTTTGAGACGTGGTATCAAATGGTACCGAAAGCTTGCTATTGAAATGATTTTTGGTTCAGCAATAGTAAATGCTCACGTTATATATGTGGAAGTTACCAAGGATAGCATGAGTATCACCACCATCAAAGAACAGCTTTGTGAAGAGCTTTTGTTTACAACAGCAAACGCCACGGACGCCACCGAAAATAGTGTTGTTGAATATCATGTCCTAACAGAAACTGATAATCGAAGACGCTGTAATATCTGTTACAAAAAAAATGCAGATGAGAATGGGAGAACAGAAGCTCAGAGAAAGGCAACAAATACGAAATTACACTGTGGAAAATGCGACAAGTTTTTCTGTATGCCATGTTTTTTCGAGACTCACAAATATACACGATAATCGTGATTTTATTTATCGATAATTATTATTCTACATTACTTATATTATTATAATCCAGTTGTTATTTCTCATCTCGTATTTTTTTTTTATTTGTGTTCTTCTGATTAGTTTATTTCATTAAAATTATATCGAACTAAATATTTTATTTTAGTGCCCCTACACATAATTTCAGTAACAGAAATCTACAGGCCAAAAACAGATTCTAAACACTGCGGCTATACCTATCGCTGTGGTATATAAACTGTATTGGTATGAGACGCAGGGTTTACTACACGCGGCTAGAGTGGTAAACTAAACTGTGAAGCAAATCCTGACTCTCGAGGCCTGCTGGGTCCAATTGACTGTGCGGCATATGCTGCCTCACACGGCACTCAACTTGTTAAAGAACTGGATCTGGACGGTGAAATATAACAATAAGCTACTAGTAGTAGTAGTAGGTGTGCCACAATAGACAGGGCATTACACTAAAAAAATAACGTGTTTTCCTACACGCTTAAATGCAACATCCTGTATAAACTAAAATAATTTTCCGTATTCCGTTAGAGAATGACAACGTTTCTATAACAGTATGTTTATTATTAGACGAGCACATAATTAGGGATATAAATCGCGAGCATGAAGTTTACACGTGAGTCGTAGAGGAGCGTGTAAACATTGCACATTTGAGCGATTTATATCTGTTATATGCGAGTCAAATACGACGTTTTATCTACGACTCATAAATTCCATTTTATGTTAAATATTTATATGTATTTGTCAATGATGGCGAGGCGATGACGAACACATAACTAAGGATATAAATCGCGAGCACGAAGTTTATACGCGAGCCGTAGGCGACCGTATAAACATGCGAGCATTTTATATCAAATCTTTTAAATGTATTTGTCAATGGTGACGAGGCGATATCTCAAACAACTGTCATCCACGTAGGTTTTGACAGACTTAGACACTATCGTTGTATAATGATGACACAGGGTTCAGATAATGAAGCCATTATTTGAACGAACTGTCATTATTATACAACGCTAGTGTCATTATAATTATTAGCGTGTAATGTTACACGCCATCATGTGATGGGGATTATATAGTCATAGGTACGTGTTCACTGTGTGCAATGAACTTATTATACAGTGTGTCCACGAAAGTCCACACCATATGGAAAACTTTTTTATTGTGTATTTCGCAGAAAATTTTATTCTGTATGAAAGTTGGCGGCTCGTATGAAACGAAAACTACAACAGTCAAATATGTAAATTTCGGTGCCATATACCTAGCGTTTCGGAATTTATGAATTTGTGATAAGAGTAAAGTACCTTTATTTATATTATTATCGATAAACTTTATTTGGAAATGTTGTTTAGAAGTAAAACTTATATTCAAATATGAAGTCAGAGCCACCTACCTATAAAAAAATATTTTCACTTTTTTCGTAATCGTACTCTTCTGGCAAATATTAATAAATGCCAGTGATTCTAAAAGGTTCTTTTTAATCTATTCTTAAAAATTTGAATACATTTTTTATATTTTTTGTTATTTTGGTATGATAACTAATGTTTATTTAGAACTAGCGCAAAATTACTGTAGATATTAATATATCATACAATAACTAATTCAGGAGCATGACTTTCTTTTATTCGGTTAATATTAATGACTGTGGATAGGTTTATTATAGTAGTTATCCATCTATAGCGAGCGATTCTCAAGTGTTGGTACGCGCGGTACTACCAATTTTATTTTCACTGATAATATTTTAATAAAAATAACTAAAGCATCAAGCATCTATTGTTTCTTGAATTAATTATGACTGACTTACGCGTTATTAAGTTAATAACTATTATGAATATTTTAATAACGCTAATTTATTATCTATGAACTTATTTTATTTCTACTACTTACAATTACAAAAATATAGAGAACTATTTTAATAAACATAACTAAAGCATCAAAGATCTATTGTTTCTTGAATTTTCTTGAATATATGTATTTTTGTAATTGTAAGTAGTAGAAATAAAATAAATTCATAGATAATAAATTAGCGTTATTAAAATATTCATAATAGTTATTAAGTTAATAACGCGTAAGTCAGTCATAATTAATTCAAGAAACAATAGATGTTTGATGCTTTAGTTATTTTTATTAAAATATTATCAGTGAAAATAAAATTTCATAAGTGGTAGTACCGCGCGTACCAACACTTGAGAATCGCTAGCTATAATAGTAGATGGATAACTACTATTATAAACCTATCCACAGTCATTAATATTAACCGAATAAAAGGTAAGTTACGCTCTTGAATTAGTTATTGTATGATATATTAATATCTGCAGGTTGAAATACCAACTTCGCACCAAGAAAATGACTATTTTTGCGCTAGTTCTAAATAAACATTAGTTATCATACCAAAATAACAAAAAATATAAAAAAATTACTGAAAAGACCCTTTTAGTATCACTAGCATTTACTTATATTTGTGCCATGAGTAATAATTAAGAAAGTGAAAATATTGTTTTCTCAAGGCAGGTTGCTCTGACTTTATATTTAAACATAAGTTTTACTTCTAAAGAACATGTCCAAATAAAGTTTATCGATAATAATGAAAATAAAGGTACTTTACTCTTATCACAAATTCTCATATATATTTGAATCGCTCGGTATATGGCACCGAAATTTACATATTGACTGTTGTAGTTTTGGTCCCTTGTCCCCTCCAATTTTGACGAAACTTGCAGGATATGCTTAGGTACACACCAAATAAATACCGTATCCGCTTCTCGATAAAGCAAGTGGTTTGGGTTTTATCGGGTATTCCCAAACCCCGGTTTTTCCATGCGCGCCAGGACGTTTTTTTCAGTATCTTGGGACTGAATTCCGCTAGGAAGTTGTTCGATAGCTTATTTGAAAGGTCATGAAGCTCTCTTTCCTATTCATATCATAAAACTAAGTTTGACAATGTACCACAATTTTGTTTTCTCTCATTTTTGTATATGTTATGTGCCATGACTTAAAGAGCATGTGTATAAATTTTGGTGATAGTAATATTCCAGTTAAGAAAGAAACACATTTTTAATTGTTTGCATGCGTTTTATATGCGCGGGATATTGTAACAGATTTTTTTTGCCCGGGAGAAAAATCGGTTTCTAAAGGAGAGTCTATTTCTGTACACAGAGCATTAAGTCAACAGAATCAAAGAACACTTCGATAACCAACTGGATTGTACTGGCCCTATGCAAACTAAATATCACTCCACGACTGAGGCAACACGGAGAGAATATGAATTTTTTCACTGTTGGAGGTTCCTTCAGAGAATTTTTCCGTCAACTGCTGAATTATTTCCTTGTCTGCTAGTTCAAAATCCTTCGTTTGCTCGTCATCAGTTGTAAGTGGACTATCCTGGACGTCAAGATTTTATCCCATTGCTCTTTCAAGTGATTGTCGCAGCACAGCCTTCGCTTTATTAAATTTCTGCGCAGGGTAATGTTTTGTTCTGTACAACTTCTTAGGAGCGACAGGGGATTCTCCAAATGCTTCCAACCCTTTATTCAGTTTCTCAAGTGTCACTTTTTTTTACCGGAGCATAGAGACTTCCAATGTTTTCATCTCGCTCACTTCCAGAAGACACTGTCCCCAAGCTGTACGATGAAAGTACGATGCCTGAGGGCCCTGGTTGTACTTCATCTTCTGGTTTATCAAGGTTACGCTCAGGTCCAGAAGCCAAAGCGGCAGATGGTGAAATGCAGAACCCGGGCCGCAACCGATGAGAAGGAGTTTTGGTGCTGCAATCTTACACTGCACACATAGCTCCTATTCCTATCGACAATTTTCCTGCACTAGTCATGAAACGTTTTGGTGACTGTCGACAGTTAGTGTTTACAGCAATTTTATGTAGAGGTGGAACGGATCGGGCATTGGCCGGAAAACCGGATATCCGGCCATAACCCAAAACCGGATACCGAATTATCCGGCCATAATTTGGCCGGATACCGGATATCCTGCCTTAGTTTAACACCGGATCTGCCGGATCGTTACAGCCAATGTCCAGGCTCCGGCGAATAATGGGCCGGATATTCGGCCAAGGCCGGAGCGGCCGGATCTTTACTGCCAATTGGCGCGAATTGCGAGAAGTACTATTTACATAGCCCCGCCCAATCACCCGTTTTGCGTCTATACAGTTAGGTCTAAGAGTCGCGACTGAACATTTGCAGCAATCACAGAACTTGCAGGTGTATCAAGTGAATCATCTGTCAACAATGCATCGACAGATAATGCTCATGCAGAAGTAGCAGCGTATTTAAATTTGCCGCTGATCGATCGAACAGCGAATCCCTTAAAATGGTGGAGAAAAAGTTATAGTCTTTTTCCAAATATTTCGCATATTGCTAAGCAATTTTTGTCAGCTCCAGCAAGTTCAGTTTATTCAGAGCGGCTGAAGCAAAATGATCAAAACTGACAATAATTAATGCACAAAGATTACTGTTCCTCCACAACAATCTTGAAATCACATCTATTTAATCAGGAATTTGACAATTTAACTTCTAATAGATTAAAATATCACACCAAACACGTCGATCATGAAACAAGATTGCACCAGTGCAGAAAACCGTCCAGACGAAATATTAATTTTCTAAACTTTATTTTGTTCTTATTTCATAGAGTATACATTGTTTTGTTGATTTAAGGTTAGATTAATATATTTATTTTCCTCTATAACAATTGTTTTTATTTATTGTTACAGCATGCGAAAAGATCCCGCTCATCCGGCAGTTTTAGCACCAGTAGCGGCCAAGGAGCCGACAGTAAAAATTCCAGCCGATAAACCTCAAAATTAAATAAACTAAAAACAGCACCATGAGATTCGTAAAATGTGATAAACAGATACAAAGAAAATTTGGGTTACTGAACGCAATCTATCTCAATCATCCCGTAATTTACATTGTTTTAATTAATTTTTTTTTAAATTCATTATTTAAGAATATTAAAATTAACAGCAATTTGCGAGCCTTGTCAAGTCCTGTCAAGTATCTTTAACAATCAAACTTTTTGCTTAAGACACAAAACGTATTTGACCCATCATTTTCCCAAACTAAAAATTATTTTGACTTATACTGGATGTAGCATATATAGTCGATCTCACCAGTGCTGCAAATTACTCATCGTTTATAAGTGTATGAACCAAGATTTTGACGGAACGCGCAGCTTGATTGTTATGCATAGGCAACCGAACATACATCACTGAACATACGTTGCCTACCGAGGCGGATATTATAGAAATTAAATTAATATTGCTATTATCTTTACTAATTAAATAACCTTTAGGGCAACCATCACCATAGATTTTTTATTAAGGGGCTTACCTTTCAACGAAAACATTTTTGCAAAAACACGGTCACGTTCAATATTTACGTTCAGTATTAGAGGTTAGGGTAGAAAGAAACGTCATTCTAAGAAAAGACGTACTTTTTCGCTGGGCGCATTTAATTTGTACACCAGATGTAGCAAAATCATTCTATTCCGTTCTAACACACGGCAATGTATAGGAATGAAGTGTAACGTATGCGGAAAATAACAGCAGAAATCGATGAGTAATTTGCACCACTGGTGAAATCGACTATACCATATTTAATGGAACACCAAGTATATATCTTCTGGCTGTATCAATGTAAACTAATTTGATGATGATTTAACTTGGAAGACGATGGGTACAGTACCGATGAACAAAAAATTAAAAAGTTTGCTAGCAAACGGTATTGGACAGGACTTGATAAAACGCCCAATTTATTTCAATAGTACTCGTTAAATCTCATAATTTGATTACTTTCAGTATTTTTTAATATTTATATACTTTTTGCCATCAATTTGAAAAAAGCACAACTTCCTTGTAATTTTCACTTTTAAAACTTTCCGAAAACAAAAAAAAATCAATTGTGTGTCTATTAAAATTGAATTAAAATAATAATGTAATTCCTGGCAATTTCTTCAAACTCCAAAGTTATACTTACAATTGATGCTTCATCTTCCAACTTATGTAATACTTTGTACCACCATAACCTTGTTGTTGGATCATTCCCCTCATATTTACTTTGGTGAACAAGGTGAGAACAGTTGGAAGTTGTCAGTGAAGATGGAGTCGATACTTTGTTCTCCGTAGCTCTCATACCGAACACAACACCTGGCAAACTCTTGCAATACACAACTAAACTCGACAATGCAGTTGAAATGAATATCTGCTTAGGAACCACAAGTTTTATCGATATTATTATCATATCTGGGCTATCTGGCGTAATTCCTCATTTCTAAAGACCCGTATTTCCATCATGTATACAGAGTGTTTCTTAATAACATGCTAATATTTAAGGAAGTTATTATTGGGTCCATTTTAAGGAAAAAATCCAATGAACATTTGTCCTAAAGTTCTTAACTTTTGAACTACTGGGTGCTAAAGTTTCAAGAAAAAAAAAGTTGTCATTCCAAAATGTGTTTAGATTAGTTTAATTTTAAAATTTTACCGTTTAAAAATTTTTCTCTTAAATATATTATTGTTGTAATTTGTATTTTATTTAAGTTGTTTTTCCTCGTAAGCAGTTTAGAGATTCAAATGAATGAATTTAACTTTTTTATGCGAAAACCGTAGGTTTTCAAAAAAATCAAGACCCAGATTTGGTACGAAAGGAATGAGGATTTCAAAAATAATGTTTACTTTAAGAAAAAGCAATGGCGTATCATTTTTTTCTTTGGAATGATTCAATACAACCCCCGCACGAACGCCACTGGCAAGAATAAACAAATATGTTGTACAGCTGAAAATGCCTTTTGATGCATAGAAGATGCGTACGACGTTTCACAAAAATATCTATGGTCTTACCAAAGTTATCATAATAAAAAGATTTTGTTCTTAAAACTCTAGCATACTGTAGGCCAAAAGTTAAGATCTTTAGGACATATGTTCATTTGAATTTTTTTCCTCAAAATGAACCCAAGAATAACCTCCTTTAATATTAGCATGTTATTAAGAAACACCCTGTATACACAATCTTTCTGAAATAACGGTTAACCTTAAAGAGGCATATCGGCTAAGGCCAAAAAAGCAATTTTGATCAATAAAAAACAAACAAAAAACAAAAAGACCAAAGAGACAAAAAAGAAATTAATTAAAAAAAATAACAGTGAGGAAAGAAATAAAGGAACAAATAAATTATTATGTAAAACAGTAGTGTCTAGCTCACTTATGGGCACGGGCCACAAAATTCTGATCAGTGTTTAGATCAGTGTTGAGCTTCGGCGGGCCGAACACACATACAAAAACTCAAAAAATGTTTAACTGGTAATAAAGGTCAATTATGTCTCATATTTGAAGATTACATTTTAAAATAAAAAATAATAGGTACATTGTTTCTAAGATCTGTTTTTGTAAATTTGAATGAAAATGTGATAATGTTTTTAAAACTGAAGTCTTAGACAAAAAGGTATTTTTTACAACGTACCAAATTCTTCCCACCAAACCCGCAGCCTAGGCATTTTAGTGAAATATTGAATAAATTACATATAAAAATTTGGAATAGCAGCTTTATTATGGTTCTTATACCACGTTCATGTTAGATATCAATCAATTTCATTTGGGTGTTAATTTTTTATGAAATTTATATATTATATTCGTATTATCCATATTGCAAGGTTTTATTAGTATTAGTAATATGGTGAAATAAAACCTAATAATAAAACAGGTTTTATTTTACCCTATTACTAATTTATATATTACTTTGTAGTTTGTACCACCATAATTATGCCGTTGGATCATTCCGCTCATATTTATTTTGGTGAATAAGGTGAGACAGTTGGAAGTGGTGAGTGAAGATGGAGTCGATAATTTGTTCTGCGTAGCTCTCATAATGAACTGAATACGGCAACCTCTTGCAATACACAACCATAAGAACTGACCTTTCAGGTGTGTTTAAATGTCTGCTTAGGAACCACAAGTTGTATCGATATTATCATACGTGGTAGAGGCGTGCGGTGTATTTGTACATAAGGTGTGCAGTGGCGAATAAATATCAAAACTTTGAAAAATACATACTAATAATAAAAATACTTTGGTACAGGTCCATAATGTTTAATAAAGAATAGGACTTAAATGAAAACTTTTAATTTTGCAAAAATATTTACTTTAGTACTAGTTTTGATAAACAAATCAGCTAACACCCAGTTAAAATCACGCAAAATTGTAACAGAAAAATCACTATATTTACTTAAGTACTAGTTTTGATAAACAGATCATAAGCTAACACCCTGAAAAAATACGCAAAATTGTAACAGAAAAAATCAGTTATGCATGCCTTGAAAATGTGTAAAAATGTTAAACTTACAGTCAAAATCAATTATGAGGCACAAGATATCAAGCAACTCCTATCCTTTATTAAACAATATTTTTTACATTATTTTTTATATGATAACTCAATGCTCTTTTCTGCATTTTAAAAACATTTATGATTTTTTCAGAAAAATCCGGCTTAGATTGTCAGTAACTTCCCTTATAACAGAGATAAAACTGACCGTTGTGTAAGTAAATCTGATATAATTTTAATATAATACGAATAACCTTTCATACAAATAGGCACTACATACATCTTATCAGAATTATTGCGTTGTTAAATAATAATCATAAAAGCAGGTACATAAATAATGCATACATCAAAATCAAGAAACACTTCCAACACAAGTTTAAAACTTAAACGCCACATGTCAACTGTGCATCGGAGCTGCTGCATGCTGGAAATACGTTTGCCCATAGGCGAATTTAAATTGACAAACAAAGAAATATAGAGCAAAATAAATCAAAAAAAAAAACATTTGATCAGGTTACTTCTGGATTAATTATTGGAGTTTACACAATGCATAGATAAAAGTACGATCAACATTTGGTGGTAGTTTTTGAATTACACCTAAGTTTGCAATGTTTCGTTCGTCCGTGGCTCGTGAGCATCCCTAGCCGCTGCACGCGTGAGCGATCCGAGTCAGGGGTACCGTTCGTACCGTTACATATGGCCAGGGGGAGCACTTGCCTCCCCTCCCCCCCCCGCCCCCTGGATTTTGAATCCAACTATACCCAAACTATTCGGTGATGTATCGGCGCTTACCCCCGTTCTGAATTTAAAAAAATTCTACTGACATTTTACATCAAGAAAGTGATTCCTAATCGAAGCTGGGCACATTTTGAGGCCCCGAAATCAGTTTTTTGCGCGGCGCACACATCGTTTTTCTCCTAATGATGACTATGATGACCTAATGATGACTTCTTTCAAGATGGCGAATGGTGCAGACGCATGTAAGAATGCTCTCGCTGATAAGTCTTGTAAAGGCTGTAAGATTATTGCTAAAAGTGGATTTATCTGCTCAAAGTGTGCGACAGTGACTCATTTTAGTTGTGCAGGAAGAGTAAAAAAATGTTGCGGCTTAGTGCTTGCCGAAAATGACGAAGATGTTGAAAGTGCGGTTAACGCAACGACCATAGAGAATTTCACCATATTATAAACCATATTGTAAATTATCAAAATTAAAAAAGGCTCCTGGCTGTTGAGGCAATCTACTAGGGTTGCCAACATTGTGCCTATGCTGACCCGCAGAAAAATAATTATATTATGGAACATAAGTTTAAATTAATAACAGCCGGCACAAAAATTTGCGCCTTCAACACATACTTTTTAGTAATGTGCTTTGGTGTGAAATTTGGATATAGGTAGTGTAGAAACCGATGAGATCTAGATGCTAATTAGTAAGTAGTTTAGTAAGTAAATTAGTAAGTAAATTAACTTAAATTAACCGATAATATTGGCGTTTTTATAAACACCCATAATAAATGTGTCTCTATGATAACTATTTCTCTCAGTCTTTGTAAATATATAGTCGAACTAATAATAGAATTTTCAAATAAAGGTATCGTTGTCGTCAATTCCATGATTAAAAAAAATACTGTTTTATGGCAGAGCAGTATGATACATTTCTTATCATCTGAACACATAGGAATACATATTAAAATAATCAACGAAAGTTCAAAACATGTTTTGTTAATTAACGTATCATTACTGAATGTTGATTTCTGACAACCAAAATTCCCACCTTTAAATAATATCCGTCTTTTTGAAAGCCATTTTTGATATTAGATTTGTCTCAGTCTATGATCATCAGAGCAGGATACAATCTTCTGACAAAATCTAAAAATTCTACAATTGCTACTTTAAAAGTTTCTCACAAGCTCTCAGAAAGTAATTTTTTTTATGGAAAATCGCTTCAAACTTTTCTATTAGAATGACAATTAATGTATTATCATAATAATTTAAAAAAATATTTAGGGGTCGCTACATTTTCTCAAAAGATCAATGATTACCTATAGGTAGTTAACCCGGAGAATTTAACTGAAAACCCGTAGCCCGGAGAATAGTCGCCAAACCCAAAATCTCCGGCTCAAAAGGACCATGTTGGCAACTCTACAATCTACGAACGTGGGAAATCCGCCAAGGTCACCTACTTTTGCGGTTGCCGCAGCGAAGAAATCTACCAGTGCGACGGGGACCGGTTCCCCGAGAAACCAACAGATGGCTCCACTTGGTGATGTTGTCAAGCATAACCAACAAGTTTTAAATGTCAACAACAACCACAGCAACCTAGAAATTACTCCTGTGGACTCAATAAGCAAAAGTGACCAACAAGTATCGACTGACAACAATCACGGCAGTCATGAAGGTGTTTCTGTCGAATCGGAGAAGGATTCAGAGTCCTCCGATTCGACAGAAACAGGAGACAGAAAAGGTACTAATAGAGACGATCTAAGAGACAACGGCCAGAGCCAATTCGGGGCAGGTGTCAGAATGCTGATGATTTTGCTGTGGCCCAACGGTACACGTGGATTTTCGTATCTGGCTTTGGACCCCAGACGACCCCGGCCAACGTTCTAAATTATCTAAAGAGAAGAAACCTGAATAACTACGTATGTGAAAGATTGAAAATAAAAAAATAAGATCACGTCAGCTTTTAAACTGGGAGTACAGAAGCAGGATCTTGGCAAAATTTTGAGTGCTGATACATGGGCTGAGGGAATAGTTGCAAATTATTTTTTAAACATGAGCCGTCCACATCTCCGCAAACCGTGACAGACAAATTTACCATCTTCAATCAAAATATTCAGTCGCTTAAGTGTTCAAGAAATGAATTGGAATGCTTTTTGATCGACAAAGAGTTTTCTTGTATCTGCATCACTGAACACTGGCTTACCAACGACGAATTGGCGAAGACTTCAATAAATAATTACAAGCTGGTTGCCTACTATTGTAGATAGTTGTCATATTCATGGAGGTTCTTCATTATTTATCAGAGCAGATATTGATTTTTCTGAATTGCAAAATGTAACCCACATAACAATTCCCCGCACACACGTTCGCCGCAAGGCATGGATCCACGATTTGCCAGCAAAGGTCTAGCAAAGCACGAGCGCGAGCCGTGAGGGCAAGAGCTTGTTGGCCGGTTGTTTGAAATCGCGGTGGGCTTGCTAAACGAACAGGACCGGCGCGCCACCAAGGTGTCGCGTACATAGTGCCAGCAACATCATAGAGCTACCGTGCACTTAAAATAAAAGGTACATATATGACATTGGAAATCTGGTTGGACTTTTGGTAAAATAATATAAAAATGCTTCGTTTTGCTGTTAAAATTATATTATTGATATAAAATAGCGAGGGACTTTAAATCGAGACATTTTTCGTCGAGCATGTGCTATGTGTTCGAATGGTAGTTTTGAAATTCGCGCGTTAGTTTTCTCTTTCGTTCGTTTAAGGCTCCCCCAGACTGAGGCGAACTGTATTCTTTTTGTGGTATCGTCGTCACCAGAGGCGGATTACCCATAAGGCAATGAGGCACGTGCCTAGGGGCCCCTGGCCTTGGGGGCCCCCGACCAAGACATGTTTCCACAGTGTTTTAAAGACAACAATACAAATACAAATATATAAATATATTTAATATTTTGATTATTGTCGAGGAAAACTCTTTTGCTAAACATTAATTTTTATTATTCTTACAAATAAGTCTTGAATAGCGCGCTTCCTACCGTACCCATTAAATAACCTCCTTCTTTACCTAGCTCGGGTTCTAATGCTGAATATTGTAAGGAGAAAGAAAAATGTGTACTCAATGATAATAATGTAGGGGAGACCGGTGTCAGTTGTAACAAAATTTAGATTTTATTTTTTTCTTAAACTCATACTTATAATAGAGTCCAGCGGAAGTTGGTGATAATTAGTCTACTAGTTTTAAGTAGAAATGTTGTATTATTATGTTACAAGAGGTAACAGTTTTTATACCAAAAAATTATATAGGACCATATGTGATGTGTTACATTCGACACCGGGTAGGTGTCAAATGTAACATACGAAGTGTCAATTGTAACATATCAACTATTACCATTAAATATGTGTAGGTAAGTAATTGAAGATCCTTAGGTACAAGAAATAAAGGTAAATAATCTATAACAATCTTTAATGCATACAAAATAAAATATTGCCGGATACATATGTAAAAGTAATATCCACTAACTATTATTATATTATAAGAAAAACAAAACTATAAAATATCTGTTCTTGCAACACAGGACAATATTTTAAATAAAAATATTCTTATTTTTGGTAACATTTTGTTAGAGTTAATTAAGTTAATCAGAGAGACAATTGTTGCAAATGAATAATGGGTCGCTATTAGCACAAGAAACATGGGCCCATTCTCGACATTGTCTGCACTGCAGCCAGTCTTCTTTACTTTTTTTATAGGGACCACAACACACCAAGCAGATGGTTTCATCCTCGGAAGACGTATCTTCGTTCGTTACTTTTCTTTTTCTACTTCTGTTCTTCTTTTTGTAGTCTATTTCCTCATGTTTCTTTGTCTGCTTACCTGCGACAATTTTTCTCGTGGCGCTGGACACTAGTTTCTTGTTATATCTTTGTTCCAAGAGGTTCTTCTCAGGGGTGTCCGTTAGAATTGCTGTCTTTCCCTTCCGTCTTTGAGTAGATTTTGGTTTAATGCGAAAATCAGCCTTAGGCAGCGGACGAATCAGCTCTGGCGTGCAATGTGCCTTTGAAGGTGGTGCAGGCATAATTATTACGTTTTCTTTGTCCGGCATGGGATCGGTTGATAACCATCCTGCTCTGGATGTACTAGGTTGTGGGTCATTAAGTGCTGCTGTTACTTCTGCTGATGATGGTTTTTCTTGTAAAGCGGATGAAAGTGGTACTAAATTTACATTGGAGGGACCAGGACTACCAGCGTTAGTTGTGATCTCATCATTATTGATATTCTCAGATTCAGAAAGCGGTCTGTCGGTAACGCTGGACGGCTCAAATGCGTCATCTGAAAAGATGTTTCTGTTGAAAGGCCAGATCCCAGTGCAATGAAAACCTGCCGTTATATTTTTTGGAGTCATGGCGTTCAAAACTGCCTCTTTTACAAGCGAAGGAATGTTATACACAGTTAATCTTTTACCCGGATTGGATCGCATCCATTGATCACATTCATTACTATAAAACTTCTTAAATGGCCCGAAAACTGTTCTATCCAATGGTTGTAATCTATGGGATGTATGCGGCGGAAAAGACAAAAGTACTATGTGATTAGATCTACAAAATTCTATTACGGGTATGAAGAGGTGGGAACTATGGTTGTCTAAGATAAGCAAGACTTTGTGTTCTTCGCTGGGTTTGGCATATTGTGCAAAATGTTTGATAAAAATTAAAAACTCCTCTTCTTGCATCCATCCAGATTTGTTTCCGCTACCGATGCAACCTGGAGGGCCATCACGAACAAAATGTTCTTTGTAACGTTTTAGTGGAAAAATGAACATTGGAGGAATGCTTTGCCCCATGGCGTTCACAGCCACGCAAACTGTCACTAATGAGCCACGTTCTTGAGACACTATCCCTCCAACTTGTTTTACTCCTTTCGTGGCAATTACTTTATTAGCGCTCTGTACAGTTGTGCAGCCCGTTTCGTCTACATTATAGATGTTATCTGGGGTATACTGATACCTATCCATAACAATAGCTAGGTTGTCAAAAAATTTTGAAACATTTTCTCGATTAAAATTCATTGCACGTGCAAGGCTGGTAGATTCGGGAATGCGAATTGATAAATTACTATTTCGCTTGAGAAAAGCTGTAAGCCAATCTTCGCTAGCCATTTGTGCTTTGTCCCATCCTTCTGGAAATTTGCAGATTAATTGTTTCGCATATTGGTATGCCAATTTGCGCAATTGTTTCGGCGATAATCCAAAATACAATTTAGCGGAAGCTTCGCAATAGTCGCACAGTTGTTTTTCTTGCTCGTCTGTAAAAACCTTGTTGTGTGGGTTGTAACCAATTTTTGGAGTTTCTTTTCGCTTTAATGCTGCTACATATCTGAACAAAGAAACGTGGCACATTTCATACTTCTTTGCAGTGCCTCTGACGGAAGCATTTTCCTCAATAACTTCTTTAGCAGCTGCCTTAAACAAATCTTGGGGTATCGTACCCCTATCTGTCTTTCGGGCCCTTGGCTTAACCATAATTGTAACTGTAAGAAGAACAGAGTTTGTTCAGTTTATAGATTTTAGAAGTCGGTGTCGATTGTAACATGTTACAAACGACACCAAATAATGTGTTACAATCGACACCACTAGCTCCCAAATTCTGCGTCACAAAATTTCGTAAACATAACCTCTAATCTACAAGCCGCTCTAGATCAAGAAATGTACGCAAAGAAATGGTGATTTCAGCTGTGCTGTTCAATGAAACCTTTGCACACTAGTAGCAGAGTAAATAGTGATTAAAAAATGAGTAAAATACTTACAAATGTAGGTGAAAACACAACCCCAGCACGGAAAGAGAAACCGTTAAACACAGGCGGCTCTAACTTGTCTCTACTATAGTGTTTGGTAATGGTGAACATGTGTACTAAGCGGTTTTTATATTCGCCGACAGATGGAGCCACAAATTCAAATGTTACAATTGACACCTGTTACAATTGCTACCGGTCTCCCCTACACGAAAGTGCTTTACAAACGGTGACCGATCGTGTTTTCCAAATAATGACCCTGCTGAGTGGAATAATTGTGAGCAAGAACAGCTTATTCAATATTTTATTCAAAAAGGTTAGTTCCATATGTATGCAAACTAATCACATAAACTAGATTTACAAGAATAACAATATAAAGATGTATAGAATAGTGAAACATAACCTACAAAAATCACGCATCGTGTAACAATTTGACGTTGGGGTCTGAAGACGAGATTATCTCGAAACCGGTAGCCAGAAAAACATAATAAAAACCACTTTGGAACCACTGCAACCCTGCATTTTATTTAACTGGCAAAAAGGTTAAATTCCACAAAATATTGATTTTGATGATAGTGAAACGATAAAGTCTACCAACCAAATAATTGGATGAGTTCAACGGTTCATTTCAAAATATTTTTCAAACGCAAAATTCTCAATGGCGAAGAAATTGATCTTTCCTGGTTAGTTTTTCACCAAAGACAAAAATGGTGTATTGCGGGTTTTGCAAGTTGTTTTCTTCGAGTTGTGACCAACTAATAGTTGGCGTTAATGACTGGAAAATTCCAGGAATTTGCCTTTCAACCCATGAAAAAAGCGCGTCTCGTTCAAAATCAGTTATGAGGTGGTCTATTTGATCTACCAAGAAGGGGTTGGATACGCTTTATATAAAAAAATTGCCAGGTCATTTTTTGGGATTATCCAAAAACTGTATAACTTTGCATCTGGATCTACCTACAGATGGAAATTATTAAAGGAACAAATTCGCTTAAATAATGTAAGCGAAAATCGACCTTTTATGGTTAAATCCCTGTCCGACACGAGAGGTCTGCGCGATTTGATGCAGTTAGATCTTTAAATTCGAATTATGTCTCTATCATAAAATTTTTAAAAATGTTAGCGGAAGATACTGAACAAAACTGCGACACAAGAAGTAATGCAGCAATTATTTTGAAGAAATTATGTGAATTAGAAAGAAGTTATGCAGCAATTATTTTGAAGTAATTATGTGAATTAGAAACCTGTATACTATGCGTATTTTGGTACAATATTTTAGAACGAATCGATAAGGTGAATAACATATTCCAAAGAGAAACAATAATATTGAAGGACGTAGCAGATCATTTAAAACGCTTAATAGGATATCTTAAACAAATACGAGAAAATTTTGACGAATATGAATTGAAAGGAAAATACATTTTGGAATCCATCAAAAATTTGAATGAAGTGGATCTGGGTCTACCGACAAGTGAACAAACACAAAGTAAAAGCGAAGTTTTGCGCAGATGAATCTGATATTCCACATACCAGTATAATATTTCGGCAAAAGAACGATTCAAAATTGAAAAATATTTAACTATTTGCGACAGTCTAATCGCAGAAATGGTAAAGCGTTCTGATGCCTACGAAAAAAATACGCTAACTTTTCCTTTCTGTGTGAATATTAGAATTTGAATATACAACGCAAACAACAACCCGCTAAAGAACTAGCAGCTAAATATCCAAACGATCTGGAAGATATTTTTGCAAAATGAATTAATACAATTTCATCAACTGTCGCGCTTTACATCAAAGAAAATAGCAATACAGAAACAAATAGCGTGGACATATTTAAGCAAATTTTAGTCATGAAATGCTATCCAAATGTGAGCATCGCATTTCGATTATATTTGACATTGGTTTGCGGAGTATGTGAAGGTGAACGATCTTTTTCTAAGATGAGATTAATAAAAAAATCAAAAGAGGGCGGTCATGTGCCAGGGATATTTAAACGCTTTATCATTAATTTCTTTCGAACATGAGTTTGCCAAAAATATAAAGTTTGATGACATTATAAATAATTTAAAATTTGCAATTTCTAAAATTCGCCAAATAAATTTGTAAGAACATAATTTATTACCTGTAAACCATTATAACTGTTATTACTTATATGAAGTATTATTATTATAAAACTGTTTTTTCGTTACAA